>SPJY01028649.1:450540-530034 GCA_005191435.1 Raddia distichophylla | reverse complement strand
CGATTTGGCTCTACTGGTCCAAAGCCGGACGCTGTGGGTTACGCACGAGATACTAAGTATCTACGGATGGATAGGGCTGTCACCACCTACCACCTACCACATATACGTGGGCCTGGGTGTGAACCGAGTTAGTCCTAGTCTCAGACACCATGTCTGCGACTATTCCTAATCAATTTTCCTCAGTACTAAAAGAAGTTGATCTAGGTTCAATGCCTGGCTCTAACAGTATATGAGTGAGAACCTAAACTGATTCCAGACGAATATAAGCTACCGGTAAAGCAAATCTACACAACTCATTTATGCAGATATACTCAGCTCAAATAAAGTTCAATACTATAGCAATGAATGAAGTAATCTCACTAATTGAAACAATTAGGAAAGAGTACAAGAACTATTACCCGAATTTCCGAAGACACTTCCGGAACTCCGAGCGTCAGCTCGACTTGACTCTAACTCCCAACTTCTACTAACTAAGAGCTACTCTACAAAGTGGAATGAAGAGGTGAAAGTGTTGTGTGTGTCTCTAAATGAAGGAGATCACCTCATTTTATAGGCTACCGTGACCAATGAGGTGCTGACACGGCTAGGGACAGGTGTCACAAGGTCCTTGCTGAAGGGGGAATCCGAAGGGGCAAGAGGTGGGTCGGCCGGCCTAGGGGGGTCGGTCGGCCTGTTTTTTGTTGATCCTGGCCCTCCAATTTGGCTAGGATACTCCTTGTGCGGTGTAGATCTTCTCCCAGAGTCGGTTTGGCAGTTGGAGACCGGTAGCATCGGGTTCCAATGGAATCCTATGCTTAACTTGAGGATTACTCCACTTTCTGGATGAAACCGACTGAAATCAACGGCTTGGATGTACTCTAGGATCTCTTATAGAAGTCCCGGTGCAACCCTGGCCTGACTGGGTGAAGGAGCTGAGTCGGCCGACCCACTCTTTTGCCCGGCTCGGTCCCAATTTTGCTCAGTGGGTCCCTGCATGCAAAATATTACCAAAACTCGTGGAACTTTATTAGAATAATTAAAATGTTAGTATAAACCTTGATTTTCCCTCGAAAATCGGAATTCCGGAATATGTTGACGTATGAAATTAGTGTTTATTTGACGTCAACAAGCACCCAAGTGGTGGCCATGGGCCGGCCGCTGACTCTGCGCATCTTGTGTTACGGTTAGGTCATTATGCCCGGTTACACCAGTGGCACCCCTATTTATAATGGAGGCCATGAATACAAGACCAACCCTAACACGGGCTTCCCCTGCCTATTACAACACAAAATTCACGAATATTCGATAACTACTCTAACAAGAGTGAACATCTCCTAATGCAATGCCAAGCAGCCTATTCTGATTTAAAAAAATCCTAGAAAAAGGAATGCATCTTTTGTGTTGGGAGGACACATTCTTGCATGATTCCAAGTTTGATCGGAACATGCTGATTTGATATATATATTCATTCTAATTGTCATTGTACTCTGGTTTTGTTCTTTTGGGCTTATCTGAACGGTTGAACAACTAAAAAGCTGAAATGACTAAATTTTGAGAGTTTCTCTAGGTAGTCTCGAGATTTAGGTTCATTTCGTTTGACTTTGTTTTAAAACATAGATAGGTCGTTAAATTGTTAATCTGTTAAGCTATTAAACACTAAAGATCATAGCTTGATCAGTGATTGCACAAACCAGCAGGCCTCAATTAATGAAGTATTTGATATGCAATCAAGAACCGAGTGATCTTCAGTGCCTAGATTCATTTGTTGACGGGCAGATATTTGATATGTTCTTGTATCTTTCTATCTAGAGAAGTGGGTTGTACTATCGGCACATCTTAATTGGTTATTCGTCATAGCTTTTGAGCTATGAACCGGTGGTGATAGCCTTTTGAGCTACGAAACGATAGTGATACCTAAGTATCATCACTATCGGTTTGAGTCATGAACCGATAGTGATGCCTCGGTTGGTTGGTAGATTAGAAGGGGTGCACATCCTAGCTATGTCATAATGCAATAATAGGTAGATTGGTGTCGGTGGCCTGTGAAAGGATCGCTATGCCGCCTAGAGGGGGGTGAATAGGCGAATAAAACGAAATTGTGGAATTAAAAAAGTTGAACAGTGACCAGCACGTCGGATGTTTCGTTGGGGATCGAATGTTCCGACCTGATTCAGTAACCCCTGTGTCGAATGTTCTGATCTGGGTCGGATGTTCCGATCCTAGGTATTCTGGATTTGTCGAAAACCTGCAGTAAAAACTGATTTCTCGCAAAACCAAGGTTAGATCTATTCAAGAATATTCAGAATAGGCCAACACCAATATTAAAAACAACAAACCAAGACCAAGACAGAAACATAGCGATTTTGTTTACCGATGTTCGGATCTTTGAAGGGAGATCCTACTCACCGTTAGGGAAGGCACAAAGCCTGGATCACCAAGACCCTAATCTCCTCCCGGCGAAGCACACAGCACTCACCGGCGATCACTAGTTGAATCCTTTTCCTTGCGGAGGTAGATTCGCATCTTCACAAACTCCGGAGGCACACCATACGAAGATCAGCGGCTCATCGGCGACACCTAGCCTTCTAGGAGCCCTTCAAGCTTCCAAGAGTAACAAATGCGATGAAGAAAATAGGAATCGCTAAGTGCTCAAGAATTGGACTCTAATTCGTGGAGCACTTGGGTGCCTTGATCTTTCTAGATCTAGATCTCACAAGATGAACAAGAGAGAGACAAAGGCTAGGGTTCTTGAGAGATATGATGAAGAATAAGAATTAGGCTCCAATCAGGATATAATCAGAGTGAGTAACCTTTTGGCAAGTATTAGAGAAGGCCTTAAATAGGGATTCTCGAAAAGTAGCCATTGCTGCAGTTAATCCCGTATCAGATGTTCAGATCCCATCGGATGTTCTGATGGTCGTCGGATGTTCCGACCCGCGTCGGATGTCCCGATGGACTATTCTCTGGATGGCATTGAAAACTGGCAGACTGGTGTCATCATCGGATGTTCCGACCCTCGTCAGATGTTCTGATGGTGTAGGTTCTGTTTAGGGTGTATTTTGAGTGGAAAACTCACACAAATTTTGAGATAACTATTTTGAGCACTTAGGAACCTTTATATGCTTCTCCATTGCATCCCTCTTTTATAGTACGGCATCCCTACGACTCAATAAATAAAGATTTAAAAATAAATACTAGTCTTGATGCCTTCTTGCAATACATTCACTTTTGAGGGATACACCATCACATGTAAACATGTACCTCATGGATTTAACCTGTAAAACATCTGTGTACAATTCTCCAATAGAAAATATTAGCTCTATAATTGTTACTCATTAATCACCAAAATCACTTAAGGGCCTAGATGCACTTTCAATCTCCCCCTTTTTTGTGTATTGATGACAACAATTATAGCTCACAAAGAAATTATAAACAAGAATATAACCGGAAGCTCCCCCTGAAACTATGGCAATAATAACAACAACAACTCCCCCTATATCCTTGGCAAATTTGAATCTAAATGCAATATGACAGGATATATCGCACAATACGAAAAACTTAAATAACTAGCAATTCAACATTACATCATAATCACAAGATAAATAAGGTCATACACCACATAAAACATCGAGTTTAAAACATAGTTTTGCACACACTTAAACATTCAAGTATCAAACATAGGAATGGATAAATGATATGATAATCTTCTCCCCCTTTGGCATCAAGACGGCAAAAAGAAAAAAACTGAAAGTGGACTACTCAATCCACTCTAGATCACTGCTACTGGAACTGCCACCACCACCACCCTGAACACCAGCACCACCGGTGACTTCATCATCATCGTCGTCGTTGCCGCCACCGGATGGAGGAATCCCAAACGGTCCTTGAGTATAGGAATCATTTGTAGTGTTGGGAGACTCGGAATCATCAGAAGAGAGAGGCATAACAAGATGCTTCTTGATGTCCTGGATGTGCTTGCCGCCGCCGCCGGAAGATCCGCCGCCACCGGAACTTCTTGCAGTCACCTCTTGAGGAGAGAGAGGAGGTAAAAGCTCTAGGTAAAAACCGTGGGGTAAAAGAGAACAGGGACCCACGCAGTTAATATAAAAGGTGGAAAAATTGGGCCGAGACGGAACATCTGACGGAAGATTCGACGGAACATCCGACGGGACCCTCACTGGACGCCATCGGAAGTTCTGACGCCGGTAGGAACATACGAGGGGTTTGGTGAAAATATCAGCTAGTTGGTTTTCGGTTCTCATCAAGGGGTTTGGCGAAAATATCACCTTTGATTGAATGGTCTCTTAAGAAGTGGTGGCGAATATCTATATGTTTGGTTTGAGAGTGTTGAATAGGATTGTTGGCTATTTTTATGGCACTCTCATTGTCACACAAAAGTGGGAAGTGGTTGAGATTAAGGCCATAATCTCTCAAGGTTGGCCTCATCCAAAGTAGTTGAGCACAACAATGTCCTGCGGCAATATATTCAGCTTCGGCTGTGGATAGGGCTACAGAATGTTGTTTCTTGGACGTCCGCGAGACGAGCGACCTTCCAAGGAATTGGCAAGTACCGGAGGTACTCTTCCTATCCACTTTACAACCAGCATAATCCGCATCTGAATAACCGATTAGGTCAAAGTTTGACCCTCTAGGATACCAAAGGCCAAAGTTGGGGGTGTGTATCAAATATCTCAAGATTCTCTTGGTTGCCACTAACTGACAATCCTTGGGTGCAGCTTGAAATCTTGCACACATGCACACACTAAGCATAATATCAGGTTTAGATGCACAAAGATAAAGGAGAGAACCAATGATAAAGCGATATACCTTTTGATCAGCATCCTTACCATTTACATTTAAATCAAGGCGTCCATTTGTTGGCATAGGAGTCTTGATTGGCTTAGCGTCGCTCATCTCAAATTTCTTAAGCATATCTTTTACGTACTTTGATTGGCTAATGAAAGTTCCTTCCTTCATTTGTTTCACTTGTAGTCCAAGGAAGAACTTCAGCTCTCCCATCATTGACATCTCAAAGCGTTTAGTCCTCAAACTACTAAACTCCTCGCAAAAACACTCATTAGAAGATCCAAATAATCTACTAGCTTAGTAAACAGTGTAGGATCATATTTACCCTTTTCAAAACCTTTTCTTAGCAAAAAATCCTTCAGGCACTCATACCATGCACGTGGTGCTTGCTTCAACCCATAGAGCGCCTTATTGAGTTTGTAGACGTGATTTGGATATTTTGTGTCTTCGAAACCCGATGGTTGCTCAACGTAGGCAAGCTTGGAAAGTGGACCGTTAAGAAAAGCGCTCTTGACATCCATTTGCTGGAAATGAGGCAGTTAACAGCGATTTAACAGAAAAGTTAACGTAGTGGTAAATAAGGTATAGAACTTTAACTGGATGGCAGATAAGGAAGCCAAATTTTTTCAGTGGCAAATAAGGAATCGCGAAGTTCGGCAATGGCAAATAAGGAATTAACTCTTCTTTTTATTTATCCTAACCCCCGTTACTTAGACTGGCTGGTATTTTAAATAATTAAGATATAGAGGATTGTCTCTTTAAACCCTCGTTCCCTGTGGATTCGATAACTCTAGGAATACTCCTGGTGAAAAATACAAGCGATATCCGTCCGCTTGCGGATTAATTTCTTTGAGTGTAAATATCGCCAATAGCCATGCAGGCCCACTTTCTACGGGGCACCCCTACGAAATGGGGGAGCAGGCGAACCATCACCTACTTATTCATGCATTTGTAACACTTAGAAAATATATTGGATCCTTTACATACCTTTGCCCGCTTCAAGGAGCCGTTGCGAGGGAAACGCATTTTCCCCGGATAATTCAATGCGCCAGTCCCCCAACGGGCAATTTCTAACAATGGAACGTCTTTTCACGGTCCCGCCTGTACGCACACCGCCTGTTGTTTCATTCTCCGAGGCGTCTCTGACACTCATCATGGCGTTCAGAGGCCCCCAGCAATCACAGTGGAGCACGTGTCCCACGAACGCGACGGTTGCCTCCCCTAAGGCTATTATGCCAGTAGCTGAGGGCTTAACCAACATGACAGTTCGTTCTTGCCACCACGTGTCCTCATCGCACGGTGCGGAATGGTCCGGCACTCCTATAAAAGGTTGGGAACTCCCCCTTTTGGTCTTTTTCATGCCTCCTCTTGCGCTCTCGCCTCCAACTGCTCCCGCTCTTTCATCCCGCATCACCTCCACCTTTTCATTCGCCACGGCTTCATTCGAAGACAGGGCTTGCGGTCGCGCCGTCCCCAAGTATCAGCTGGATGAGGCTTCCATTGCCGCTCTCTCTGGATACCTCGGGGAGAGCGCGCTAGGCGACGCGGAGTTAGATGACCTCCGCTTCTCCTGCGCTCCGATCCTAGGGGAGATCCTCTATCTGTACCGCGCGGAGCTCTCCAAATTAACTCCCAACTTCATCACTCGCATTGGCATCCTCGAGTGGGCTATGCGGATGGAGGAGACGCAGTGTAACACCCCAGTTCCTCGAGAACCCAGAATGCTACTAACTCTCCAAAATCTATAAAGTTTCGACAGCATCTCCTTTGTTTATATGGACATCCACGACAAGCAATTTATATCCAAGGAATATATAACCATTTTCCAACAGCCACTAACCATAAAAGGAACTACAAAAAAAAACTATAACTTCCAATTATACAAGACGATCAACTACTAAGTAAATTTCATAATTTCACTAATTATGTTGTGAGAGGTAGTGAGTGCTCAAGTCCAGGGTCTATTTTCTCATCCCCATGCATGATTGACGTCACCTGTACCTAAAAACCAAATAAAAACAAGAGTGAGTATTCAACAATACTCAGCAAAGTATATGTATAAACAGAGAGAACGACAAACATCATTCATAAATCCGTACTCAAAATAACCTCCGATCCAAAACCGCCAACATCTCAATTCCCATCCTTTCGATGCAATGCAATGCATATGCGTCTGTACTGTGAGCTCATACTGGTATAGCTCGGTGCGCACTCGTCGATGCCACACCTTGCCTGTCCTTTTCAGGCGGGGACCAATTATTCTACTCCCGTGGAGTGCCTACCAAGTAGGACTTCAGAGCACTCTGGACTAGTCACTTTTGACTTTCTCACCGACCTCACCGGACTAGTAAAAAATGACTTTCTCACCGACCTGACTCATATGCACATAATGCAACATGCTCTTCTTTCATAAAGTCATCACATATTTCCATTATATAACAATAAATATCAAAAATACTCAATTTAATCATCATAGCATTAAAACCATTCATCCATAGGCCAAAGTAAGAGCATAGCACTATTTCGACAATCAAATACACTATTCGTTTAACATGTACTTGCCTCTTTTACCAAACAAGTCGGAGGGACGGAACGACGACGCCGACCTCGAAAGAAAGCCGCTTGCATGAGACAAACCATTCAACCAAACTAGCACAGATATCCAACGTCACGAGAAAACTAATACAACTAGCTTAGCTATTAATTCTTTATACCAAAGAGTCTACTTTACCAACCATCTATTATTATCCATATAAAATTTCATTATCTAGACCAACATGCCAAAGGCTTAATAAGAAACCCTGTCACGGCCTGCACAGGACAGCAGCACGGAAACGGTCATATCTCCCAAACCGCTAGGTCAAATCACGCGTTCTTGGATGCGTTGGAAAGCTAAGAACATAGCCTACAATTCTTTCCATAAGGCCATGCTCAGATTCTGGACATACATACCACGAATTTAACTCGCAAGCTGCTGCATAAACATCACATAACTAAACTCTAAACATTTAGTTGATTGGTCCCAAAAATCTACCATCCCAAGCCTCCAATCAAAGGATTCGTCATACCTATGCAAGAATAGCAAAGAAAATCGCATCAATTCGTTACCGAAGACTAGATCGGAGAAGATGAAGCAAAGCCTAGGTTCTTCTCCAATAGCCGGCCTCCCTTCTTCCTCCTTTCCTCTTCCCACCGCCGCCCCTTTCTTTCTCCTCGACCTCCTCCTGCCACCCCAATCCTCCCATGGGCAGCCACGGCTAGGGCAGAGCAGGGCAGTGGGCGGAGGCGTCCAGCAGGCACAAGCGGTGGCGGCGGCTTAGGGGCGGCACGGCGGCGGCAATGGTAGCGGCGCGCTGGCGACGTGGCTACGGGAACAGCAAGGAGAGAGGATGGGGCTGGCAGCTGCTAGGTCTTCCCTTGAGGAAACCGTCCCCTCCCTCTCCACTGCCTTAAACTCCTTCTAATGGGCTGGGCCTGGGCCTCAAGCCCACGGGATATTACATTCTACCCCCCTTAACTAGAATTCGTCCTCGAATTCTAGTCTATCTTCTTGAAAAGGATAAACTTAACTAAAACTTGCAAAACACCCACACATCTTCTAATCGAACAAAAAGGTTCTCAATGATCATCAACCAAGAAACACACTCACCGGCAAAAGCCGAAGAGATACGTTGATATCTTTCTCGAAAATAGTTTCTGAGGGTAGGAAACAATGATCACAACATTTACTCTAGCAATCAAATAATAGTTTAACACTGTAGCCACTAAATCCAACCATAAATACATCGTCATTATGCACTAGTATCAACTGAAGTGCAACTACTTACATCTCAAAAGGTCAAGGCATGATTTCGAAGGCAAAGTCAAAGCCATTCTCACAAACTAAGAAACCATCGGCACATGCATCAAAACTTGCAAATAATACATTTCAGAGAACTTCAAACTCACACCGACAAGAACTTCCAAAATAAAACATAGGATCCATCACTTCATTGTAAAGAGAGTGAAAACCACGGGTAATCGTCATGGAAAGGCTGCTTTGGGCATGAACAAAAGCTCGAGGTAGACCCCCAAAGAAACCATCCAATAACTTGCCAAAAAAGACATCCACACAAACCTTTGGACAACAAAAAGGAAAATTCACGAAGAAGGTACTCAAGCACGAAAAATAAGTCAATAGGAAAACTTCACCAAAACAATAGTAATCATCTACCTCGCTTCTTTGATGATTCACGAAGGTGATCTAAACCACCTGATAATAACTCTTCAGCTCCTTTCTTCGCTTTTCATAGGGAGCACACAGAGATATACAGGGATAAGGATTAGCTCGCAAACCAAGAAGAATATCACTGTGGTACTCCACTTGATGACCATTAAAAACTCGGGGAGAAAGTAAACTAGGTCTTCCCGCACTAAGGAAGATAATGCCACATGCAACACCCGTCTACCATGGCTAAAGCCAACTAACCCTACCTTTACCACTTTGGGATCAAAGAACTTGTTGGTCAACAGAACAATTGCATGACCAAAAATAAATATCATTCTCGATTCTAAACAAGGATGCCTAGAATCGAACAAGAGGAAATATTCATGGAGATTAGTTTCACCAGAATTGAGTTCAACCCTGTTCCAATGGGTTAAATTTGTAAGACCAAGCAAGGTCAAAGATACGATAAAGAAAACTCAAGTTCCCAAGCCCCTTCACCTTCAAATGTCATAAATAACCACTTTAAGAGGCCAGTAATATAATCTTAAACAACAAGGGTCTAAACAAGCAAGCCACCACTTATTGGGCAATCAATAAATTCTTTAAGCACAATGGTTTAAAATAACGGCTCTCAATATGCCAGGGATTCTTCACTAAAAACATAAGCACATTCCACTCGTCAAGCTTATCATTTCTCTACCACGGTCTTCACCACATATACACAAATGAAGCAGTATTAGGGCACCACATTTGAATTTTAGTTTATCGTTTCATTCTTAAAAGATAAAAACCCAAATCAACATAACTCCTCTGCTAAAAAAACAATTGCCTCTTCTATAACCGAAAAAAACCTTCATCATTCTATTTCGTTTTACTGAGAAATAGTGACACTTCGAAGTCTATGAATAAGGCACACACAGGACCACCATTCCACGTATCAAGAGAGTAGTAAGAGTAAACATTATGGGGGCCAATCCATCACGTACACAAACTATCAACTCAATACGTAGGTAGATGGATCACACAACCTAATGCTCGGGCAGGCTCACTTGGCAAAGCGAAACAAGACTTTTGGGATATGATCCCCTCCAATTACCTAATCTACAACACCACCCAGATATACTGGGAATTTTTAGAAGATCCTAAGACAATTCCTTGCTTTAAATTCTTAAACAATGTCTAAAAGTAATATTTCTAGTTTTCATGCCACTTCTCCTATAATAACCCTTAAAAAACACACCCTAGATCTAGGAAACAACAGCAAGATCCGGTCGACCCTCGAAAAACTAGACATCACCATTGCGATGAAAAGCTCATTAGCGGAAAATATCTAAACACCAATACAAGTGACCCATAAAAACTATTCACCTACTATCATAGGACCCTCTATAGTCCTTGACAAAACCTCAACTCAGTGAACACCACAACACAAGTAACATCAACATACAAATGCCGGTGAATCAAACAGTTAAGCATTAGCTAATTACAATAAATATAGGAACAGTCTATAGCTATTAGCATTTAGAGCATAAATCAACAATAATATTAGCAACTCAACAAACAAAAATGCAATGCAAACCCATTCCCATCCTATGGTGCACCAGTGTGTCAGGTCTTTAATAATTAATTCAACAATATTAATTCTGAGTTCCATATTTATATATTGCACATTTACCCTCCTAAATCAATACACCCATAACGGACTAAAAGCCCGCTCTGATACCAACTGTAACACCCCGGTTCCTCGAGAACCCAGAATGCTACTAACTCTCCAAAATCTATAAAATTTTGACAGCATCTCCTTTGTTTATATGGACATCGACGATAGGCAATTTATGTCCAAGGAATATATAACCATTTTCCAACAGCCACTAACCAAAAAAGGAACTACAAAAAACTATAACTTCCAATTATACAAGACGATCAACTACTAAGTAAATTTCATAATTTCACTAATTATGTTGTGAGAGGTAGTGAGTGCTCATGTTCAGGGTCTATTTTCCCATCCCCATGCATGATTGACGTCACTTGTACCTAAAAAGCAAATAAAAACAAGAGTGAGTATTCAACAATACTCAGCAAAGTATATGTATAAACAGAGAGACTAGATCGGAGAACACATTTAAATACCACGAATTTAACAAGCAAGCTGCCGCATAAACATCACATAACTAAACTCTAAGCATTTAGTTGATTGGTCCCTAAAATCTACCATCCCAAGCCTCCAATCAAAGGATTCGTCATACCTATGCAAGAATAGCAAAGAAAATCGCATCAATTCGTTACCCAAGACTAGATCGGAGAAGATGAAGCAAAGCCTAGGTTCTTCTCCAATAGCCGGCCTCCCCTCTTCCTCCTTTCCTCTTCCCACCGCAGCCCCTTTCTTTCTCCTCTACCTCCTCCTGCCACCCCAATCCTCCCATGGGCAGCCACGGCTAGGGCAGAGCAGGGTAGCGGACGGAGGCGTCCATCAAGCACAAGCGGTGGCGGCGGCTTGAGGCGACGGCGGCTTAGGGGCGGCGCGGTGGAAGCAATGTCAGTGGCGCGCTGGGGGCGTGGCTACGGGAACCGCAGGGAGAGAGGATGGGGCCGGCGGCTGCAAGGTCTTCCCTGGAGGAAACCGTCCCCTCCCTCTCTGCTGCCCACGGGATATTACACGCAGCGTCGCCCCAGGGTCTTCGCCGTGCTCAACCAAGCCTTCTGGCAGAAGAAGCACGTTGGGACAGACGAGGTCTCCCGCTACGGATTCCTCAACTTCCAAGCGAAGCGAAGCGGTCCGAAGGTTCTCCCGGCGCTTGCAACCAACAGCAAAGTGGCCGATGGTTGGACTAGTACAAGCACCTCTCTGAAAACGAAGCATCACTTCGAAGCACCGTCGGGCCAGTCCGCGTCGTGACCAATAGGATTTTACTCTCGACTACATGGACGAAGCGCATATTCTTCTTATGCGCCAAGTGCGAGCAAAGCTAAGCTTTCGTGACTTGGTAGAGGAGTTCTGCTTGCTTCGGTTAGCCCCCTTAGCATGTCACTGGGGGTGCTCATCTAGTATGCTGCGGGGCCTGACGGGACGCCGGAGCTGGCCGTGCATCGCGAGGACGGTCTGGAAGCCCTCGGTCGCGGATGAACGGAGCGAGCAGCCTATCGCCTCCGTGGCAATTACAATGCCAAGGATAACGAGCGGAGGATCCAGGCAGTCAAAGGATCCTGCTGCAGGCGCGTGGTGGACTAGGCAGACCGCACCCTCAACAACGCGAAGAGCGCTGGTAAGCCTTCTGCCGCGCCCAAGTCCAAGCGGGATCGGGTCACCGCTGCCTCCCCTATACGCGGGGTGGCCCCTTCGCCCAGCGCCAGCAGTAGGAGTAGCAGCAGTGCCAGCGAGGCAGCCGCTGAGGACAGCGTCGATGCCAGCGGGGGAAGTCAACCCGCCATATCCCAGGATCCCTCGCTAGTCCCCGAAGCCCCCGACGATAATCCTTCGTCGCCAGGTTCCACCCAGGGCTATACTCTAGCTGGGGGCGCCTCTGAGGAGGTCGTCATTGTGGGAGAGGCCGATGCTCCGGTCCGCGCTCCCGCCGGCGAACCCCAACCCCTTCCCTTTTCTTTGCCATCTCTATCCTTCCTCGAGGTGAACTCCCCGTGGAGGTATTTTCAGGGGAAGTCGAAGTTGAACCCGCGGATCAACCGGAGGCCCTGGAGCCATCGCCAGTCTCCGCCTAGCTGCCGTGGCGGAGGCTAGGGGAGCACTTGGAGAGTTGGAGGCAGAGGGGCCCTCCGCCAACGAAGGGGGTGTGGTGAGCGAGGCGGCGGAGGATCCCGAGGGAGGCGTCGCCTCGACGGAGGAACCTGTCGCTCCTCCACCCGTGGTTCCCAGGGCGAGGGTGAGCGCTAGATCCACGGGGGACTGCCCCTAGATACAATAGTGGAAATAACGCTGTTGGACGATGAAAGGATCGCTATGCCACCTAGAGGCGGGTGAATAGGCAAATAAAACGAAATTGCGGAATTAAAACAACTCAAACAATGACCAGTCGGTCGGATGCTCCGATGCAGGTCGGATGTTCCGATCTGGTCCAGAGAGCCCTCCTCGGATGTTCCGATGGCGTCGGTAGTTTAAACACCAGATCAAGACCAAGATACAAACACAGCGATTTTTTGTTTCCCGATGTTCGGATCTTTGAAGGGAGATCCTACTCACCGTTAGGGAAGGCACAAAGCCCGGATCACCAAGACCCTAATCCCCCTTACCAGCGAAGCACAAAGCACTCACCGGCGATCACTAGTTGAATCCTTTTCCTTGCGGAGGTAGATTCGCACCTTCACAAACTCCGGAGGCACAACACACAAAGATCGGCGACTCACCGATGACACCTAGCCGTCTAGGAGCCCTTCAAGCCTCCAAGAGTAACAAATGCGATGAAGAAATTAGGAATCGCTAAGTGCTCAAGAATTGGACTCTAATTCGTGGAGCACTTGGGTGCCTTGATCTCTCTAGATCTAGATCTCACAAGATGAACAAGAGAGAGACAAAGGCTAGGGTTCTTCTTGAGAGAGATGAATATGAATTAGGCTCAAATCAGGATGTAATCAGAGTGAGTAACCTTCTGGCAGGTATTAGAGAAGGCTTTAAATAGGGATTCTCAAAAATATAGCCGTTGCTGCAGTTATCACGCGTCAGATGTTCGGACCCCGTCGGATGTTCCGATGGCATCGGATGTTCCGACTGAAGTTCCGATGGACCCCTTACTGGATGGCATGAAAAACTGGCAGACTAGATTACCATCGGATGTTCCGACCCTCGTCGGATGTTCTGATGGTAGGTTCTGTATGAGGTGTATTTTTTGTGGAAAACTCACACGAACTTCGAGATACCTATTTTGAGCACTTAGGAACCTTTATAAGCTTCTCCATTTCATCCCTCTTTATAGTACGGCATCCCTACGACTCAATAAATAAAGATTTACAAATAAATACTAGTCTTGATGCCTTTTTGCAACATATCCACTTTTGAGGGGTACACCATCACATGTAAACATGTACCTCATGGATTTAACCTGTATAACATCTGTGCACAATTCTCCAATCGAAATATTAGCTCTATAATTTTTACTCATTAATCACCAAAATCACTTAAGGGCCTAGATGCACTTTCAGACGCCCCCTCATCTTGAGGGGTGGCCCCTTCGCCCGGCCAGGTGAGACTTAGAGGACCGGGGTGGATGTTCGTGTCTCTGCGCGGCCCATGGGCTTGATGGTGGGGACTTGAACACCCGCCCCGAGGCTCGACCTACGCTCTGTGCCCTCAGTGGGGTGTTCACAGAGCCCCACCTTCTGGCCGTCACAGAGGAGATGAAGGACATGGACCTCCATCAGGCCACCTTGGACAGTCTTACGAAGGTGAGTGCCGTTATTGCCATTTGTTTTCCGTTAATCTTTTTTGGTTGGAGGCTAACCCTTTGCACTTCTTTTGCAAACATGTCTTCTTGCCTCTAGTGCTTATGCTCGCGAGCGATGGACGCATGCTGAAGCAAAACACCCGGAGGAGGAGCTCTACCGTCTCCGCACAGTCAGAGGATCATGCGGAGAAGGAGCAGTTCCTCCGAGAGAAGGCAGAGCTTGAAAGGAGGCTCGGCATCTCCTGTGGCCTCGCTAAGAAGTATTTGGGCGAGGTAACGGAGCTAAGAGAGGAGGCCGCAGACGTAGCTCAGCACTTCGGGAGCATGACAAAGTGAGAAGGAGGCTAGGGCAGCTCAGCTGGACGTGACCCGGTTCGTGCAGGAGATGAAGAAATCTCAAGACCGGGTCAAGGAGCTAAACACCCTCCTCGAAGTGAAGGAGCGGGCCAATGCCCAGCTGAGGGAGGACCTCACCGTCGCCCACGAGGACCTCCAGAAGGCCGACTCGCGCGCTCGGAATGAACGAATTCGGGTCATCCAAGCAGAGGAGCGGGGAGACATGCCGCTTAAACAAATGGAGGACCTGAACCAGGCAGTGGGCGAAGCGTGGGAGGCCTTTTGGTCGAAGCTGCCCCGCTTTGGGATCAAGGTCCTGAAGATGCCTCCCGTCTCGGGCCTGGAAGCCGCGGGATTCCTCAAGGCCGCGGCCCGGAGCATCGTGAAGGCAGGATTCTCCTTCGCCAGCCACGCGACCAAGGTTGGAGCTACAGCAATCTTCCACGTCCAGGAGGCCGGGGGCAGCTCCCATGTGTCCGGGATTGGGAGCTCATCCCCTACCTTCGAAGAGGCGCCAGGCCTTCCCCCCGCTTTCGTTGCTGCATGCCGGTCTGTCGCTCGATTCTTCATGGACTTTTGGAGGGCGCATGGCGAAGAGCTGGTGTGAAGCTCCGTCTGGGGGTCAGCCAGGCCAAGCAGCGTAGCGGGGCAACCGAGTGGATCAGGCGGATTTTACTTCGCAAGACGAGGACTTAGCACTAGGACGTGCCTCAGCCCCTAGGCGATTAGGGCGCGGAGCGGCGTAGCGCTGGCCGCTTCGGTGCGGACTTTACTTCGCGGGGCGAGGACTTAGCACTAGGACGTGCCTCAGCCCCTAGGCGCTTAGGTTGCAGAGCAGCCTTGCGCCGGCTGCTTCGGGTACACAACCGCAAAAGACATTTTTTACGTGGAAAAAACCTCCCCATTGGTGGGTGAGAAAAACAACCATGGGTGGGGACGCGAACTTGCGTCCCCGAAACTTTATTACAAGGAACTTGCCTTACATACCGCCCGCTTCCATTTATTCCTTCTCCCTTTTTTTTAGACGTATAACCTCTTCAATGCTTCGGTATTCCAAGTCCGCGAGACCTCTTCTCCTTCCAAGGTAGCTAGGCGATGCACTCCTTTCACGGTGGATTCTTTGATGACATAAGGCCCTTCCCATGGCGAATCAAACTTCCCTGCTGCACCATGTGACCTTTTGAGCACCAAATCTCCTGGCTTTAGGCTTCTTGGTTTTACCTTCCTGCCATGCTGCCTCACCGAGGCCTTTGCGTAGGCTTGCATCCTTAGCAGCGCCCGCAGTCTCTCCTTCTACTGCATGTCACTTGTGATCTCCTTCTCTTCCTCACTTGGTCTGCGAATTACCCTCCAAGACTTTTCCTTGATCTCTGTAGGGAGGACCGCTTCTTCTCCAAATACCAGACGATACGGTGTAAACCCCGTAGGCCATGTCCCCTTTAGGAAGCTTATCTGGCCTGGTCCCCTTTGCTACCTCGTGGGGCCTCTTGCCGACCCCTTCGAATATGATACCATTAGCCTTCTCGATGGCTCCGTTAGATCGGGGGTGACCTACCAAAGCAAACCACACTTCCGCCTCCAATTCCTCCGCGAACTCCTTGAACTTGGCTGAAGCAAACCGGCTAGTTGTGACGACACTCAAGCGGCACATGATGTTGTCCCGTAGGAACTTCCTAGCAGCCTCCGCAGTGATTTTTGCCACCAGCTTCGCATCGACCCATCTGGAGAAGTAATCCATTGCTACAAATGCAAATTGCATCCTTCCTCTTCCTTTGGGAAGTGGGCCCATGATGTGATGAGGACATCGCTACAACGGATACACCCATGGGATCAACGACCAAAGACTCCCCTCCCGACCAGCAGCCAACGACCAACATTCAAGAACTAATTACCCGAGCCCGCGGGTAATTCGTTTATTGGGTTACATAATTCAAATTATGAGAATAGACCTTTGCCTAATAATATTCTTGTACATAGGAACTTGGGCATGCACCAGCTTGGAGGCATTAATTCACCAACAAGAGCAATAAAGCATGGTGGGAATGCAAAGTGATTCCACTCGGCCATCAATGACCAGTCTGAATTAAAAACGGCCTAGAGAATGCAAACGGACTCCGATTGAAACGTGTGAGCACTCATTGGAAAGATAACTTCGCCATCTTTCCAACAGATCCAACCTCACCTTCAAATTCTAAGTGAACTAGCCGCAGCTGTCAAAAACATCTCGCGAACAGAACCAGTCTTTTGCTCTTCTTGGGTGCTGTGTCACCATTAATTTGGGCTGAGTCCCATGTATTCCTGCTGCGAGAGTGCACCTCCTAGAGTCATCTCCCTTCTCTATATATAGGACAAGCCTCTCCTTTTTCTCCTCAGGTTTTGTTCATTTGTTGTTGTCTTCCAGAATGGAGAAACACTCTCGAAATCCCTAGTGTCGGCTGACCTATCGATTCCGAGCTTCAAAACCTCAGTTCGAGTGTGTGCTTTACCCTTGTTCTTGCGAGTTCTTCGATTGCTTGCAAGGATAGACCTTCGTGGTCAGGTCATCCGGGCTTTGGCACGGTTGATAACAATCAGGAGTGTGGTTTAGCGATTGCGGGCGCTTATCCTTGTGTGGTTTGTAGTCAGATCGTCAAAGTCATCCTCTGCCCAAATCGAAGATATCCTCTCACCGGAAGATCGGGAACCCGTGAGCGCATCATGATGTTTATCATCCACTTTGCAAATGGCCAAATTGGAGGGACAGGGTTCTAGCTGCTGGGCGGTGCTTTTGCAGGTTTGCCAATCCACTGGCATGCCTTGCAAGCACGAACCAGCTTCTCCGCCTCTTGCAACATCGTTGGCCAACATAGCCCCATGTAGAGCACTTTGGACACGAAGCTACGGGTTGCTTGGTGCTCTCCGCACTGCCCCTCATGGACATCACGCAGGGGTTTGATTCCTTCTTTTGCTGATATGCACTTTAACCAAGGTGTCGATGCTCCCTGACGAAAAAGAATCCCATCTTTCAGGGCATACTTCCTCGACCTGGCTTCAATCCTCTTTGCTTCGGCTTCTTCCTCCGGTAAGCTTCCCTCTAGCGAATACCTATGTACGGGGTCCGCCAATATTCTTCTTGGCTCTCGGCCTCTAGGTACATCACCTCCGCTAGTATGGACGGACGGTCCAACACTTCGAAGAGAACCTCTCCAGCGGGAATCCTCTCGGTCGCTGCTTCCTTCGCGAGCTCATATTCCCTCGTGTTTTCTCCTCTAGGGATGGTTTGTACGGAGATGCCTATGAATCCCTTCTCCAGCCCATGAATCACCGCCAAATACTTTGCCTTTTCTGCATCTCGAGCTTGGAACTCCTTAGATACATGGCCTTGTACCAACTTCGAATCAGTTTTGATAATTAGCCTCCTGGCCCCCATCGCTTTGGCCTTGCGCAAGGCTAACAGCAACGCTTCATATTCCACCACATTGTTTGTTGACGGGAATTTCAACTGGGCTGCAAACTCCACCTTTCCTCCGTCTAGCGAGTTTAGCACCGCCGCAGCCCCAGTTCCGCTGGCTCCCCAGGATCCGTCTATGAAGATGATCCATATGTCTTCCAAAGGCCACTCATCAGTCGGAAGGGAGGTCCACTCCGCGATGAAGTCAGCCAGCGCCTGGCTCTTGATTGCGGTTCGGAATTCTATTGAAATGTCGAAGGCAGCGAGTTCCGCGGACCACTTGCTTATCCGGTCAGTGCTGTCCTTGCTGCCCATCATTGAATTTAAGGGGTAGGAGATTGGGAAATTAATCTCATGCCCCTGGAAATAATGGCGAAGCTTACGCGAGGCGGACACAAAGGCATAGGCTAGCTTCTCCATCTAAGAATATCAGAGCTTAGCCCCTTGCAGTGCGTCGGATGTGAAGTAAATAGGAGTCTGCTTTCCCGCTTCCTCCCGAACCAGCACCGCGCTCACCGCCAACGTTGAAGTAGCCATGTAGAGAAATAGCTGCTCTCCTAGCTTGGGACTGACCTGCTTCGGGAGATCCATCGGGGTCTTTTTGAGCCCTTCGAAAGCCCGCTGGCATTCCTCTGTCCAGATGAAGGGCTTCGAAGTGTGCAAGGCTATGAAAAAGGGGAGGTGCAGGTCTGCTGCCCAGGGTAAGAACCTTCCCAGAGCGGCCAGCCTCCCTGCTAACTTCTGGACTTCTTTTATATTCCGGGGGGCTGCATCTCCTAAATGGCTCGAATTTTCTCTGCGTTAGCCGCAATCGCTCTCTCCGACACAAGGAAGCCGAGGAGCTTCCCCGCCTAGACCCCAAACACACATTTAGAGGGGTTGAGCTTGATGTTGAATTCCTTTAGGCTCTTGAAGGTCTCTTTGAGGTCGAGAGGATGCTCGTCCAACAGCTTGCTCTTGAGCATGATATCATCCACATACGCTGCGAGCATCGTTGAGCCCTATTTATTTTAGTGGCATTGTTGACGTGGATATTTGCACAAGGATTAGTGCTAGGGAGTTTTTGGTCCTTTCATGGAACCCTAGAGAGGCTTTGACGAATATTTGAGCTGCTTCAAGATGATCTAAGTATGACCGGGCGAGTGAAGAGGTCATGTGTAGGTTTAGGAGTAGCTAGGTTTTTACTTTTGTCTCCCATGCTTCAAAAGGGGTCTAATTGGTTCGATCATGCCGAGTCTCTTCTTTACTTAATTCCCTTGCTTTGTCGTAGTCCACAAGCCTATCACCTTTACCTAATAGTCCCTTTGTATACAAATACTTAAGCCTTGCATTGTCGGTGCTCATCGGACCGGGTCCGACCGCCGTCGTACTGGGTCTGACGGGCACAAACCGTAAGTGCTCTCTTCTGTTGCTGGTTGGACCAGGTCCGACCGTCGGTGGACTAGGTTCAACAGTACCTTGTTCTGGTTCCTTAACTTTCATCGAACCGAGTCCGACAGTACGTGTCCTAGCTATTCTGAGACTTGGTTCCAGCCATCGGACCGGGTCTAGTGACCATCGGACCAGGTCCGACGGGTACTGTAAGGGCTAGTTTTTGGAGTTTTTCGGAGCTCCAACGAGTAGTTTCTCTCCGGGGGGCATAAATTGAGTTCGGTAGGCAGCCATTTATGAGGTTTGCAGCTCCATTTCACCTATAGCCAACATCTACTCATCTTAGGGGTGTTCTAAAGCCTTTCCTCCACCAATTCATCAACCACCTACCTTCCTCCAAACCGAGTTTCATGGAAGTCCTTCGATTTGGCATGATCGAGGCATTTCAGGATTATTTCTCTTGAAGACGGTGTTCTTCTTGGAGGAGTGGGCTTAGCCTTGGCGTGTGACTACTTTTGAGTCAGTGTATTGGTGACGGAGTCCACATCGCCGGAGTGGCGGAATGACTACCGGGGAGTAAGTGAGGCGTGTAGCTCAATAGGGAGTCAGTCCTTGTGCACAAGGGCTAGCCTCAACGGAGAGTTGGATTTGCGGCTCCGAACTTCGGTGAAACAAATACCGTGTCACTTCTCCTTCGTCTCATTTACTTCCGCATAAATCTTTTGTATGAATTGCTATAAAATTGCTTGGGTGCTTTGAATGAATGGATTAGGTTACTAGTGCGTATCGTTTAATTTGCTTCCGCTTGATAGGGCACTAGAAACTAGGATTGGGTCACTCTTAACCTTGTTGCTTAATCAAGTATAACCTAAAAGAAATTAAAAATTGCCTATTCACCCCTTTAGGCCATAGAGATCCTTTCAAGTGGTATCAGAGCATAGCATCTCCCGCTGTAGCTTAATCGCTAGGAGATGGCCACAAAGGAGGGGCTAAGATTCACATAGGAAAAGCTCCTACTTTCAATAGCACAAATTATTCTCATTGGAAAATTAGAATGCAATGTTATCTAGAAGCTCTTAGCTATGATATTTGGATTGCTTGTAATACCAGCTATCCGGTTTTCGTCAATCCTTGTCTCTCACTCCCGTCGAGATGGAATATTGGCGTTACAATGCCATAGCTAGAAATGCCTTACTTTCCAATGTGAGCGTTGATGTGTTCAATCGCATTAGCAATCTCACGAAAGCTAGTGAAATTTGGAAAATTTTGAAAGAAATCGATGTTGGTAGTTCGGAGCTTGTAGAGGAGAAATTAGCTCTCGCTATGAGGCAGTTTGATCATTTGAAGATGCTACCTAATGAGAGTGTGAATGATATGTTATCTAGGTTTAACTCGATCATCAAACATTGGCATGTGTGGCAAGCCCATGGAGGATATTGATGTATACCGGAAAATTCTCGACATCGTTCCATTCGAGTTCAACCCTTTGTTACTATGGCAAAAAGATGAAGACTCTCACTCCAACCAAGCTCCTTGAAAAGCTCGCCTCGTATGAGATGAGGATTAATGGTTATGAAGATGCTTCTCATGCTAAGAAGACTATTGCTCTTCCTGCTCAAACCAAAGCAAAGAAGAAGAAGGTTGAAGAAAGTGATGATAATTGCTCCGATGATGGGATTTCGGAGATAGAAGAGTTAGCTCTTCTCGTCAAGCGCTCAAGAAAATTGATCACGATGATGACCTTTTGGAATGGAGGCCCTATGGCCATGTGGTTGATCTACCTCGCATACGCCTTGCGCTGCCGCTTGGAGGGTAGGCTTGAAGAGGATCCTCCTGAGATGACGTTGATCACACTTCACACATTGTTGACTGGTGGAGGCGGCAGGAGTTGCGGCAGTGGCGGAGGAGGTGGAGGGGCTCCTTGATCATGGCGAGAAGGAAATGCCCCGCCTCCCCTCATATTCTTTGAAGGCTTCCAGGTCCGGCAAATTTGCGTCTCGTGAGAGGAGTTGTAACCGTGATAGTCACCGTACAATCTTCGATCATTATCCCTCCGGGGCTGGCAACTTTCCGAAGGGCGTCTTGGGCTTCTGGACCTTCTCATTGGGCTTCTCTAGCTACCTTCCCCTCAAGGTCTCTTCGCGGGGGGCAGGCCTCCCTTTCTTGGAGCGGTCGCGGTGGTCTTGATTCGCTACTTGGTGCACCCGCTTCCCTTTGCCTCGCACACTTCCTCCCTTCTTGAGTGGCGTGGGCTTCTTTCGGGCTTCAATTGACGGTCTCTTCACAGCGTGTCTTCCTCGGCTCGAGCATACTCCCTCATCTTGAAAAAAGCTCCTCCGCCGTCTTCACTCCTTTGTGAGCTAGGCGCTCCAGTAGGGGTCCGCCGCGGAGACCACATTTGGCGGCATTGATGACAGTGGTGTCACTGATGCCACTGATCTGGCACTTCACCTTGGAGAAGTGCTGAAGGAAGCTCATCAGGGTTTCTTGTACCCGCTGGCGCACCGCATATAAGTCACTCTCCTCCTTCCCCCCTTCAAAGTTTCCCTGGAAACAGCTCACCAGCTTGGAGCGAAGCTGGGGCCAGCTCCGGATAGATCCAAGCTTGAGGGAGGAGTACCAAGAAAGAGCAATACCCTCAAGCGCCAGGAGAAGTCCCTTTGCCTTGATGTCCTCATCCTCGCCTGCCGCCTCCAAGGCAGTGTCGTAGACGCGAACAAACTCCTCTAGGTCGGTTTTGCCTCCGTATGGCTTGATGGTGGGCATCTTGAAGACCCCTAGAGCGGGCAACTTCATGGCTCGAAGACGCGGGCACAAAGGGTTCGGGTCATAGTCTGGGGTTCGGGTCCCTCGAGACCACACTTTGTCCTCCGACCCCACATCCTCGTAAGAGTGAGGAGAAAGGTTGGAGCGCTCCTGCTGCACCTGGTTCTTGAGTAGGAGTAGCTCATCCGCAAAACAAGCATTGGTGTCGACGAGCGCCTGGATGGAAGGGTCCGCGCCGATGACTTGAGCGGGGTGCTCCAGAATAGCACGGATGGTCGTGTCTAGACCCGAGACGAAGCACGGGACAGCCTGGGGAGCTTCCTCGACCCTCGTAGCTAAGATTAGGGATGCCTGCATTGGGACCGCGGACGCAGCCAGGGCTGGGGCCGCGGGCGCGGCCGGATCAGGGGCCGCGGGCGGAATTGTGGTGAGGGCCTCGGGAGCAGCCATTTCGGGAGTGGATGGCACGGCCGACGTTGGGGCTACCTGGGCAGCCGTGGCGAAGGCTCCGGGCGGGTCACCGCAGGGTCCGCGGGTATAGCAGGGGCTGATGGGGGCACAACCGCGCGGGGATTGGCCACCTTCTTCTTCCGTGCCCAAGGGCGAGAGGCCGCCGGGGCGACGATCGCCTCCCCAGCATTGACCCCGGTAGGACCTTCACCTTCGTAGATTGGTTCGCTTCTCTCGCTGATTTATTGGGGGTGGGTGTCCCCTACTACAACAATTGGCTAGATGGGTGAGGTTGGAATCAAGAGGGTCTTGGATTTTTGAGTACTGGTTCTCCAAATATTCTAATAGTAGTATGTTTTTCAATCCGTTCTAAAACCGATGCCCCCTTGGGCATCAATCCCGAATGACGTGTATTCATTCAAAAACTAGTATTGAAGACTAGTTCCAACCGGTACTAATTAATATGCTCCGTTGTTTTTAACCCGTACTAACGTGCTCTTCTGTGGCAGTGAGTTCTGTTGCCTCTCCATTGTTAAATCGTTTCGTAGATTAATTATCCATTCTTCTGAGAACAAATGGTCCAACCTTTGGTTGTTACTGAGGTAGCTGTCTTACGCTTCATTAGCTCTTGTAGACTTGTTATCCTACAACATATACAATCGTTTAGCAAAACGGTCTGGCCTGTAGGCCCGGTTGATCCGGCGGCTTTGAAAAAATGATTTAGGGTCGACCCATAAATTCATAATTTTCTTTTGGATCAGGTCCAATATACCAGGATTAGTCTGGGCCAGTCAACCATATATGCTCATCCCATGGTACGTCTGGTCGTATACAGAGCTAGCCATATTTTAATTACGTACAGGTGCATTATGTGCACATGCAATATATGCTAGCGACCACCATTTTCTGTGGAGTGAACATTGCTTTCTAATTACTTTCAGCACAACATCCATATCACACAAGAATCTCGCAAGAAAAACATGAAGGCATCGTTGAGCGCCACGTGCTTGATTCCATTGGCCAGCATTATCCAGTGCTTGAGAAAACGATCTTTGGCTACATATATATAGCGTCACTTGAAATGGGTACGTATCCTGGTAGAGCAAGTAATATAGTTTTGTTGTTCATCGGCCTTCAAAATTGGATCGACCTTTTCCATCACATGCTGGCAGACGATGCACACATGTGGGCAAGATTGTGGTAGATATCAATTTCACATGGCCCATTGACATCTTAAGAAATGTTGGTGCCAATACTTAATAGAGTTCTTTGATCTCACACGTGCCAACATGGCTTATATATAAACATATCTGCAAATAAGGGATCTGGCGATAGGCAAATTATGCAAGTACGAACTAGTTTTCTTATTGAAGATCGTATACACACTTGTCCTGGCACACAGCACATGCATGCATGCAGCAGCCTGTTACTTCAATATCAGGCGAAGATACAATAGAATGCCACATGCGTACAGTATGACACCACTGGAAACTACAAGTAAATTGGTCATCTTTCTTAGTCAGCTTATTTAGGTTTTTGAATGATCTACTCGATCGGTGCATATAACTTACGATCATACAACTTAACATAGTATTAGATCCAAAGGTCTCGATCGAATAGATGCACACAGCTACAAAAGAGAATAACAGTACAAGTTCCCAGCAGAGGCTTCAGTACCAGTTTTTGAACCAGTACGAGCCATCCAGGACTGATGCCCAAGGGCATCAGTACGGGGTTTCTGAACCGGTACTAATGGTAGTATAGATATTTACAAATATGTTGTTGCTACATACGAGAACTGTGACTCAAAACCTAGAACCTTTCGAGACCTCGTGACTCTCAACTCATCCTTTTATCCAACCAACCCACCCATGTGTATTGATATGACAAGTATATGCAGTCCTTTTGATCGTTTCTGAAATGAGACATGAGTACCGGTTTCTAACACGAACCGGTACTGATGCCCTCAAATCAATATTAACAGACACAACATAATACTTGATGTTAATGTGTTTAGCAACAGCTCTTGAGTGTTACTCGCAGGTTCAATATCGCAGTATAACTTGAGTGGTCTCAAGATCTTGTCCCCTACTCTAAGTTCTAGAATAAAATTCTAAGGCCATACGGCCTACCTAGTAGCTTCATAACATGCTACAAACTTAGCCTGCATTGCGGGTGAAGCAGTAATTGTCTGTTTGGACCTATTCCACGATATGGCTCCTCCTACGAGGGTGAAAATATAACCAGATGTGAATTTCTTGGTATTAAAACACCCTGCGAAATCAGCATCTGAGTTACCAATAACTTCAAGTTCATCTGATTTCTTATATGTGAACATCTAAATTAACGCCAAGATTTTCTTAACAGCTTTCGAGTTGTCCATAGCTAGATTTGACTAATATAAGCCTAACATCCTAGTCACAAAAGCAAAATCAAAATGTGTACAAACATATGCATACATGATTCTTTTAATAGATGAGGCATAAAAAATCAACTTTATCCGATCAAATTCAAACAGATTCCTTGGACACTAAAAAGTCACAAACTTACACCCTTTAAAATAGGAGCAGTTGAGGTAGAGCACTTATGCATATTAAACCTTTCAAGTGCTCATTCCGTGTAGCCTTTCTGAGATAAACCAAATGTACATTCGGACCTATTTGGTGAATTTCAACACCCAAAACAAAAGAGGCATCACCAAATCTCTCATATCAAAATTAGAGGAAAGAAAACTTTTGGTCTTATGCATCATATATCGCTGCTTGCTAACAATATATAAATCAACATAAAGAAATAGAATAATAAACTTATCCTCCTTAAACTTAACCAAAATATTCTTATCAACTTCATTATTCTTAAAGAAAACTGAAGATACCAATGTGTAGATGCTTGCTTTAGACCATAAATTGATTTCATAGGACATATCATATTCTTCTTGTCTTCCACAACAAAACCTTCCGGTTGAGTTTTGTATAAATATTCTTGCAAAAGGAACGTAGTTTAAAATCGATCCGTCCATTCGAGCTCCAAACCATAATGAGCCACAAGCGCCATCACAATTCTTAGTGAATTTTCAGAAGATACTGGTGAATAGGTATGATTATAGTCAACTCCTGACTTTTGGGGAAAGGATTTTGGTACAAACCTCGCTTTAAACCATTCAATATTTCTCTTAAAGTCATGTTTGATTTTTTAGACACACTTACAGTCTACTATTTTGATTCCGTTAATAATTTCTACTAAGTCACATACACCATTAGGGCTCATGGACTTCATTTCATGTTCCATCGTATTAAGACATTCAGACGAATCCATACTCATCATAACTTCTATATTGAAAGTGGGATCATCTACCTTTTCTATGTCGCTCACATCTTCATTCATATAAATAACATAATCATTCGAAATGGCAGATCTCATGTCACTTCTTAAAGATAAATCAAGTGGTACTTGAGGCTCTTGAGGCTGATCAACATTAGGTGCTTCATTAGGTATTTCTATGTCCTCGATAGTAGGTGCATCAACAACATTCTTGAGACGACCCTCCCAATTATCACATGCTAATGGCCTCGTCATGCCAAGATCAAGAAATAATTGTGTGGGTTTAGGCTAATAAACCCGAATCATATGTCCACTAGAATGCCACTTCGGATGCGAGGCCAAGTCAGAGTATTGCAGCAGAACAATAATTACACAGAATCTCATGCTTTATTACATCATGATGCCACGCAGGGCCGAATGTGCCATCGATATAGTAAAGTCCTCTAATCAAATTAAACATACATGACCACAGTAAGATGTTCTTATTGATGTTCATTACTTATTGTCACGCGCGTGGTCTACAGGTAGTCTTCTAAAAGGCCCATATTCTCATAATTTGGCTCCTCTTCGTAATGTTCCTCAGTGACAGGATTGTCTTGGCTTTCGCCCACGTGGTCTTCCGGAATCACATCTAAGCAACGGTTTAATAGCAAGAGTGAGTACAAAGTACTCATCAAGCGATAATAGCAATGTTTATCCATTCTAAGTAAATAAAAGAAAAGTCTTCTTAAACTGAGCATACCTACTCCAGTCACCTTTTTCCCACTTCATTACCCTATTAAAATACCATTTAATTTAAAGAGTTCTCCAATTTTAATTTAAGAGGAAGCTACTAGCTAGCACTCGTATTCGAGACGGGCTTAGCCTCCGTAATCTCCATTCCAGGAGACTAGCATGAATTGATGATTTTACCCTGCGCAGGTTTGTACCACTTTTCCCGGAGTCGCCCCGAATAAATTTGGGGCTCAGAGTGTTTACTCTATGTCGGTAGGTTATGTCTCCAACCCGGTCGTAGAATAAGTGATGGTAATTATCTTTAGACGTACCTTACTCACAACCTCGTCCTCCATCACTAATCCTCATTTCCGTTTTACTCATTCCTAACACCGGCCGATGAGTATCATCTCGGAATAATATAGTGCCGTTGGTCGGGGACACCATGGATCCGCTCACCCTGGGTATGCTCACCCACCCCTCCTATTTATCTACTTGCCCAATGTGGAGACGGTAACCACCGCATAGATAACCTTCTCTGACCGCTATGCGGAACTAAGGTTGATATGATTTTATATGGCTCAAAATCTGAGTGATAGATGATTATCCTTATATTCTACCATGCGAAGGGCCCCGCCTGTCCTCTGCACCTTTCCAGGGCACCCTTCACCCACCATAATAATTCTAATGACCCGATTGCTCCATCGATCAAGTCCATCACTTTCAGTATCCCCAATGCAATTTATCTTTTAATTAAAAACTATTAAATGCAATACATGCTAGAGGTGAATACACTATTATCTCGGCATAATTAAAGTATAACGGAAATACAGTATTCAACATCATGGAATTTGCTTCCCTTCTATTTCAACCCAGTACCCGGTACCGCGCTCCGGTCGGTCGCTCTCAATCGGATGATTTAGATTTATTCCTGAAATAGTGTTGACAGGTTTCAAGGAATAATGGTCATATAAATAATTATCTAGACATAAGAAATTATTTATTAGTTATAGCAAAAACTAGTGTTTCAATTTTATTTTGTTGGGTTTCATGCTTTAGATTTAAATACTATTCTAATTAGTATTTTTTGTTCTTATATTATTATCATTGGTATTATTTTATTTCATTGTTTTAGTCTGGATTTTCTTTGCTAGTATATATATATAGGTATATATACGTATGTATATATATTTATATAACACTAAACAATTGTCTGGGTTTATTTAGCAGGCTAATCTGGCCCATTAGGCCCACTTGGGCCCTCCCTCCTAAGAATCCCTAATTCCACTTCTCTCTCTCTCTCTCTCTCTCTCTCTCCCTGCCCGATATGGGAGATGGCGGCGGCTGGATCTTGGCTAGCCGAGCCCGCGACGGTGGCGTCTTGGGCGGCCGGGACTGTGCCCCCGGCAGCTGCGGCTCGGGCGGCCGGGGCGACGCTCGCGGCAGCGGCGGTTCGGGCGACCGGGCTGTGCCTGCGGTGGTGGTGGCTCGGGCGGCCGTACCCACAGCGGCGGCTCTAGCTACTCCCAACCCCTTGCTTCCTCTTCTTTCTCTTCCTACCTCCCCTTTCTTTACACATTCATGGCTGATTTGGTTGGGGGCTTGCTCGCTTTTTTCTTTCCCAGGCAGGGCGCCATCCGGCGTGTTTCCTAGCTATCTGTGGCGCGGCTCCTGGCCAGTAGCGTCGATGGTAGCTGCGCTACGGTTGCCCGGCGATGCTCTGTCTTCCCCTTCGGTTTCCAGCTCTCGCCCCTCCCTTCCTCCTAACCCTGGCTCTGACTCTCTCTTTACTGTCGAATTCTCCATAGTTCTATGCGAAGGATAGCTTGATTTAGCGTACAAATTTTACTCTACTTTAGTGAATTGTTGGATCACTTTGGGATGATTGTGCTGTGTGTGATAATTTTCTGAGATGCTTGAGCTGGATATGATTTGGGTAGATGTGTGGAAGTATTCATGGTGATGATCTGAGGCGGCTTTGGGTATAAGGCTTATCTGAGGTAGTGCTGGGGTAGGGCTTCGATAAGGGTAGGATGGCCGCATGCGATGCTTAGGAATAGCTCATGCGCCCGAGAGCATGCAGCGAGTTTTGAAGGTGTGTGTTGGCAACCACCTTGTTGTAGCTCGGTTTTATAGCATTAAGTCGAGGATGATACTGTTCCTTAAATTGATATAGGTATATAAGGAGAGTGGCATGAATGGATATGGCTTTTGCTGATTCTAGTGGTTATATTTTGGTATTGTTAGGCAGTAAGGAACTTAGGGGAGTAATTTTGAATGCATGCATGTTGAATGGCCGGGTGCATGCATTGGTATCCTTGTAGCTTATCTATATGGTGCTCTGGCATGCACATTTACCTAGAGGTGATCTGCTTGGTACCCCAGCAAAACTACCTCTTTTATTTGGATCTTGTAATGATTTGCTGGCTAGCGAGCTGGCTTGCCTTGCTTCCCTTCTCCTCCTTGCTCCTGGATGCTTGTTGTGTTCCCACCTAGCTCCTCTGTGCTTGCACCTCCATTAGCTCACTGGGGCTTCCTCCTTGGTTTTGGTGGCTAGTTAGAGAGAGAGGTTGCTGTTCTTACCAAAGAAGGTAAGTGGGGAAAGTGAGGGCTAGTGGCTGGTTGTGGCGTACTCTTTATTGGTGTTGTATCTTGGCTGGTGAAGGGCTGGACGTGTCCCTCTTGCTTCCAGGTGTGAGTAGATGGTTGAGAGATGGTTTCCTGATTTGGAAAACTATGGACTGAGTGGTTTTCCAAGGGTGGCATTGATTCTTTGTTGCAGTCCTGGTTACTTATATGCATATGTCTCCTGCATGGCAGATTGGGGCTCTTTGGGGTGCTGCTGGGTTGGTGTTACCCGGTTGGGGAATGTGCATCTTGTCATGGTGCTGTTGCTATGATACACCTCCCTATGCCCC
The DNA here is from genome assembly GCA_005191435.1 of Raddia distichophylla. Taxonomy (NCBI): domain Eukaryota; kingdom Viridiplantae; phylum Streptophyta; class Magnoliopsida; order Poales; family Poaceae; genus Raddia; species Raddia distichophylla. The sequence goes on along the minus strand of SPJY01028649.1, from coordinate 500,343 downwards.
TCTTTCTCTGTTGGACAATAGCAGGGTTTCATGAAATGTTGAATTTTGGGTTGGTATGGTCATTTGAAACTCAGGTTTGTATTAACTACTGGATGATGAGATGGTAGCAGTGAGGGAGATCGGCTGGCCCCCGGATGGCCTGGTGTCCCGATGAGCACATTGCTACTAAACTTCTGACGGTCTATAATTTCCCTTAGATGGAGTTGGATTTTGAATTAGTTTTGATGCTATTAGCGAATGTGTTTAATTAATGGTAGTGTAACTTATTTTGTGTGTTAATGCTATGCAGCTAGACTGGGAGATGTGCAAAGTCTAGAGATGGTTGACGAAGGCTTGGACAGAAATGAGGCGCCGGGAATATAGGCCTTGTTTGTTTCAGATTAATGTTGAGTTGCGTTTTACTGTAGCAAATTTGTGACCCACTCGAAATACGTTTTAAAAAAAATCAAAAATTTTGAAAAAAAATATTTTGTGAACTCTAAGAAAAACTATTTAAAACCCCACAAAAATAACTACAAAATATTACAACATTTGGCCTACACAAAAATTTAATTTAATTTAATTTAATTTAATCTGAAACAAACAAGGCCATAGATAAGATAGATTAGAGGAGAAAAGAAAAGAAGAACGAAGAAATAATTTTGTAATATGTATATATATGTGTATACGAATGTAAATAGGAGCATATTTATAATTTGCATCTTGTAATGCCTCGATTATGCTTATTGTAAAGACTGATGTTCGTAAGGGAGACGACTATTATATAAAGATTTTTATTATTTGCGATTTTTACTATTGTCAATTGGGTGTGATATATGTGGCCATGGCTGTTAACGCTTTCTTGTATAAGTTGATAGGTGATTGATATATAATTAATATACGGTGTGTTTCAATTCTCAATTGAAGGTTCTACAAACTGAGGCGCATGAAGAGTAGTCTATTGGATTTCCACCAATGGAACATAATTCCACTTCTCCTCGAGATCTACCAGTTTGGGCTCTGAGCTCCCAATGATTTTGTCATCCTGGAAGAATACAACATGTCTCGTATTAATAAACAGACAAGATTCCCCATGAAGTGACAACTTATTGTTTTATATTCTAACTTCGAATTTTGTGGATTTAATATTTTTACTTCGGCAAGACAACTCTACACACGGAAATAACTTATGCTCCATTTTCAACCAATCGACAATTCATAAGGTGTTTCAGGCATAAACAATATGTTCGGTTGTCTTTAATACTTCCATCCATAGACTAACTGGTAAACTAGAATTGCTAAGCGCACTTCATATCATATCCATAAAGCTATGGTTTCTTCTCTTAGCTACTCCGTTTTGCTGAGGTTAACCATGTGTGAAATATTGGGCATCTATGTCATTTTTCTGAAGTTACATAGAAAAGCACCAGGAATTTGACAATAACAGACATGTCTCCCACAATATTCTCACCCTTGATCATTTATCTTTAAATGATGCTGATTTTCAACTTCAGTCTAAAAAATTTTAAAATTATCTAACGCTTCAAATCTCTCATAGACAGGAAAAATATAACCATAATGAGAGAAATCATCGGTGAATATTAGAAAAGAATTGTAAACCTTGATTCAACTTTATGCTTTTCCCAATCAACAAGAGCACAACAATAAAAGCTTAGAACGAACCTTGATTTGTTGTAGCCTTAATTGTTGGTGAAGGCAACGAAGATTTTGCAATGTGACTTACGGTAGCTGTGACGAGCTCATCGGCAAACTGAACGGCAGCAACGTCAATCTTTCAAATGCTCCAATGCCCTCCACTAAATTGGATAGGGTAAAACGAATTTAGTTTTATGTCAGCCAAAACATAACCTAGGACTTGATTAGAAGTCTAATGCATATACAATATAATGGCCTTAAATGTACACAGAGATAGAGATCAAATCCCAACAAGGAACAATACTAATTCATTGAAGGTGGAGAAAATATAGAAAAAAGCAACACGGTGCAAAGCACTGGAACAAAACCACACTATCTCCATGATATAACACCGACCACCAGTCCACCACACCAACAAACGTACCACGATGACCAACAAAGGGCCACAAACCACAATCAAAACCACCCACGACCACAACAGCACAATGCCCACGGTCCATTATACAACAAACCAAACACTATCAACTAGTCTCAGGCTATCAGGAAGAAGACACAACAATAGGGGGACCACCCAATAGCACGAGAGATAAAATGATGACTTTTCAACAAGGGAATGATGACCAATCACTACCACCACCAATCTGCATCTAGACCAAGATTGGCATCATTGTTAAGAAGACACGAAGCACCTAACCTCCATGAGATCACTAAGCTCCCTATTGGAGGAGAGGACCCTCGGCGGCACAAAAGACGAGTAACGGGCAAGGAATGATGATACACGCCCATGAATGTGGGGAGGCAGCTAAGGCGAAGGAACCTGCTAAGGAGGAAACTTTAGGGGGCGAAACCACCCTTGAGGTGCCACCATGGGCACGACCACGTCAAAGCTGAAATAACCACCACTGGATTTGGACACCCACCCTCGAATCAGGGCCTCCGACACCTCACCACCGTGCTAGCCCGCCCCCCAAGCGGCACAAAGGGAACCATCACGTCAGAGCCCACCGATCCACCACTGGATCCGGAAGTCTACCACCATATTGGACAACCCACCACCGAGCGATCCCACCCCAGGCCTATCGATCCACCACTAGACAACAGGATCTAGTGAACTCAACGCTAGATCCGGCCAATCCGCTGCCGAAACGGGCCGCCTTGCTGTCCAAACACCTGCTGCTCGTAGAGAAAACCAATTTTCACAAGAGGAAGAGGGAGGAGGAAGGGTGAGGAGAGAGGGTTGCGGCCGCCACACCTATGCCGAGGGTAACGATGGCGAGGAAGAGAACTAGTGGAGTGGAGAGGCACTTTTCATGAAGGAGCTTGGCCGCCCTCACTTTTTCGTGAAGGAGCTTGGTCACCCTCTGAGTCACTCCTAGGAGAGCCTCACGGGGGCACAGCATTTCCCGTCGAGTAGTAAGAGGCAATATTTGGATGAGTAATCCTAGAAAAACATTTAATGCTCTCTCTCATCTTATATAAATCGCTGTGGACATCAAGTGTCATTATAAAAAAGTAGCTTGCAACTGAATCGTAAGATATATTATCATGATTGTTGACATCTCCAGAAAATAAATGGTATGGTCAGACTTCAGATAAACAGGCCGGTGAAAAAAATATATAGCAGGGGATGGGTTTCCTAGACCTCAAGTAGTTCAGTCTATGCAACCTAATTTGCAAGTGTGTAGGAGATTACGTTAGTTCAGTTGCCAGAGCTATTGATCCCACGACAATGGGCAGCCACAGGTTATTGAATATTGACGCAAACATGTCAGAAACTAATCGGAATATAACCCCCGCTGTGAGTAAAAACAAGCGGCAAGCTAGAAACTAATTAATCTTCGATCTCGCAATAAACTATTTTGGCATATACTACGTACCAAAGATCTTGAGTCTGGTAATGAATCAAGGAGCACCAATGGATCTGGAAGGGCACGTCCATGTCAACCTTTCACTATAGCTACAAATTCAAAATAATTAGACGGCATAGGGTGAGGCGTTTTTACATAGGAAAATATGTTATCTGCCATTGTAGAGTCAAATACTATCTTAATGTCAACGTCAAGAGGCTTCTCACTTCAGTGCTATCGCAAGAATAGACAACTATTGTCCATAGGACTATTGACAACGTCAGTACATTCCTAATATCTAAAATGCCATTTTTACTTTTGTGGCTAGCCAGCTGGCCTAGACTGTTGCTTGTCCTTCTTTTTCCTATTCATCGGCAATACCATAGTCTAACAAAGATTAAAGAAGGGCGATCCGCCGTCGAATCACCGAAAAAGGGCTATCCGCAGTCGAATCACCGAGAGGACATCATTGTTGATCCGAAGATTTGCACAATCCTGAATGAACTATATACGGCCATTTTCACGTTACCTTTGAAGAAATATGTCATTAAATTGTGATAAAAAAATATAACTACATGTGTTCTGCTTACTTTAAGAACAATGATCTTTTTTATGTGAGCACTACTATTTGGATTATTTTGTGCGCAAAAAAAATCCGCAAGCGTTGCCTTGTGGTTGTTGGGTACACTATGGAATAAAAATTATTGTAACATCATAAGATAAAAAATGCAAGCCGTAAATGTAATATTTTTGGTAGCGTTAATTTACCTCGAATCATGTCTTCTTAGTTTGAGGGATGATGGTTTGGACAATTTGTCGACTTCTTCAACGTATTGAGCATGTGACCTAAAAGAAGAGAGATCGATTAGCTAGGCAACATTTGATTGTTTGAGAAGTTAAATATGCAAACAAGGTTAGGGAACATACGCGTCAAGGATTTCTTTTACATAGTCATAATCACGTTCTCCATAGCATTGGGATGTATTAGGTCCACCTTAACCATGACATAGCCATGATGAATTTGCACATAGTGCAGGACTTCCTGATCTGGAAGCACCAGGCCATTTGTAACCTCTATTGAATACCCACCAGGCTTGATTAGAAGCCTGCAGGGCATGGGTCCTGCTAGTTGGCCAATTGTATCCGGCTCATCAGTAATTTGGGGGACCAGTAGCTACTCATCTTCCTTGGAGGCGCAGCTACACTTCAGTGCAGGCGCCACATGGTCAATCTCCAGTGGGCTATAAATCTGTATTCCCTACACAACCAACGTTGCTTTCTTGGTGATGTCTATTGTCAATGCAACGATGTCAACTACGCCCAACCTCTTACTCTTCCTGTACATTCCAATCTCTTCGGGAAAGCGATATTTTCAGCCATGGGAAGTGGATACACCTCGCACCCGTCCTAGGTCCTCGAGGTTTCCCAACACCGAGGAGAGGTCATTTTCCCTGACCCCGGAGAAAAACCTTGCCTAGCTTCTAATATTTTCTCAGCAACAGACTGTATCTATTTGGTGTTGAAAGTGATTTCCCCGCTCTCGTACACGACGCCTCGTGCACGCAAATATGACTGGGCTTGTCCAAGGTATTGCAATTAAGGATTCTGATGGCCTTATTTAGCTAATTTTTCATCCTCTTTCTCCCATTTAGGCATTTTACTGACATAGCCCACTGGTCCAAGCCTATGGCCGTGCTTCTTCTTAGCACGAAGCTGGTTCTTGTTCTCACTCTCCAATTTGAACTATTTGGAGCTCTTCATCTGGACGAATGCTTCCCAATCTTTGTTTTTCAAGTGCTTGTACATGTCGAAGTGCTCCAGGTCTTTAACCAGGAACCCATTAAACAAGCTTGCTCTTGATGTGACGGTGCAGCTTTGCTATCAATTTCATTGCCGCCATGAACGCGACAGCATTCTGATGGTCACTCATGTTTTCAAGGTACTCCAGGTACTCCTTGAGAGAATCAAACAACTCCCTCTTTGCTTCGTTGTTCGGAGCATCGAAGTTTGTCGTTATTGGCAAACTCTCCCGAGCGATAAACCCTGTGACCCTCCGAAATGTCTTCAAGGGCTTGTCACCAGTAGGCACCCTTTCTCTATCTGTTGCCGTGACTATGATCTTCTCAGTTCGCCACATTGTTTGTGACCTTGGCTTTCTGGCTCGACTAGCACTACCAGTCGTTGCTGTTGGAGAGTGCACATCTTCGCTGCCTGGGAACCCCGTTGATCATGTGACAAGTTTGAGAATCCTGTTGAAGATCCTTTCTGGGAATCCATCTGAACCCCAAGTCAGATATACCAAGTCGATCAAGTATTTATTGATACATGGATGTACGTCGACGAGGGGAAACCGACGATGAAGTGGTTTCAGCCCTCCTTGGAAGGAGCGACGGCAAGGGGATGCCCGGCGGAGAGTGGAAGCCCGGCAGCGAGGGGGTTCTAGCACACCTCAGAAGGAGAGGCGGAAAGCGATGCCCGGCGGAGAGTGAAAGCCCGGCGACGAGGGGGTTCCGGTGTGCCTCGGAAGGACTGGCGGCAAGGGTATGTAGGCTGAGTCTAAGGACTTATGCGTTTTCCCAATGAGCACCGCGTGTTTACGAATTGAGCAAAAGGCCTTTTTTTCATAAATAGGGTGACCTTATAGGTGACGGGGAATAGATTACAATCGTCACGTAAATATCAATAAAATCCAAGTGGCGGGGTTTAAACATACCCGTCACATAAGGATGAAAACAATCTAGTGAGCGTATTAGGGTTTATCAGTACTTTGGTTTTTCCCGGACAATGCTAAAAAACTTAAGAAGCATGCAATAATTTATTATATTTTACATTAATAAAATATTTACATATTGATCGAGTAGAACTTATACTACAACACTACAATATAGGAAATGTGTGTAATATTGCCAGCACACCATCTTGTGGAAGATCGTGCTTCCACTGGCCAGCCCGGAGCTCCATCTACCACTGGTCACACCGACTACGCATCTCCATCTAGCAGCGGCCATGCTGGCCACGCGTCTCCAACTGGGACCGGAGGAGGAAACATGTCCACTGCCACTGCGTCCCATATTGGGTCGCCTGACGCCAACGGACCGTCGTCGTCGTCACCGCTGATTAACCTGATTGTACACAAGTTCCCCCCTCCCGACATGCCTTGGAGGTACCGATTTCTCCCTTTTGCCATCGAACTGACTGTCATGTTTTGGTACGGGTGCTTATTGGGAAGGAAACGCTGATGACACATGTACACGGTCTTTTTGATTTGTTCAATCTCAAACTGCATGTGTCATATAAGCAATAGGGGCAACCTTTGACTTTCCTTTTGCTCTGGCCAGACAAGTTAAGATGTGTTGGTAGATCATTGACAGTAATGAACAACATGGCATGCAAGGTAAAGCACTCTTGTTTGTATTGATCCCAAACCTCGACGCCTTTAGACTAAAGTTTCTTAGGATCATCGACGAAAGGCCTGAGGTACATGTCGATATCATTGCCAAGCTGATTCGGCCCTAGTATCAAGATCGACAACATCATGTATTTCTGGTTATTCCACAACCAAGATGGAATGTTGAGTATCGACAGTAAAACAGACCAAGTGCTATGTGGTACTCATGTTATCGAATGGATTCATGCCATCTGTGCTCAAAGCGAAGATAATATTTCTCAATTCTTTGGCAAACCAACCAAACGTGGAATCAATGGTACCACTGAGCGCAATCTGCCGGGTGTCATATCATTGTATCGTTTTGACATCCCTTATTATGCTAACGCAATCCGCCTCCTCTTCGTTGGCAAACAATCGCTTCAAACAGGGAATTACAGGAAAATACCACATGACCTTCCTAGGACCCCCTCTACTCTTCTTCCTTCCATCCCGATCACCATATTATTTTGACGCTTGAATCGATAGGTCTCACAAACCTGGCATTGATCCAGCTCTACGTAATCTCCCCGAAACAGGATACAATCAATCTTGCATGCATGTATTTTTTCTAATTCCATTCCCAAGGGAATAATTATCTTCTTTGCGTCATTGACGCTTTTGGGCAGCAAGTTCTCCTCTGTTGGAATATCCCTTAATAGACCCAGCATTGCTTTAAAACTTTTATCTGTCCAACCGTGGGTTGCCTTCAACCGTAAAAGCTTTAGTACACCAAATAGTAGAGTGTACTTCTCCTTATAATTAGGATAAAGTGGCACCTTCGAATCTCGCATGAATTCTTGGAATTTGGCAAGCTCACCATCATTATACTCGTCGTGCCACTCGACGTCCCGCACCATCTGGTCCACATTCTTAAGAAAATCCTCAACATCACTATCATTTATACCTAATATGTCCTCATCCATAACACCGAGTGGGACTCCTTGATAAACAATTTTTCTGGTATGATGATCCATCTCTCTTTCGTTAAGGACTTCTTCTCCATGTTTGTTTCAACATAAATATTTATTTTTAAATCCACGCATTACCAAGTGCGCGTGGACATTGTCTGATTTCGGGAACTTCTTATCATTCTTGCAATCGCGACATGTACAGTACATTGCCGTTTTACACTTCTCTTTCATACCAGCTAAGGCAACACTCATGAACGACTTCACCCACTCAAGTACTTTGCACAAGTACGGGTCTCTAGATAAACCCAACTTCTATTGGTCATCTACAATGCATACATAAAGTTTTCCATTAACTTAAAGCTAGCTCGATAATCTGCCCAAAAGGAGGATTGCACATGTAGTGCTTGATTTACCAAAAAGAAACAAAGGAGCTCAAAGCAGAGTAGCAAATTAAGGGATCGAGTGTGGTGTAAACCCTCAAAAACATCTTCAAATCCATTGAAAATGAAGGAAGAGGAGGAGGAAAGGATGGAACTCAGTGAAATCGCATCGCCGTTGTGTCACAATACTAGGAACCCTATATGGAGATACTGTGCGAGGCTCACACTCACAAGGGAGGCTGGGGACCGCCTATAAGCACATACTACTAACGAACTTTAAGCGGAGCTGTCGCCCATTTGAAAATGCTAGTGACGAACCTTTTCCGGAACCATCACTCTTAGATAGCCCAGGCAAACCCATCACCAAGATGGCAACAACAGGTGACGGTCAACATGTCAAACCACACTATTGTAATACATAACGGATTACGTAAACGGCCGTCACTAGTAACTTGTCATAGGAATGGCCAGCGCCGCCACAAGCCTACATAAGTGACGCACATTATAGGACCCGTCACTAATGTTTATTTTAGTGACGGATGAAGACTATCCGTCACCTATGTTATGTCTCCTTTGTGTGGTTTTGACGTAGTGCGCCTCATGGTAGATGGTGTCGAGGACCACTTGCGGCGGGAGCTCGACAGGGTGGCATGCCATGGCTGGGGCCATAAGGGGGCACAAATAACAGTGAAGGAATCCAGGGTGGTAGCAACAACAGTGGAGTGTCTTTGTCATGGTGGCACGATCAGTACGTAGGTGGAAGGGGTTGGACATTGTGGGGGGAGAGAGAGAGGAGGGACACAAAAGTTACTGATGATATTGGGGTCACTATTACAAAATAGGCATTTAGTACCGAATCGTAAGGGCCATCAGTACCGTTTTTTGAACAGGTACCCCTAAATCAAGACTGATGCCCTTCAGGCATCAGTACCGGTTTATGACACATAGGAAAAAATTGTTTCTAACTCCCTAAGTGTCACTTCCATGTGGGTCCCAGAGGTGGGCACGTGTTGTCTTCTTCCAGATGCTCCCATGTGCCCGACGGGCCTCCTCCCTCTTGTATAAACTTTCCTCTCTTCCCCCTGCCCCTTCATCCACATTTCATATATACTTCAGGCAAAACTTAGCCGGCTTTAATTCGTCGAGATTTCTTCATATATAAACTTATTTTATTTCTTTTTTTTATTTTGCATGAGTATCTTCCACTCGATCGAGCTCCACCACTTTATCTTCTCATTGGATTTCTCATTTATTTTAATTCTCAATGGAATTTCGCAGGTCATTGGAATTTGAAGTTCATCGGATATTTTGCAGTTCACATTGGAATCAGGTGTGTGTGTTTAATGGCACCCTTTAGCCTTATCAAGCTCCACCACTATATTTTCTCCACCCTTCACTGTTCCACACTCATTCTCGCCGGATCTCTTCCCCCATTCTCGCCGGATGGGGTCGATGCCACAGCCACCATCGGAACCACTAGTGTTGTGGTGCTGGTGCACGTCGGTCAGTCGGACAGCTGGGAGTAGCGATGGACACGAGCTTGTTTCGAGCTTTTTTTGAGCTCTTTCTAAAATTGACACAGATCGATTCTATATGATTTAGTTATTTTTAAGCGGTAACTTTATGATCGAGCTTTGAGCCTAGCCGAATCGAGCCCAAATGCATTTGAAGTTTTCCTAAAATCGACTGATTTTAATGATAGAACAATCTAGAATTGAATCAGATGTAATTTGAAATTGAGCCCAAAATCGAGAAAACAAGTTTGTTCATCCTGCCTTATCTGGGAGCAGTTCATGGAGCTGCTATCGCACCCTCCTGGGCAGGAAAGGCCCGCCTGGGTTAGGCGCCTTCGGACGACAGCGAACCTGCCCACCTTTCGACTCCGACGGCGAAGACTGGTGGTGCCCCTTCTGGGAGAAACATCGACTGGAAGACTACGCCTTAGACGAGGATTACTCCGCCGGCCGGAGAGACGAGCTCAGTTGGCGCCCCTCCGATCCCCCTAATATATTAGTTATGTAATGCAAGTTAATGGAGCTTTCGCCCTAATTTAGTTCCTTACAATATGTAATAGAAATTTAAGGAACTTTGCCCGTAATGTAGTTACTCAATATCATATTAATATATACATGTTAGTAATTATGCTATGTGTGTGCGCTGAAGTGCGCTATGAAAATTATGCAATCCTTATTAATATATACATGCTTAAAAATATGATGTGCCTACTGAAGCGCACTATGTAACTAAAATTATAAATGTATGTAGACAATCCAAAAATGTGTATTATGGTGAGAATATGAGTGCGAGGGTTTCAAAACCGGTTGGTGAAATCAACCAAGATTATTGCATAGTCAATAGTCCCAGTTAAAGCTACCAACCGGGACTAAAGCCACACCTTGTGCTCTAATGTTGAGCGAAAAAATTTAGCAGGGGGCGCAACCGAGACTCGAACCCGCGACCTGTGGGTGAGCACCCGCCGTGCGGCTCGCTGCTACCCAGTGTGACTGAAAGTTCGTTGCCAACACGTAAGGGCCCAAAAATATTTATATACACCTAGCTTCTTAAAAAATTTTACAAATACATACTCTGTTTGTTTTTTTATTTGACGCCTTTGACTTTTAGTGCAAAATTTTTTTATTCGAAAATTTAGGGCAAACATGGAAAAATATATGTGATCCTTAAAGTACCTTTAATGATAAAATGAATAGTCAAAGGCGTCAAATAAAAATGAACGGAAGGAGTATAAATTACAGAAAATTATTTAAAATCATATGCATTACAAAAGTGTACAAGACAAATGGACTTATTTGCTAACGCACTATGTTTTGAGAAGTGATCCTTCATTATGGTCATGGCTTACATTGGGTGATTCATCAACATCATCTAGCACACTGATGTCTACATTCACCGTGAAAGGGCGCAACTTGTCGAACTAGTTATACTCTTCTTGTTTGTCACGCCCTCAACTCTGACAATCCATCTTTTACATGGAAGAACCATGTGACGCTTTGCTTGATCGGTGCTGCTAGTCTTCTCCTTTTGTTTCTTACTTTTTTTTCAATTTTCTAACCATGTTCATGACATAGAATACCTATGTGACATCATTTTCTAGCATGTACGGTTCGTCCCTATAAGCCATTTGCTTGAGGTCCACGGTTGTCAAACCATATTCGTCGATCTCCACGGCTCGCAAATTCACCCATTGGCACCGAAACAAATGGACTTTCAAAGTTCCATAGTCCAGCTCCCATATCTCCCCTATGAAACCATAATAGGTGTCCATGTTTCCATTGTTGTCCAAGGCATCTATACGAAAACTACAATTTTGATTGGCGCTCGTTCTATCCTGGGCAGTTGTGTAAAATGTGTAGCCATTTAACTCTTTCCCTTGGAACGATACGATATTTCTGGATGGTCCCTGAGCCAAAAGTTTCAATACATCATCATTTATTTGCTTGGCCATCACTTGTTTCTATAACCATCTGCTGAAACGATCCATTTGTTTGACTGTGATCCAATGATCTGATATCTCTAGGTATTGTTTGCATATAACCATCGTGTGATCATGGATATAGGTAGCCACTACAGTTGCTTGTTTCAGTATGGTGAATGTGTTTGTTTAAACGAATAAAGATTGCCGTAGAATAATTCTTTTCCCCCTATAGTCCCTCTTCCTTGTAACCTGCCCTCATGGCATGGTATCAGAATAACAATCGGATTCAGATCGTTAATGTAATCAACACAGAACTCAATCACCTCCTCTATACCAACACCCTGGGCAATGCAACCTTTTGGACGAACATACTTCTTTAGCACGGCCATGTACCTCTCAATGGGTACATATTGTGCTGAAACATGGGTCCGAGAATTTCGATATCCTTGACAATGTGGATAAGGAGATGGACCATAAATATCAAAGAAAAATGGAGGGAAGATCATATCAATGCTAACCAGGCTATATACCGCGTTATTTTGCATATTCCATTCGAGAACCTTCTGAGTCACCGCGTTGAACAACAAACACAACTTTATGATTGTCCTTCCTACCCTGTCCGATAGAATACTTCTCACCACCACTGCGAGTAACTGTGTCATCATCGTGTGACAATCATGTGATTTGAGGTGTACGATGTTATTCTCTTTTATGTTTATCAGCCTTTTAATGTTAGAGGAGTAACCAAAGGGGACCTTCACGCTGCTCAAGAACTTCTAAGCAGACATTTTTCGTGATATGCATGAAGTTCAGTGAGTAGAGGACATCTAAGTCTACCCAATAAAGTAAGTCCCAAAATATAGACTTTTTCTTTCAAATGGGCTTCTCGTGACATTGTTCAGTCGAGACAGGCTTGCTAACAGGACCCTTTACAAAACTACTTTCATATCCTTTACCATAGAAAATACATGTGTCCCATTTCGATGGTGTGGCTTCTTGTGTTTTTCTTCTGTCCCATGTAAATTCTCACCCTTCCTCTGTAACAGGTGCCTCAGATGGAGGAATCTACGGTGACCCATGTACACAACCTTTCAAGAATTTTTCAAGTACCGGCTATCCATATCCTCTAAGCACTGGATGTAGGCCTTATATCCTTTGATAGATAGGCCCGATAGGTTACCTAGTGCAGGCCAGTTATTGATAGTCACGAACAGCAATGCACATAAGGTGAAGTTCTATTGCTTGTACATATCCCAGACACGTGCACCAACAGTCCAGTGCGTTAGCAGATCTTCAACCAATTGTTTGAGGTATATGTCGATCTCATTTCCTGGTTGCTTCGGCCCTTGGATAAGCAATGCCATCGTAATATACTTCTCCTTCACACAGAGCAAAAGAGGAAAGTTGTACATACATAGAGTCATGGGCCAAGTCCTGTGACTACTTCTCATCTCATCGAACAGGTTCATCCCATTTGTACTGAACCCAAACCTTTTGTTCCTCGCATCCTCAACAAAGTCCTGGTATTTCCTATTGATTTTCCTCCACTTGGAGTCATCGGCGGGGTGCCTTAGCCTTCCATCATCTTTATGATCTTCTTTATGACAGCGCATCATCTAGGCATGCCCTCTATTTTCAAATAAATACTTCAGGGGATTACAGGGAATTACCACACCACCTTAGCAGGGGGTCTGTTCTTCTTACGATCCCCCTCTACCTCCCCTAGGTCATCACGCCTAGTCTTATACCGCGAAGTTTTGCACACTGAACAAGCTTATAAATCCTCGTACTCATTCCAATAAAGTATACAATTGTTACGACATGCATGTATCTTTTGTACCTCCAACCCAAAAGGGCAAACGACTTTGGCAGCGTGTTACCCTCTGAAAGCAACTTCTTTATTAGGCATAACAACTCGTCGAATCCCTTATCAAACAATCCAGTATCCTTCTATTGCAACAGTTCCAGTACAGTACACAACCTTTTGTGTTGGCAGCCTTGGTACAACAGCGTACCGTAGTCCTCCCACATGCGTTGAAACTTTTCGTACTATATTCCATTTTCATATTCTATTTCTCCATTTAGCAGTATCTGCTCTAGGTCATTATCGCCAAGCTCCCCCAATGTATCTTCGAAAGAATAGTGTTGACCAGCATCCAGGATATTGTCTTCTTCTTCTTCTTCTTCTTCTTCTTCTTCTTCTTCTTCTTCTTCTTCTTCTTCTTCTTCTTCTTCGTTGACTTTCCTCATAATCTCTTCTTCACCGTGCTTGGTATAACATGTATAGTTTGGCATAAACCCTCTTGTAAGCAAATGGAACTGAGTGTGGCTGGATCCTTGCCACTCCTTCTCATTCTGTCCGTCTATAGATGGACAACATATGTGTCCTGACGTCATGCACACAGTTGCCGCATGATGGAAAGCGTCCAAACCCTACAAAAACTCCGGGCAGTGTCAATCCGTGTAAATCCATCGTTGGTCCATCTACATTATGTTACACAAAAATAATGAATTATTGATCAATTCCTAGAATCCAAATTGAAATAATAGTTAATTTCTTAAAATATATATTTATTTTTAATACAACAATATTTGTAAAACAACTTCATTGCAATGCGTAATTTTTCATTGATCATAATATAATGATTATTTGCTCGACAAGTTATTCAAAATCTAGATTCGAAAGTTATGCAAATTACAATTATACCCAAAAGATTAGTTGCTCGATCTATGCCTAGATTCAAAATTATTCATCAATTTGTAAACCAAAATTAACCTAAATTTGAGTTAGATCCACACCTTCAATGCGAGCTACATCATAAATTTAATAAGTTCTAAACTTAGGCTATGAATTTTGGCAACCTATTTCAAAAGAACAAGGTATACATCGATCTTCATTGATAATCTTTATGGATCGTAAATAAAAAAAATCAAACTTTATCCATGTTTCAACAAAAATTGAAGTACCATATAACAACAAATGTAGTGACCAGTGAAGTTGTTAACCTTGCTTAACTTGCGCATTGAGTAATTGGACCACAAATTAAAATTTTGTGTAGTAACTGCCCTGATCCCTTTAGCTCTCGATGGTTTAACTTGGACTTTGAGTAATGTACTACGGTGCTGTGGTTGGGACTCGGGCGATCTAGTAGGGACTGTTGAAGAAGAAGCAACTCAAATACTGCAGTCCAGTACCGGTTGTAGCCATGCACCGGTATTGAATTTCCCAAGGCGCCAAGTGGGCAAACATTAACAAACTGTTAGTAACTGTTGGAGTCACGAACCGGTACTGATTTGTCACGCGGCCCCTTAGCTGTTGAACCGGTCCTGTTGCCACTGCCAGTCCCGGTTCAGGCCCAACCGGTACTGATGTGCCGGTAGGGAAGGCCCGTTATCTGGTAGTGGGTGCGAGAGCTTCACGTGGTGGTATGTAGGTGAGAGACAACACGCGGAGTGCTACATGAGTAATTTCCCCTTTATCTAAATGGTCAGCTTCTAAGCATGACAACGAAATATTAGAGAAAACACTGTAAAGTTGTTTTACGTGTGTAATATACATGTATGACCCATCTGTTCTACTTTGGGATCTGACACTCTGATCATGTAATTAACTTTGTACATATGAAAAATCCATTCTTGAAAATAAAACCGTAACATCCCAAATTTTAAAAATCAATTTGGCACGTTAATAATTTTCTAAATTTCATAATTTTAAAATCGCAAATCATTTTAATTGCATCATGGCATATTCATCATTGCATACGTTGCATCTAAATTAGAAAAATAATTTAAACTCTTTAAATTTATGCCTTTGGGAAAAACTTGGTAATTTGTTTAAATTAATATTTTCTTAGAACCATTATTCCTTGTGGAGTATTTGGACAAAGTAAAATAATATTTTCTTAAGTAAATTCCAGAGGGGATAGTTTGAAAATATATTAAATAATCTTGAGAAATGAAACTATATTTCCTAAGTATGAATTTATGTAAAAAGGATATTTGGAAATAAATTTGAATAAGAAATCAGAAATTTGAAATAGCTTATTTTTCCCCTCGGCCCGGGCTGGCCCATTCTCTCTTCTCCTTTTCCCTCCAGCCGAGCCGGCCCACTTTCCTTCTCTTTTTCTTTTCCCCTCCTCTTTTCCCCGTTGGGCCGCCATCCCCGCGCCTGGTCCATCTCCGCCGCAGCCCAGCTCCCTTGCGCCCGAGAGCGCCGCGCCGCTGACGGGTGGGGCCGCCTTGTCAGTCTCCTCTATCCTCTTCCCTGTCTTCTTCTTCCCTGTTCTTCCCCGCGCCTCTGTCCACCGCGTCGCCGAGTCGCCGGTCGCAAGCTCGTGCCGTCCCGAAGTCTCCCTGGCTCGAATCCCCACGCTATCTCTTCCCGATCGTCTCTCCCGTACCCTCTGCCTCTCTGCTCCTCCCCTGTCTTGTCACCGGCCGCCCCGAGGCACGTCGCCGGACTTGACCCTCGCCACGACGCCGAAGTCGCCGCCGCTCTGCGCATCATGACTTCGCCGCTCCTCTTCGCGGTTCTTCTTCAACTGCCAACCACCGCATTGAAGCCCTTCCGCGCCGCCTATAAATACCGCCGCGGAGCTCCTCCCTCGCCGGAGCCGAGCACGACGACCACGGTCGCATAGTTCCCATCCTTCCCGAAGCCCCAAAAGTTCCCTTTCAGCATCGCCTAGTCCTCCTCTCCGTTTCCCCTCAACCTATTGCATCTCCCCGTCGCCGGAATCCTCTCGGCGGCGACACCGTCTCCTTCCCGCCGCCAACCGCGCCGCCGCCCTCCTATTCCTTGGTAATTCCCGTCGGCGACCCTTCCAATCGACTCCTCTCGTCGCCACCTTCCTCCCGAGCCGCTCGCTTTGTCGGGTGGTTCGCCGTTGCGCCGTCGCCGGAGCCGGAGCCGCCGCGGCTCTGCCCCGGGTCGCTGACCGGTGGAGCCCACCTGTCAGGCCCCGGGAGCTCGCGAGCGGGCAGCCGGGCGCGCGGCTGTGCAGCGAGCCGAGTTGGGCCGCTTTCGGCCCATTCTTCTACTCCGGCCGAAACTCAATTGAATTTCTTTTTAAATTCCTCCAAGCACTCCAAAATTCATAATAAATTCATATTAATTCATAAAAATGTAAAATAAAATTTATTAAACTTTTGAAAACCTCCTCTTTCAAAATAAATATATATATACGCATGTCATGCATACAAAATTCATTTTAATTTAAATAGATGACTCTAGGCACATTATTTCATGTGCTTACATAAAGGAGTCATATTATTTCTTTTAAATAAAAATAAAATACTTTCTGAATGGATGGACTTAACAACTCTTGTAAATGCATGACGTCCATTCTAGCATTTAATCAGATAAATAAATATAGTGAGCATGTCATCATGTCATGTGCATAAATCATATCCATGAATTTCTCCCAAATAAAGATGCATGGAAATCAAGATTTCTGCATTATTTATAAAAAAAAAAAAAAATCATGAAATATTTCTTATGTGTGTTGTATTGCTTTGCATGTGCGTGTGCGCGTTTAGAAGGACAAGGTCCCGAAGACCCGATCGTCGACGTCCCCTTCGCTTTCCCCGGATCCGATCAAGGCAAGTCCCCCTTTGATCATATTGTGAAGCCATTTTCGGTTATTTAGAAAATGTTTATTAGACTTGAAAATATGCATGCTAGTTTAAAAGATAAATGCCGTATTTGCTAGAATTAGTTATTATGCCAATTAGAAAGGTAAGAAATATGGTAGGTGAAACCTAAGGCTAAAAATATGAATTGCTCTTATTTAAATTCCTTGTTGAGGTAGGATAACTGCTTAAAAATCATTTATGCGGAATGATTTAATCATTTGTGTGAAATGAGATATTGTTGAGAAATGTTTGGGGAAGGATGATTTAAAAGATAGCGCATCAGGGGTGATGCTTGATAGGAAAAGATTTTCCTCTTACCCCAAAATCTTTCCGACTAGGGAGATTTTGTATCAGTTGGTGCAGTATGGCACCAGGTTTTACTGGGCTAAAATATAAACTCTCCCCTAGTCTAAGGACTGCTCATCCTATAACCCTACGAACGGAGCCATTACAGTACGACCTCGAGTGCCGGAATGGGACGGACCCGATCGTTGGCCCTCGTGGTTGATGGTCTTGTGGCGAAACATCGAATGGGTGCGTAGCCTCTCGAGGGTAAAGCGTACCCACTCTGCAGAGTTAAAACTGTCATGATAGCCGTGCTCGCGGTTATGAGCGTGCGATGGGACTGGTTATATGGTAGATTCTTCATTTAAAAACCATTTTTGAAAAAGGGTTTTTGAGAAAGGATTTGAGTTGAGTAAAGGATTTGAGAAAGGTTTTTGAGAAGGATTTAATGTGAGCTGGCAGCCACCGGTGATATTCCGAAATGGGCGACGGCCTATCGGAAAGTGTCACGCGGAAAACCGGAACCAGCAAATTTGAGAAGAGAAGAGAAAAGAAAAGAAGAAAGAATTTTGAGCTAGCAGCCACCGGCGATATTCCGAATTGGGTAACGGCCTATCGGAAAGTGTCGCGAGGTAACCGGACCTAGCAAGTTTTGAGAAGAAAGGAAGAAAAAGAATTTCGTTCTCGCTATGGCACTGAGGCCAAGTGGCGAGAACCGTTTGCGAAGAGCCCAAAGAAAATATTGAGATTTAAAGTTTCAAAATTGCTTTGTCAAAACTAGGTTAAATAAATGCATTTCCGCAAATAACCTAAGCTCTCCTTGTACTGAACCCACACTTGCATAATTCCGGACTTGCGGAGTACAATTGTACTCACCCTCCTTTTCTCCCCCTCTTTTTAAAATTTCAACAGCTGGTCCATCTGAGTATGGCCCGCCTTCCGAGGAGGAGGATCCAGACTACGTCGAGGAGGCGTTGTCTGATGAAGATTATGAAGGCTAGGGTTGCGCGTTCCTACAGCCCTCGTGCCTGTGGGATGGATAAGTATTTAGATATTGTATTAGGCCTGTATTTCCGTGTACTCTGATGTGCGGCCTGCGAGCCGTTGTATGTGTTTGTACTGGACTATGTTCCGTTTGTAATAATAATATCGTTGGCACTGTTCCTTTTCTGTATATCTGTGTGTACTAGCCATGATCCTTGGGACTAGTACGTGTTTACGCAGGTGGAATCCGATATTGTAAATCGGGTGCCGACAGAATTGGTATCAGAGCCAGGCTGCTCTTATTGGCCCTAGGACGTAGCCCTAGAATTAGAGACCATATAATTTATAAAGGAAATAATTGCTAAATAAAGTCTTAATCTTCGCAATCTATTTTTCTTGATAATCTTTTGAAAATTGTAGATGCCGTCGTTCGCATCTGCCCTTGGACTTGGCTATGGAGGTTTCGTGCGCCAGCTGTTGCTGATGCTGAGCACGCTTGGTTTTGGTGACCCTATGTACCATGGGGCCACTACCTTGCGCAAAGGACGCACATGCTGGGTGGTGTGCGTTACTGTCTTTGCTGCAGGTCCACTGCCTACTCGTGGACCGTTCCGCTATTCTGCCAATCGCGTCAACTGCTCCGACGCTATCCAAGACGTGTCCAGACTTGCTCTACATCGACTCCGCAGTCTGTTCACGCGTGAGCTGCATGTCTCCCCGCTTCGCTACTTTCCCTCTCGTCTGCCTAACGAGCTGTTCAGCCATGCTCGTACGGCCGAGGGTGAGAGCGACCCGACGGTGTACCACCTTGCTGAGCTCGTCCAATCTCTGGACGACGCGTACACCATCGCTCTGCGGGAATTGAATGCTGCTTACGACTCCAACCGTCAGCTAGAGCAAGCCAAGAAGGAGAGCCGCGAACTTAAAAAGCGTGACTCTTTCCACTTGGTGGAGAAGGTAGAGCTTCGCAAGAAAATCCGTCAGTTGGTTCGCGAGAACCAGCGTCTCCGTGGGAATGCCGCTTCTTCCTCCGGGACTCCTGCTACTGCTGCTTCGACCTCGCGCCCGAAGCAGAAGGAGGTCGGGACAAGTCCCGCGTCCCCGCCTAAGGATCCTGCTGATCTTCCCTTGTGCACCTTCGAGCTCACCCCCAAGGATCTCAAGTTGGATCTGGGTCCTTCCGGAGTGAAAGCTCCGCCTTCCTCTCTTGTTGAGCTCCAAGGCATACCTTTGATGGTCCGATCGCCACCGTCTGGTTGGCAGCCCGCTGTCGATGCCGATGGCGATGATGATGATGACGGGGAAGACCCCGTGGAGTTGGTTTCTGAGTCCGATTGCGACCAGGACTAGCTCGTAGTCCCCTGTATCCTTTGTCTGGGTCGTTGTCACCCTTTCCTTTTCTTTTCTTTTGCTTTGCGTCTTGTCCGCGCTTTGCCGCGCTTTGCTGCCGGTCCCCCCCCACTTCAAATATTCGGCCGCCTCTTTAAGAGGGCCGTTTCGCCTGCGTTGCCGTCCCGTCGCAGTTTCGCCGCGCCGCTGCCGCTTTGCTTCGCGTGCGCTGCCGCGCCGCTGCTGCCTTGCTGCCGCGCCGGCGTTGTCGCCTGTGCCGCCGTGCCTTGCTGCTTCTCCAGCCGCTATGAGGAGAAGGTCGGAGATTCGCTCCGCGAGTCCTCCGCCTCGCCGTTCTCCGAGTCCTCCTCGTCGTCGTTCAACAAGTCCTCGTCGTTCCCCGAGTCCTCGTCCTCGGCCCGAGCCGAGCGAGTTCCGTCTCTTCCTCGAGGAGATGAGGCATTTTCCTCTCTGGATCACCGTGGTAACTATCCTCCTCTGGATAGCCATTACCTGGTGGGCTCTGTGTGTCCGATCCTACTAGCCGTTCCGGTGTCTGTCCGTGTAACCGTAGGTAGTTAGCTCGTTTGGGCTGACGTACCAGCTTGTGGTATTGCGCCCCTATTTGTATTGTAAAAACTATTCAGTTATGTTATGAATGTGCATCGTGCCAAATTTGCATGTTTAAACTCATGTTTTGAAAAACTGGGTTTTAGCTCTCTCCCCTTATAGTCTCTCGTCCTCTGGTCAGCAGATGGTGATTTCGCGCCGAGCAGGGCGTGGGGATCTCGCCCGTGGTAGAGGTCGTGGAGGTGCTGCTAGCAGAGCTAGTGGATCTCGCCGTCTTGGGAGGCAAGCCCAAACAGTTCCTAACCCAGCTCATTCTTCCGTTGGAGGGCCATCCCATGAGCCCCGAGTTCGTTCCTCTCCAGCGCCACAAAGAAAATCGCCCCAAAATCCACCAGAAAATCCACAAGAAAACCCACAAGAAAATGTAGCCGAATCCTCTACCCACATTCCACAACCTCCTCATGGAGATCCCACTGCGAGAGAGATCTTGGACATGCAGTTTCAAATGTTCCGAGATCTGATGAGAGAGAGAAACAATGCCCCCAATCCCCCACCAGTGCAAAGCCATTCCCCAGCTCCACCACCTACCAGTTCCCGTGTTAACAATTTCCTAAGAGCCAACCCTCCCAAGTTCGGTGGTTCTACTGATGCCATGGAGGCAGCAGACTGGTTAAAGGCCATTGAGAAGTGTCTGATCATGTTTCAGTGTGAAGATTTGGAGAGTGTTCATCTTGCAGCATATCAGCTTACTGGAGTTGCATCCGCTTGGTGGGATACCTTCTGTGAATCTCATGAGAATCCTGATTCGATCACCTGGGATGAGTTTGTTGAAGCTTTTGAAGAAAATTATGTCCCTGACAGTTCCAAAGAAGCTAAAAGGCGTGAGTTTCATGCCTTAGTTCAGGGAAATATGACGATGCATGAGTACCTTACCCAGTTTACATTGCTGGCTCGCTATGTGCCACGTGATGTAAGGAGTGATGCTGATAAGATCTACTTTTTCAAGAAGGGTATGGACCCTGAGATCCGTGCTTTGATTGATTCCACGGAGTTCACAACTTTTAAGCAGTTGTTTGCAAGTGCTATAAAGCAAGAAGAAAACCGTCGTCAGTGTCTGGCTGCTAGGAAGAGGAAGAGAGCCCAGCAGGATGGTCATCCTGGCTCTCGTTCCAAGGTACACCGCCCTCGTGGTCGTGCGCCTGCTGTTCCTCCACGCCCACGTTCTCAGTGGGTGATGACTCGCCCTGTGCAGCAGTCAGCTCCGCCGGTCCGTACTCAGATGTCAGCTCTCCCCAAGAAGGACATGTCGAGTATCAAATGCTTTGCATGTCAGCAGATGGGACATTACGCCAGTTCCTGTCCCAATAAAGGTGCTATGCCTGCTCAGGGTCAGGCCAAAGTTGTATTGCCAAGACCCATGAATTCTGTGCCTGCTCGTGGGAATTTTCCGCATGCCAGGACTACTGCATCTGTGGGACGTGGTCGAGTGAACCACGTCTGTGCTGAGGACGCCCATGCTGATCCCAATGCAGTGATGGGTAAGTTTCACATCAACTCAATCCCCACTACTGCTTTATTTGATTCTGGTGCAACGCATTCATTCATTGCTGCATCATTTGCTAAAAATCATGACCTTGAATCAACTGCATTAAAGAAACCAATGCTGATTAAATCCCCTGGAAAAGTCATTTACACCACCTCGATGTGCCCTGATGTGTGCATTAAAATTGAGGGTGTGGGATTTTTAGCAGACCTAGTGGTCATTGATTCCAAGGGAATCGAGGTGATATTAGGCATGGATTGGTTAGCCAAATATAAGGGTCATATTGACTGTGCCTCTAAAACAGTCAAGTTGACTAGTGATGATGGCAAGGAAGTTCAGTTTGTTGCTAGTTCCTGTCCTGAGAATTTGATTACCCTAAATAAGTTGGAAGGGTCTGATCTGAAGAATATGCCCATTTTGCGGGAATTTCCTGATGTGTTTCCCGATGAGTTGCCAGGCATGCCGCCTGAGCGAGATGTTGAGTTTGTTATCAACTTAGCCCCTGGTACTGCGCCTATTTCCCAAAGGCCGTACCGTCTTTCTGCCAATTTTCTGGCTGAGTTGAAGAAACAGATCGAAGAATTGCAAGATAAGGGATTTATACGCCCTAGTGCGTCACCTTGGGGTGCTCCAGTGATTTTTGTGAAAAAGAAGGATGGATCCCTAAGAATGTGTGTGGATTATAGATCACTTAATGAGGTGACCATTAAGAACAAATATCCTTTGCCTCGCATTGATGATCTTTTTGATCAATTAAAAGGAGCCTCCATTTTCTCAAAAATTGATCTAAGATCTGGTTATCACCAAATCAGAATCAAGGAGTCTGATATTCCTAAGTCAGCTTTTACCACTCGGTATGGACTGTATGAGTTTACAGTCATGTCTTTTGGTCTTACCAATGCTCCTGCTTATTTCATGAACTTGATGAACAAAGTGTTCATGGATTTCTTGGATAAATTTGTGGTTGTGTTCATTGATGATATCCTGATTTATTCTAAGTCTAAAGAAGAGCATGAGATCCATTTAAGGATGGTCTTAGAAAGATTAAGGGAGCATCAGTTGTTTGCCAAGCTGAGTAAATGTGAGTTTTGGATGAAAGAAGTATCTTTCCTTGGTCACTTTATTTCTGCTAAAGGTGTTGCTGTTGATCCTGAGAAAGTAACATCTGTGGTTGACTGGAAGCAACCGAAGTCTGTGACTCAAGTTAGAAGTTTTCTGGGTTTGGCGGGATATTACCGCCGGTTCATCGAAGGGTTTTCCAAAATAGCCCGACCGATGACCAACCTGTTGAAGAAAGAAAAGAAGTTTGAATGGACTACCGGTTGTGAAGAAAGTTTTCAGGAGTTGAAAAAGCGCCTGACTTCAGCCCCTGTGTTGATTTTGCCTGATATTCGAAAAGACTTTGAGATTTATTGTGATGCATCTCGTCAAGGTCTTGGTTGTGTCCTAATGCAAGAAGGAAGAGTAGTGGCTTATGCATCTCGTCAGCTTAAGCCACATGAGCAAAATTACCCTACCCATGATTTGGAATTAGCTGCTGTTGTGCATGCCCTGAAAATTTGGAGGCATTATCTCATGGGTAATCGCACTGAGATTTTCACTGACCATAAGAGTCTTAAGTATATATTCACCCAGCCTGACCTGAATCTAAGGCAAAGGCGTTGGTTGGAATTAATCAAGGATTATGATGTCGGAATTCACTATCACCCTGGCAAGGCCAATGTGGTGGCTGATGCCTTAAGCCGTCATCCCACCTGTAATCACCTCCGGAGTGAGGAATTATCATCGGATTTGTGCCAAGATCTTCTTAAGTTAAATCTTGGAATTGTGAAAGCTGGTCACTTAAATTCGATGGAATTGCAACCCACCTTGTTGAATCAAATAAAAGAAGCTCAAAAGGATGATGAAGAAGTTCAGGAGATTAAGGGCAGAATGTTGAAGGATAAAGCACCAAATTTCTCTGTTGATGATGAGGGTGTGCTTTGGTTTAAAAAGAGAATTTTTGTACCTAATGTCAGTGCTCTGAAAGAGCTCATCCTGAAAGAAGCTCATGATAGCCCTATATCTATACACCCTGGTAGCACCAAGATGTATTTGGATCTGAAAAGTTCATACTGGTGGACGGGCATGAAAAGAGAAGTTGCTGAATTTGTAGCCCGTTGTGATATTTGCCAAAGAGTAAAGGCAGAGCACCAGCGTCCTGCAGGTTTGTTGCAGCCTTTGAAAATCCCAGAGTGGAAGTGGGAAGAAGTCGGGATGGACTTCATTATTGGTCTCCCAAGGACCCAAGCGGGCCATGACTCTATTTGGGTCATTGTTGATAGACTGACCAAAGTGGCCCACTTTGTTCCAGTAAAAACCACTTATACTGGAAGCAAGTTAGCTGAGTTGTACATGAGTAGAATTGTGTGTTTGCATGGGGTGCCTAAAAAGATCGTGTCTGATCGAGGTACTCAGTTCACATCAAAGTTCTGGGACAAGCTCCATGAGTCACTTGGTACTCGATTGAATTTCAGTACAGCTTTTCATCCTCAGACTGATGGGCAGACTGAAAGAGTGAACCAAATTTTGGAGGATATGTTGAGAGCCTGTGCTCTAGCTGCACCTACCAGTTGGGATAAACAGTTGCCTTATGCTGAATTTGCATACAATAACAGTTATCAGTCCAGCATTCAAATGGCTCCGTTTGAGGCTTTGTATGGAAGAAAGTGTAGGACTCCTCTGTATTGGCAAGAAACCGGTGAAGCAAAGATATTTGGGTTGGATATTTTGCAAGAGGCCGAAGAGCAAGTCAAAATGATCCAACAGAGGTTAAAAACAGCACAGTCCCGACAGAAGAGTTATGCTGATAACCGTCGAAGGGATTTGAAGTTTGATATTGGAGATTTTGTGTATTTGCGCGTGTCTCCTCTTAAAGGCATGCGTAGATTCCGTGTGAGTGGCAAGTTAGCCCCAAGATTTATTGGTCCTTTCAAAATTCTTGCCCGAAGTGGTGAAGTGGCATATCAGTTGGAACTTCCTGAGTATTTGGCAGGTGTGCATAATGTGTTTCATGTTTCTCAGTTAAAGAAGTGCCTTCGAATTCCTGAAGAGCAGTTGGTTCCTGAGATGTTGGATTTGCAGCCTGATCTGTCATTCAAAGAATACCCAGTCAGAATTTTGGATGTGGCAGTTCGCAAAACCCGTAGTAAAGCTACGCGTTTCTGCCGAGTTCAGTGGAGTAATCACTCTGAGGCTGAGGCCACCTGGGAGCGTGAGTCAGATCTCCAGGCTGAGTTTCCTGAGTTGTTTCCGGAAGAGTCAGAATCTCGAGGACGAGATTCACCTTAAGGGGGGGAGGTTTGTAACATCCCAAATTTTAAAAACCAATTTGGCACGTTAATAATTTTCTAAATTTCATAATTTTAAAATCGCAAATCATTTTAATTGCATCATGGCATATTCATCATTGCATACATTGCATCTAAATTAGAAAAATAATTTAAACTCTTTAAATTTATGCCTTTGGGAAAAACTTGGTAATTTGTTTAAATTAATATTTTCTTAGAACCATTATCCCTTGCGGAGTTTTTGGAAAAGAGCAAAACAATAATTCCTTAAGCAAATACCTGAGGGCATTATTTGAAACTATATTTAATAATCGTGAGAAATGAATTATATTTCCTAAGTTTGAATTGTTGAAAAAAAAAAAGGATTTGTGAAAATGAAATGCTTTTGAAAACCAGAAAAATTAAAAAGGAGTTTTCCCCTCTCGGCCTGCCTCCCTATTTTCTTCTCCCTCTCCTTTCCGTTTTTCTCCCCGACTGGGCCAGAGCCGAGCCGGCCCACTCCTCTTCCCCTCTCCTCTTTTCCCCGCTCTACTGGGCCGCGAAAGCCGTCGCGCCGGTCCAGTCCGCCGCTGCCTTTCCTTGCGCAGCGAGGCGGGGCGACACCGACAGGTGGGCCCACCTTGGCAGCCGCTCGAGTTTTCCTTCTCTCTCTGGTCAGCGGGTCCCGCTTGTCAGCATCTCCTCTCTTCTCCCCGCTGTCTTCTTCCTCCTCTCCTCTCTGCTCTCTCTCGCGCCCGCCGGTCGTCGCCGCTACCCCATCCCGAGGTCGCGTGCGGCCGTTTTTCCACGCGATCTCGTCTAGATCGTATCCTCCGTACCTTCTCCTCTCTCTGCCCTCCCTTGTCTTGTCACCGGCCGGCCCGAGGCGTCGCCGGATTTG
Source organism: Raddia distichophylla (assembly GCA_005191435.1). Lineage (NCBI taxonomy): Eukaryota > Viridiplantae > Streptophyta > Magnoliopsida > Poales > Poaceae > Raddia > Raddia distichophylla. The sequence goes on along the minus strand of SPJY01028649.1, from coordinate 474,156 downwards.
ACCCCTCGCCGAGGCACCGGAGTCGCCGCCGCTCTGCGCCGTGCGACCTCCGCGTCCCCTCTTCGCGGTTCTTCTTCAACCGCCAACTACTCCCTATTGATGAGCTTTGCCGCGCCGTCTATAAAAGCCGAGCCGCCGCCCTTCTTCTTCCGCCGACGCCATTAGCGACCATCCAGAGCTCGCCGTTGATTTCGCTCGCAAATAGTACTGCCAGTAGCACTGCCACCCCCTTATCCTCGTTTCCCCTCGGTCAATTTCACCTTCTCGTTGCCGTAGCCCTCTCGGCGGCGACACCGTCTCCTTCCAGCCGCCAACCGCGCCGCCGGCCTCCTCTTCCTTGGTAATCCCCGTCGGCGACCCTTCCAATCGACTCCTCTCCTCGCTACCTTCCTCCCGAGCCGCTCGAATCGCCGGGTAGGTCGCCGTCGCGCCGGCGCCGTCGCCGGAGCCGTCGCGGGCTCTGCCCCGAGTCGCCGACAGGCGGGACCCACCGGTCAGCCGCGCGCCCGCCTCGCCCTCGCTCGCGCTCCGCCGAGCGTGCCTCTGCTGGGCCGTGAATCGAGCCGGCCCATTTCGCTGATCCGGCCGGAAACCCAATTAACCCCTTTTAAATTTCCATTAGGCCCCTAAAATTCATAACTAATTCATTTTAATTCAGAAAAATGTCAAATAAATTTCTAAAATTCAGAAATATTCTTTATTAACTTCTGGACCTTGAAAATATATTTATGCATGCATGTAGAATTAAATCAAGTGATTAAATAACCATCTTGAGGTCATTATTTCATGTGCATTTAGAATGGCCATCATATTTCCTTTAAATGTAAATAAAATGCTTTATCAATTTCTGGACCATAGAAAAATTGTGCATATGCATGACATCCATTTTAGCATTTAATCAGATAAATAAATATAGTGAGCATGTCATCATGTCATGTGCATAAATCATATCCATGATTTTCTTCCAAATAAAGATGCATGGAAATCAAGATTTCTGCATGATTTCTAAAAACAACAAATCATGAAATATTTCTTATGTGTGTTGTATTGCTTTGCATGTGCGTGTGCGCGTTTAGAAGGACAAGGTCCCGAAGACCCGATCGTCGACGTCCCCTTCGCTTTCCCCGGATCCGATCAAGGCAAGTCCCCCTTTGATCATATTGTGAAGCCATTTTCGGTTATTTAGAAAATGTTTATTAGACTTGAAAATATGCATGCTAGTTTAAAAGATAAATGCCGTATTTGCTAGAATTAGTTATTATGCCAATTAGAAAGGTAAGAAATATGGTAGGTGAAACCTAAGGCTAAAAATATGAATTGCTCTTATTTAAATTCCTTGTTGAGGTAGGATAACTGCTTAAAAATCATTTATGCGGAATGATTTAATCATTTGTGTGAAATGAGATATTGTTGAGAAATGTTTGGGGAAGGATGATTTAAAAGATAGCGCATCAGGGGTGATGCTTGATAGGAAAAGATTTTCCTCTTACCCCAAAATCTTTCCGACTAGGGAGATTTTTGTCAGTTGGTGCAGTATGGCACCAGGTTTTACTGGGCTAAAATATAAACTCTCCCCTAGTCTAAGGACTGCTCATCCTATAACCCTACGAACGGAGCCATTACAGTACGACCTCGAGTGCCGGAATGGGACGGACCCGATCGTTGGCCCTCGTGGTTGATGGTCTTGTGGCGAAACATCGAATGGGTGCGTAGCCTCTCGAGGGTAAAGCGTACCCACTCTGCAGAGTTAAAACTGTCATGATAGCCGTGCTCGCGGTTATGAGCGTGCGATGGGACTGGTTATATGGTAGATTCTTCATTTAAAAACCATTTTTGAAAAAGGGTTTTTGAGAAAGGATTTGAGTTGAGTAAAGGATTTGAGAAAGGTTTTTGAGAAGGATTTAACGTGAGCTGGCAGCCACCGGTGATATTCCGAAATGGGCGACGGCCTATCGGAAAGTGTCACGCGGAAAACCGGAACCAGCAAATTTGAGAAGAGAAGAGAAAAGAAAAGAAGAAAGAATTTTGAGCTAGCAGCCACCGGCGATATTCCGAATTGGGTAACGGCCTATCGGAAAGTGTCGCGAGGTAACCGGACCTAGCAAGTTTTGAGAAGAAAGGAAGAAAAAGAATTTCGTTCTCGCTATGGCACTGAGGCCAAGTGGCGAGAACCGTTTGCGAAGAGCCCAAAGAAAATATTGAGATTTAAAGTTTCAAAACTGCTTTGTCAAAACTAGGTTAAATAAATGCATTTCCGCAAATAACCTAAGCTCTCCTTGTACTAAACCCACACTTGCATAATTCCGGACTTGCGGAGTACAATTGTACTCACCCTCCTTTTCTCCCCCTCTTTTTAAAATTTCAACAGCTGGTCCATCTGAGTATGGCCCGCCTTCCGAGGAGGAGGATCCAGACTACGTCGAGGAGGCGTTGTCTGATGAAGATTATGAAGGCTAGGGTTGCGCGTTCCTACAGCCCTCGTGCCTGTGGGATAGATAAGTATTTAGATATTGTATTAGGCCTGTATCTCCGTGTACTCTGATGTGCGGCCTGCGAGCCGTTGTATGTGATTGTACTGGACTATGTTCCGTTTGTAATAATAATGTCGTTGGCACTGTTCCTTTTCTGTATATCTGTGTGTACTAGCCATGATCCTTGGGACTAGTACGGGTTTACGCAGGTGGAATCCAATATTGTAAATCGGGTGCCGACAAAAACATACATGTATACACACGTTTTTTAATTCTTAAAATCTTTAGAATCTTGGATCACATAAAGAAAACATGCCTGCGTACACACACTCCATGTGCTACATGCATACACACCTTATCAGGAACAACCAGCAAATATTGAATTGTCCCTTTCAACGGATTTAGCTCTAAACAAAATGTCCATCCTGGCAGTACCACGTGCTCTGAACACAGGTTGAGCTTTTTTATGCACATGCGAACACATATTAATTAGTTAGTATATATCCTGGGAGCGCATCCTTTGACTTAAGTGAGTCCCAAGTCATGGGACAGTGGATCCAATCGAACCGTTGCCTCTAGATTTATCGATTCATTCACTCCAACTCTCCAGCGCTCATATTTTCCCCCAAATTGGCCGGTGCTTCGATGTCAAATCCCTAGCGAAGCGAGGCTCCAACGAGAGCATATCCAAATCGTCGCTGCGACCGCCGCCGCTCCCGGATGCCTCCGTCGCCGGCTGTCCTCTCCAGCAAGTCACTGGTGCATCCGCCGCCGCTCTCGGATGCCTCCGCCAGCGGCTCCCCTCTCCCGTTATGCCGCCTCCGCTGATGAACGGCGCCGTCCTCGCCGCTCACGAACGGCGCCGCTGCCGGCTGTCCTCTCCCGGAAAGTGCCGGTGCGGCTGCAGCCATTGCCACACCTCCGTTCCAGCTCCCATGAGGCGCCGACACGACCGCCGCCGCTCCAGCTTCCGGCTCGGCTACTGTCCTATGGCAGTGACGGAGGGGCCATTTGGTTCAGCGACGATGAGGCCGCTGCCCGGGAGACCTCGATACTTGTTTGCAGCTTCCTGGGCATTGGATGGCATCGGAGAATAGGAAGAACCGAAGAATTACAATAAGGTAGTTGTGAATGGTGATGGTGAAGGGAAATGCAGCAGCTTGTACTTTGCACTTGTTTTTTTGGTCAGATTCTTGATGTAATGAGAAGAGTAATGAGATTAGATGTGGATTATACAATCTGAAAATGGTGTACATCTATTTTGTAAATATGTTTGGCTTATTGAGATGAGATTTGTGGTTGTGAATTGAATTATGCTGAAAATAGCTAAATGAGATGAATGTTGTGACCAATTTGAGATAAATTTTGTGACCAGATTGAGATGAATTCTGTGACCAAACTGAGATGAATTCTATGATCAAAATGAGATGAATTGACATGATTGTTTGGCCGAACTGGAGTGCTGTCCAGAACTGAGATGGCTTGAAACATAATGAACCACACTGAGATGGCTTGAACTCAAATAAACCAGAAATACTGAAATGTTGTTAGAAATGAAATGTATTGGCAGAACTAAAATGTATTGGCAGAACCATATACAAAATATAAAATAAAAGGGCATCGCTCTTGCTTATGTTGCCAAAATATAAATGTAGATGGCATTGCTTCTGTTTTCCATATACAAAATAAAAGGGCACTGTTATTGTTCCTTTCTGTGACCACAACCATATACAAAATAAAAGGAGCACTGCTATTGCTCCTTTTTGTGACCACAACCATATACAAAATAAAAAGGGCATTTCTATTGCTCCTTTTTGACCACAACCATATACAAAATAAAAAGGACCACATATACAACAGAGCATCACTCCTTCCTTTTGGTGATATTCATCTTCATTCCCCGGCTACTTTTGGTCCTCCACCCTCGGCTACTTTTGGTCATCCACCCTGTGAAGAGTAATTTGAGATATGCACTCAATGATTAATAAAAGAATTAAATCTTGCACTCAAAATTAAACCTTTTACTAAAAATTAAACTTTTAGTGTTCTTTTTGGTTGATTGTTTCTCAACACAATTTGGCTTTCTAAACCCAATTTGGCTTTCTCTTCCATCCACCCTTCCATGCTTCCTTTTTCTTAAGGGCAACCGGCTGTGGCTTGTTGACTTGATTGGTTGCCTCAACATTTGAATGGTTGAGGATATTATTTGTAGAACTTCTATTCATTCTTTCTTCCAATTCCTTTTGATAGGCATTTAGGACATTGTCAAAGTGTATAGACTCTCCTTCCTCCTCAGCTGCACGAGACGCCAAAAAAATTGCCTTGTGCGAAAGAAACTTGTAGCGACGTGTAGCTTCAAATTTTGGATCTTCTAGAACATTTCTTCCAGCATTATCTTCAACTATTCCATTGCGTGCTTCTCTAGTCCATCGCTTTAACACATAATGATTAGGAAGTTGCTTAATATCTCTCAACTCAAGAATTTTAATTGCGTGACAACACAATATACCACACCGTTCAAATTGTTTATAGGTACAATATAGTTTGCCATCTTCAAAAGAACCATCCACCATGTACTCATTCTCAATAATGTTAGATAGATCTAATAGAAACAATATATGCATTTCCATCCTCCGCCAATTGTGTATATGCTAATATAGACCTTTCATAAACAATTTGAAAGGCTTCAAAGATTTGTGGAGTGTACACCTTACTTGCTTGCACCAACATAGGAGTCCGAATTTTTATTTGTGGTAACTTGTGTCTTACTTCATACTCTGATTTAATCTCCACACATCTCTTTGCTTGAACGGCCCTCTCAAAATGTTTGAAAAAACGAAGGATGTTCAACTCTGTTATAAGATAATCTTTCAAGTGGCAATTCAATCTTTCGCTTAATTGTGTACTTCTCATCTCAAGTGTGTAGACATTTGTCATGTACCATTCAATCCACTTGGCTTTTATGCTATAAATACTATCCAACCATGATTGGTCACAGACCTTGCTTCTGGTGTTGGAAAAAACTTCCTAAAATTTACTTTCATCTTCATACTCATACATACATGCACTAAACCATGCAAGGATATTTGGGTCATCGATCTTATGTCGATTCAAATGCTTGATTGTATTTTGCATTATATGCCAAGTGCATAAACCATGCCATGCATAAAGGCGCAGATGGAGGTGGAGATGGAGTTGGCGTGGCCAGCAGAAGATGGAGCAGTTATCCGCGACGGGAAAGACTGAAAGCAGATGAGAGAAGAGGTGGAACGTGAGGGAGTGACCGCTTGAGTATAAATTTGAAGGGGTTAAAGATGTATTTGTGTTATTTTAGGACTAAAATAATATGTATGTATCGGTTTGAAATTATAATGGGACTTACTGCATGGTGGTCGCCTGCCCACGCGTGCGCCTTTTGCGGGTTCACCCGTCGGCGAGGGCGCAGCGAGGGGCAGGCGACTAGGTTCTAGCCAAACCCGAGTTATAAGCCAAACCCAAGTTATAATAGCACCATATACATATTATAATGGCATGGATGTAAATAAAAAAACCCATAAATAAAATAACCACGTGGTTTTGTAGCAGGCCGCCAGGTCAACCTCCGGGCCGTCTCAGGCGCTGTAGGCGCCTATATAAAACCCCCTCCCCCCGGCGGCATCCACCAACTCCTTGCGCCACTTCTCAACTCCTCCCTCCTCCGGCTCGCCTCTTCCGATCTCCCCACCCGTTCTCCATTCCTTGCCTCCCTTCACGCTCTCGTCGTAATGGAGTCTCTGCTAGCCGCTTCCGCCTCCCTTCCTGCGGCCACCTTCTCGCCGGCGTCCCTATCCTCCGCCACCTCGTCGGCTTCGCTCCTTCGCGCCGGAGCCGGGCGTGCCGCCCGCGCCGTCTGCTGCGCCGCTGCCAAGGTGCCATCTTTGGGGACGCTCTGTTTCTTTGATGTCATACCCATTATTCCAGGATTTCTGCTTCCATTTGTAGCCTTTGATACTGATTGATCCCGTTGAAGATAGAAATTAGCGGCAACCTTAATGGAATCCGGTTTGGCTGATCAGGACTCGATCCTGTACGCGCTGGAGAACCACGAGATGTTCAACTCGACGGAGGTGATCCAGTGGGAGAGCGGCAAGTCCATCAACTCCATCGCCGCGGCGCAGGGCATCCGCATCCGCCGCCGCTGCCGCCCGCGGTACCCCTCCGAGGGCTCCGGCGCCGACAAGGCCGTCCCGCGCAACATCCTCGAGCAGATCGTCTGGGACAAGGAGGTCGAGGTCTCCCAGGTGCGTGATTCATCATTGTTCATGGACGCACAGGCACACATGCATGCCGCGCGCCCAAATATAACATATCCAGATTCATCCGTTTCTCGTGCAGAGGAAGGCCAAGAAGCCCCTCAAGAAGGTGATCGAGTCCAGCGAGCACGCGCCGCCGGCGAGGGACTTCATGGGCGCACTCACAGCGGCCAGCCGCCGCAACAGGGCGCCGGCGCTGATCGCCGAGGTGAAGAAGGCGTCCCCGAGCATGGGCGTGCTCAGGGAGGACTTCAACCCGGTGAGCCTCAGCTCTCGAGATCTTTGCTTCTGCACCACAGCACCTGAATCTTGAGGTCACTTGCCACGAAGCTTCCGTATGACTAACGTTGGAGACTTGCCACAGGCTGAGATCGCCGGCGCCTACGAAAAGAATGGCGCCGCCTGCCTTAGCATACTGACAGATGAGAAGCACTTTCAGGTCCGGTGTTCTTGCTTCCGGAATCCGTTTTAAAAAAACTCATCAAAAAAAAAAAGAAGAAGAAAATGTCCCGGTTCCCAAATTGGTAACATTTCTCTGACTCTTCAGCCTCGTTGATTTCTGCAGGGCAGCTTTGAAAATCTAGAGACCGTGCGCAACTCCGGAGTGAAGGTACGTTTTTGTGACTTGTGATGCAGACAGGAAGTCTCCTGCCTCAAGATTCCAATTTTCTTTTCTCTGTCGCTGTCGTGCCTGTGCATATGTTTACATGTGACTCATCTTTGGGTGTGGCTGACTAAATGCAGTGCCCCCTGCTCTGCAAGGAGTTCGTCATTGACATCTGGCAAATCTATTACGCCCGTTCAAAGGGCGCCGATGCGATTCTGTTGATTGCCGCCGTGCTTCCGGATCTCGACATCAAGTACATGGTTCGCGTATGCAAGAGCTTGGGAATGACGGCTCTTATTGAGGTATCGTTTGATTCTTGTCATTCTGTAGTATTCTGTATTCCTGAAAAAAAAAATTAGTATGGATACATCCATGTTTACCGTCCCTGTCTGTAATTTCTACCGCTCAGCTTTAAAACAAAGCGTACCAAGTTTGAACATTGACTTTTTCTGGTGGCGTGTTGTCTCCAAAAGTATTTTCTATGCAGTTCGGTCCAAAAAAAAAAGGGTTCCTGCTAATGTCTTCAGGGAAATAGATTGTTTGATTGTTTCTTTTCGTTATTTTGTACAGTGATTACACAAATTCATGTCATCGATAAATGAAGTCAATAAATGTATTGCCTGAATAAATGAAGTCAGTAGGCTAACGATAAAAAGGGTTTCAGTTTGGCTTATTGTATTGCACAGCTACAGCGATTTAACTGTGATTTCTATTGGTATGCTAAACTTGACTGGAAATTTAGGTTCATGATGACAGGGAGTTGGACCGCGTGCTGAAAATAGACGGTGTTCAGTTAATCGGCATCAACAACCGCAGTCTAGGTAGTGTTTCTCTGTCAGTTTTTTATGCCTGCCATCATTTTAACAGCCTGATATTGTATTCTGCTGAGGGACGGAGATGCTGAAATTATTCTTGTTTGTCACAGAGACATTTAAAGTTAATACTTCAAACACAAAAATTTTGTTGGAGAGACGTGGTGACATCATAAAGGAGAAGGGGATATTAGTAAGTTTTCCTTGTGACCGACCATTTCGCCCTTTTACTAAATACTAATCTTTCCTTGCAAAAATCACTTTGATCTAACGAGTTATGTATCACCTGAAATTACGTTTTTTCAGGTTGTTAGCGAATCTGGTCTTTTTACCCCCGATGATGTTGCATATGTACAGAATGCTGGTGTATCTGCAGTAAGTATTTTCAAAATGTTGTTAATCCTTTCCAAATACGTAATCATACACTGTTTCTGGTCGAAATTGAACTATTTTCTGCAATTGGCAAACAACTTCCAGAAAGTCAAAAATCATTCCTAAATAAATTTCTTCCCACAAAGTATTTTTTAAAATACCCAGAAATTTCTTTTTTTCCTGCACATACCTAAATATGTCCCAGTTGCAACAATTATATATTGTATTCTTATTCAATTTTCGGCTTTGCTTCCCTGGGCATTGATTTCCTTTCTTAAGATATTACTCCACTATTATATCTGCTAATTCCTATTACTATTACTAAAAGATCAACAAAAAAAAATTACACGTAATGTAATCCTGGGGCTTTTATTGTTAAGTTGTTTTGAACGAAATGGATGACTAATTCATCGTTTTCTATACTGGCAGGTTTTGGTTGGAGAGTCCCTAATTAAGCAGGATGACCCTGGGCGAGCCATCTCGGGGCTTTTTGGGAAACAGCTTTTGCACTAAATAGTTGACATGCGTTAATTTTGTTCTTGTATGTAAGCATGGGCTCCAATGTGATGGTATGGATGCGTAAATATTATTGCGCCAGATGTAACTACAAAATAAGAGGAATATTCATAAATAACTTAATTTGTTCCCATCTTGGATTGATGCCAAATTATGCCACTGAGTGAATGTATTATATTAATATATCAACATGGATATTGCTGACCATTTCCCGAGTGTTTTCTTATCTTAGGATACTTACAATTGTCTTTTGAACATGAGCTTTCCCATTCATTTCAAAAGACAATACAAGAGTACAAACCATGAGACTGTCCATGTATTTGTTTCAAAAGAGAAAAAGTATGCTACACAACTTTGAGTAGTCCAATTCTGCCTCAAGCACTCAACCACTCCAGCCATCCTTGAAGAGGTAAAAGTAAAATCTAGTAATTCCTATCTAGGATTAGGAATGAACATATCTTCGACGTCCTCTCTAGTCTCTCACGGTAAGGTCTAATGGCATGTTTGTTATGAAATAACGAATCGCAACACACCGTATACCGTCAATCACAAGATTCAATCACACAGCATATGAACACAGATGTAAAGAGAACACACAATGTCAAAAATCTTTATTAATCTCATATGCCAGTAGTAAAGTACAAAGGGGTGCCTTATAATTATAGCGGAGAGTTTCTTAAGCACCAAGAAACCTTAGGGGACAATTTCTTATTTATCCCAATTTGGTTTTACGCACAATACACCTACATACAGATAACCCTACCATGTCGATTTTATCTCCTAGGTTGCAACACTCCCATTGGGCGAAACCGCGCTATGCCAATGCCTCGATAAAAACTCCATAGAAAACCCAGTGGAAAAAAAGATTGAAGAAATGAGTACATTACACATGCTTGTTGTATTGCAATATGTGGGAACCCCAAGGGATCCGCAAAAATACAATTGTCTAGGATTTCAGTTGTATTCTGAAATAGTACAAGCTGCTAAACTTTATTGCATAACTAAGATTATTTTAAATGTATGTTTATAATTTTTATTACACCTCCAAAATATCAGTTCTATGCCACAGGCATGACTTGACTATCGGTACAACTTTAAAATCTATGTCAAACTCTTTCACGTTTTTAAGAGAAAATTCGTCTTCCCATGCGAATGGTTGCCTGCACAAAAACAGGTAAGCAAACTAAACACACTTGCACGTTTCCCATATGCAAACCTATTATCTATATGCTAGATTAACTGAAACTTACAAAGGGATTTAATAATAGACTTAACGTATATTTTCGTAATAATTTTGAAAATTCTATATGTTTATCATTTCTTTTCTAAAACAGTTTTAAAAGAGTTTAGTTATTGACATGATCCAAACCTTCTCAATACTAACAACAAACCTACAATCACACCTCTAACCTGATTTATGTCATTTTTAGAATAAGCATACTTCACATACCAGAAGTATGCTCCGCCGATGATTTGTTTTTTAACAACTCTGCAGAATCTGCCTAGATTTATCCGTAAAATGATGAGTAATTCTTCTTAATATCATTTTTAATATGACAATAATCAGTTATGAGCAAAGAAATAAGCCAAACACTAGCCCCCAATCCAGTATTCCCTAGTCGCAACTAGAGCAACCCACCTTTCCATCCATCTACCCAATGTTTGTTCTTGCTGAACTCCAAATACTTTACACACAGCCTTATAACTAAACCAAATCCTTGACTATTTTCCTTTGTCTAAAACATTTTTTTATCTATGCAACAAGTGTGATCTTAGAAACCATACGATAAATTGCCAATATTATGACTAGATTAATTTATCTAGGGATTTCTATGACCGAATATTGGAGCTATAATCTAAATGGGAGATAACTCCTTTCATGCAATCAAACGTACTTTTAAAATATATTGGACAAAAATTAATTAATTAGAAAATAAATGTATAAATTAATATTAAGAAATAGGAAACCGCTTGTTTTGATTATTGAATTTTGTGTTATTATCTGGACATTCCTGCTCAACTGATCTGGGGGCAACGAATTTGTCTTATACACATTGCAATATGGAAATAGGGAGAAAATTGAATAAATATCAAAATCTCTACTAATAAAAGCCTCTTACGATGATGATACGTTTTATTCAAAAAATTCATAATTCCCTGTAATTAGGTGCTAGCCGTTCACAGCCTCCCAGCTCTCAACCACACGCCTACCTCGTCCTACCCCGCTCGTGGATCTCACTCCAAGCCCTAAGGGGCAAGGGGCTGTTTGGTTTGAGGAATGGATGCTTCCAGGATTACATGGTGAGGAGTGGGATTATTCCATCTAGGATGGGATGGTCTGCTGCAGCTGTTTGGTTTGAGGGATAGAATGACCTCAGTTTTTGTTTAGTTTGAGGGATAGAACGGACACACTTTTTGTTTGGTTCCAGGAATAGAACAATCACGTTTTAAGCTTAGGTCCTGACAATACATGCAACGCCACTTCGCTGCTTTCATAAGAAACTGATGAGGCCATGACAATACGTTTTAAGTTACTTCATGCAAGCAACTGATGAGGCCATGACAATCCAGCATTAGAACCATGCTGTTTTCGTAAGCATGTAGTGTTAAAACAACCAAAGCATGCATAATATAAGCAGTACATCACAGTACATGTTTTGGTTTGAGGAATAACACTACATGCTGATAGTACATTCAAGAAACATAATATTTAAAATATCAATACATGTATTAGCTTAGCAACACATCACATGACCAATATTAAATGGTTCACTAGCGCATCCATATATATAAGTTTCCTTACAGTGCTTGGATAATAATTATAAGAAGACTCAATAACACAAATTGTCTTGCAAATACTTAATAATCATAGAGTTGACGATTCATAGTTTTCATATATCCACACGTCCATGATAAAGTCCAAATTTATCCTTCCATAAAAACAAAAGCTATCTTCCAACAAGTGATAAAAAACCTGTCCAGAAAATGAAATGTCATGTAAGATTAAAATTAAACAAACACATCTAAGATAGAAAAATTCTAGCATTTAGGGGAAGAGAGTGATCCAGGTTTCATACCAACACATCTAAGATAGATGATTTTTGATATATCGAGATATCCACACCAGTTTGTTGTCAAGACTAAGCTTAACAAAAGCATTAGCGATAGAAGGATTCTCAACAAGATAAGCATAGTAGTGTGCAAGGTCACCCTCATCAAATGCAGAGATATCCTTCATAACATCCCAAAGATTATCAGGAACCATTGGGGGAGCACGAGGTGCTGTCAACATAATAGCATTTGCGATATTGTTCAAAGCAGAGGTGGCAGCTTTATTTCTTGGTAATGATGTCAATGCTCCCACGGTGGGGGAAGTTAAAGGCATTGGGTTCGTATAACTTCGTATAATGTATGCTATACGAAGTTATTACGAATATTATCGCTTACCGGCAGTAGAAGAAGGAGAACAAAGCTCGTCCGGCTCTCCTCTGTTTGCCTGGGAAGCTATCCGTGCGGGTGACAATGGGTGAGAGTGATGGGGCGAGAGTGATGGGCGGGAGGCTTATATACCGGCGGTCCCCCCTCTTGGCGCCCTCGCCGAGGGCGCCCAGCCCCTAAGCTAGCTGCGCCGAGTCCCCGCCTGCATCCGGCCCCATCCGGCCCCACCTGTCCCTAGGCGCCCTGGGCGGTGGCGCCGAGGTGGTTGGCGCCCTGGGCGGTGGCGCCAAGGGCTTGGCGCCCTGGCCGGTGGCGCCTAGGCCCTTGGCGCCCTGCGCCGGGGCGCCTTCGCTCGTGTGACGCCCTGGGCGGGGGCGCCAAGGGGCATTTTCGCCAATGCGCCGAATCGTTGGGCATTTTTTCGTTTGCGTCATTTTTTATGGGCAAACAGTAAAAATTTTCACCACACGCCTACCTCGTCCTACCCCGCTCGTGGCTCTCACTCCAAGCCCTAAGACTTCCTCCCTCCCTCCCTCCCTCCCTCCCTCGATCTCTCCGCCGCCCGACACTCTACCCGGCGCCATGCCATGCGCCGCACCTCATCCGCATCGGCCCTAGCCGTCCAACACTTGGATCCACAAACGCCCGGACTCCTCCGCGCCCCAGCACGGGCCGCCGTCTCCGCCCCGTCCGGGACGCGGGCACTGCCCATCTCCATCACAGCCCCGGTGCGGGCACGCATCGTCCAACCCCGCGCTCCGTCGAGACCGCTTCAGACCCGCGACGACCCGCTTCCACAGGACCCACGTGGCTCGGCACGCCACCGGGATCGCCTCAGATCCACCATCCCGAGCCATACCGTGCCGGCCCGCGTCGACCGTGGCCTTGCCCAGCACGCAGCTGGGACAGACCCAATTCCGCCGCTGCAGGACCCGACTTCCTCTGCTCACCATCTACACCGTTGTTGCCCTACGCTTCTTGTTTTTGTCACTGCCCAGGTGGACGACTTCTCACCATGCTGCCGCCGAGATGGCCCTCCGTGCGCCCAACGCTGCGTCGCTGGCGCGGACTCCATCTTCCCCCGCCGGCTTTGGTGCCGCTCGCCCTCAATGCGCTCGTTGTGGCTCGGATTTGAGATTGAAAGAGAAGTGGGGAATTGCTTTGCTTTCATTGTGAGATACTAACAGGTGCACTTAGTGGAGGTGTGTATATTACGCACGAGCAGTGGATGGCGTTTGCTTGGTCCAGCCCTTGGACATGAAAATTAAATACAATTTGATTTAACCTAAGATGGTGAATGGAAAAATACAAAGAAGCATGGATAATACACTCCGTAATTTCTGGGTTATTCACTATATGTAAAATATATATTTTATTGCAGATCATACCCGAGGACGCTGTTGCTATGTCATCACGTCGATTTGAGTCGACCGTAGCTATGCATGCTCTTATTTCACATTACCCGAACTGGTATTTTCTAGATTTTAGCCGTTTAAACATTTTCAATGGCAAACATTTATTCACCTTTCTTATCTGGAAAGCTTTTAAAATATTGTTAGGTTTGTAAATGATGTATCTTTACGATATTCAAATAACACTAATGTTCACTGCTGCTAAACCTTTCCTTATATAGATAATGTCAGTCCCTAGCCATTGAGATGGTTTTATACAGAGCAACAACTAGGATAGATCTTGCCTTTTGTAATATCAGCATGGTCCATTCTCTTCCACAAATTCCTAATGTACCATAATTTCTTTACCTGTTTTCATTCTTTTGTCGCAGGTTAGACAACTATGTGTGCTACGGATCAATAGAATGTTGCTTAATTGATTGAAATGTTCTATCAGGTTCAATAGCTCAGCCGGTTGCAATCCAATATCTCATTTATTTTGCAATATTCTTAATTGATTGCAATGTTCGTTGCCTGTTGAAACAAATCGATTTCCATGAATTGCCATCATCATCTCTGAGTCTAGAAGATCCCATGAGTTTCAAAACTACATAATTTGTCTTCTCTTGTGACATCCTAATAAAATTATTATGTGTCCCAAGTGTTTTTAAAAGATATAAAACATCAGGGAAAATTTGGTTTTATTATTTGTGTAGATAAAATCCATAATAGCCATTATTTTATGATCTGATAGGCTATTTTATGCCCAAGCCTTGCTTAAAATTGGGACGGGGCAGTGTCAACATGTTTTCTAGATTCTCAAATATATGTCTTACCTGTTCCTAATTTTTAGGCAAGCCTCAAACTCTTATTTATCCAGAAAGGTCATATTTAGAAGGTATCTCGCATGAAATAATGAGAAATACTTTGAAAAATCCCCACAAATTAGGGTGCCTTATAAAAGCTTGAAACTACCTATTCCCCGAGTTTTAGCCAAAATCTCGGAGGGGAAATCGGATTCCCAATTTGGCAAGTCTCGAATTCAGCTCCGAGAAGAATTCGGTTTCCTAAACCTTTCCAATTTCATCCCAGCCGAATCCACCCCTCCCCAGCACTATATAAACGCCCCAAGACCCCCCTGACGACCACAACTCGTGGAGGCTCAAGGTTGGAGCCCTAGCCACCAAAACCCTAGCATCCCGAGCACTCTTTGAGGTATCTCTCTCTGTTTCAAACCCAAACCCTATATTAGATACCGTCGTGTTGTAGAACTCGTCAAGACGGTAAAGATGGACATATGGATCACCTATTTTGGCCAAGAATTCAGCAAGATACAAGCTGCCGAAATTTCACTCTCCTCTCGGGCCGTCGCCGCGCCGACATCATCGCTGGCGTCTCACCGTCCATGCCTCGCTAGCTAACCGCCACGCGCAACGCGTCCCCTGCCGCCGCGTTTTCCCGCGCGCATGCGTCTTGCCGCGCCAACCGTCGCCGCCACGCATAACCTTTCCAATTTCATCCCAGCCGAATCCACCCCTCCCCAGCACTATATAAACGCCCCAAGACCCCCCTGACGACCACAACTCGTGGAGGCTCAAGGTTGGAGCCCTAGCCACCAAAACCCTAGCATCCCGAGCACTCTTTGAGGTATCTCTCTCTGTTTCAAACCCAAACCCTATATTAGATACCGTCGTGTTGTAGAACTCGTTGAGACGGTAAAGATGGACATATGGATCACCTATTTTGGCCAAGAATTGAGCAAGACACAAGCTGCCGAAATTTCTCTCTCCTCTCGGGCCGTCGCCGCGCCGACATCATCGCCGGCGTCTCACCGTCCCCTGCCGCCGTGTTTTCCCGTGCGCACGCGTCTTGCCGCGCCGCGCCAACTGTCGCCGCCCAGCATTGCCGCTGCCGCACCATCCCCGCGTGCGCGTCGCCGTCCATCCGCATGTCGCCATCGGATTTGCGCGTCGCCACTGGCAAGTTGCCGCACGCCACGTCTCCACCCGTCCCTCCCCCGTGCGCTTTTGCCGCCAACCCCAAGCCGCCACGCATCGCCCATCCGTTATACTGCCCCTTCGCGTGATGCCGCCACGCATCCTGCTGCCGCCCGTGCGCGCTGTACCGCCGCCACCAGCACTGCACGTATTTTCAAAACTGGATACTGTTGCTGAGAAAATCTGTAGGAGATCCTCCAAGCTTCGACTTTTTCGAAGGCAAGCAATAGTTTGCAGATTCCTATCACATGTTTCACAAATCCACTTTATGTATTTATGTTTATAATTGCTACTCTTCCATAAATATTATACTAGTGTGTGAGTACCTGATCATGTTAGTCTTTCACTATCACTAGTAAGCGTGTACATGCAAAGTACGTCGATGCACATGTATGCTATTGAATTTTGCGACAAAAATAAAAACTAAACAATCTATGAAGAAAGAAGTATAAAAATATATGACTAATAAAAAATATCTAAGAACAAACATGCATTCTGTGAGAAATATTCGTTTGTCAAAATTGTTTTAAATTTCTCTCAATTCTTTGATACATCAATAATTAATAATTAATTAAGAATGCATGTAGAAGACAAAGTGTGGTACCCATGAAAGAAAACATAAGTTGAAACAACCTATGGAATTAAAATCAAATACCAGTGCTCTGCTACCAAATTAACACATTGTTAATAAATAAGTAAATATAAAATAATAGTCATTTAACCATTCAATGCAAATTGGTCCATTGCCATCACAAAGCATCACAATCCTCATTCGCGAGCAAAATTCTCACTTGCAAATTGGCCAATGTAGATGGCAAATCCTTGATTTAGAAAGTGGAATTTCATCCTCGTTTCATGTTATCCTTGAGCTACAAGAATTTCTTGCCTACAAAAATAACTACTTTCAAGTCAATCAATCTTTCCTCTCGTTGTTTCATGCCATCCTTATGTTAGCACTTCTTGTCTAGACAAAAAAAATACTTTCAAGCATTTGTAATGAGTCACACATTTATACTCACACGCATGCACCTACTACCCCAATTTTACTAATAAACAATCTCCTTTCACATATGTGAGAGCTAGACATGCAATATCCAAATCAAATAATAGTGGTAAATTCTAGGGAAAAAACCTCTGGAAGCCCACCAATCTAGTTAGATTAGTGAATAGACAACCACCTATAATGATTTTTTTGAGAAATAGTGAGATTTCACTTACCGCTGATATAGGAACTGAAACACGACTACATAATAAACTTGGACAGACAGAGCTATACCCATGCAAGGAGTAAAAGCAATCTCACGGACAATGAAAATACGCAAATTTTAATTGTAGACATATATTTTGGATCACCTTTGTCAAGACTGATTTTAAACATGCAAGAAAATATTAAAACCACATCTTACAAAGGTATCAATCACAATTGGTCATGTTCCCAAATTCATTTCAGATTTTAGAACAACATTCTATGATCATTTAGCTGCAGGTATGAAAGGAGTAAAAGCTCAGTACTAAGCTCAGCTCTAAGTCCATGGATATTGATATGAAGGAGTTAAGGCATTTCTTATTCACCAATCACAAAGGGATGGGCTCGAATAAAGCTGGTAAAAACAATGTAAAAATTTACTATTGCATATGTAAATTAAGCTAGATAACTAAGGGATGGGCTCTTGCATTAGAAAGACTGTAATTTTATTCAAGCATAGACATAAAAGGGAAAAAAACAAACGTCATCAAATGACATAAATGAAAGTCCCAAGTCTGAAAGAGGAAGAGCCGATATGTAGTCAAACCAATCCCTTCCTTTACACTGCTGAAGCCATTTAACAATACCTGTCTGAGTAATGAAATTCTTAATAACTGGCTTATGCCCAAGCTCAGCACAATGGTCCGATACCAATTCCACGGCAATTTTCACAAATGCATCATTTAACATTTTCAAAACACTTTAAATTCCATCTTGTCACATATATTCATCATCAAACAGGAGTACCCTCCACATGGGTCTCAACAATCTAAGAACAAAAATGCATTCTGTGAGAAATATTCGTTTGTCAAAATTATTTTAAATTTCTCTCAATTCTTTGATACATCAATAATTAATTAAGAATGCATTTAGAAGACCAAGAGTGGTACCGATGAAAGAAAACATAAGTCGAAACAACATATGAAATTAAAATCAAATACCAGTGCTATGCTATCAAATTAAACACATTGTTAATAAATATAAGTAAATATAAAATAATAGTCATTTTAACCACCCAATACAAATTGGTCAATTGATTTAGAAAGTGTTGTTTCCTCCTCATTTCATGTTATCCTTGACCTAAAAGCATTTCTTGCCTACATAAAAAACTACTTTCAAGTCAATCAATCTTTCCTCGTTGTTTCATGTCATCATTGTGTTAGCATTTCTTGCCTAGAAAAAAAACTACTTTCAAGCATTTGTAAAGAGGCACACATTTATACTCACACGCATACACCTACTACCCCAATTTTACTAAAAACCAATCTCCTTTCACACATGTGGAGTACCATGCTTTACAAGAGAAACAATTCTGCCCTGTGCTGCAATTTGTTGCAAAGAAAAACGGAATTGATGCAGATGATGGATGGATAGTTACTTATGTCCATCATGAGTAAAATAATGTCTCTCAGAGGTAATATAAATATCATCAAATTGTGGGCATGCAAAGCATGGCACATGATATCTGCATTCCACGCGTCTCATTAATCTATCAAACTTCTCTTTTGTAGGCTTACATTATAGATGCTAAAAGATTTTTAGAGGATCCAGTAGCAAAAATTACTTTGCCTAAGAGAGTTCCATCTGGTTTTCATGGGAATTTCTTGTACAAGTAATCATGATGAAGTTTATACCGATGCAGTAATGAAGTGTATTATAAAAAACAAATTTCATGGTTGTAACATGAATGGGCTTTTAGTGGGGTTAAAGCACCTTCGAGAATTTTGTTCTATAAGCTATCAGTTTGCCTTAAGTGGAAACAAGATGGTTTCTTGATGCAAGTAAATAAAACTATTTTAGTGTGGAAGATAATGATAATGGCCTCATTTCCTTGCCTGAGCTCCAAGGGTTAAGAACTACGCAGATGTATGTGCCACACACGTTTTGCTTCAATGCCACCACGTTTGTAGTCAATAGATGAAATTGCCAAGATTATCACGATGGTTCTTGTAACCTATATGTTCTTCCTCAATGATCAGTAATGGTATGGAATGAACTAAAATTTAACTCAGAAATAATTCACAATTAAGTATACAACCTTGCTTTTGTACCATTTTTGTGATCAAGATTGCCACTGTGGCGTTACAAATTTGTGACGCCTATGAATGGCTCTGTAGTTTATCCTGCATGTAGAAAAGCGGCCTCTGGGCTCTAATGCTCGATCAAGAATGCATCAATGTTGCGCTTGGCCTCTGGGCCTTTGTTGTACCATGATGAGACAAAGTCGTCATAGATCACATCCTAGTACTTCTGTGGATGTTCCTTGCTCACAAGCTGTCACGCAGTACATATTTTCTGAGATTTGTTACCGACAAGCGGGCATGTTCGGCATGGACAACAACCTGATGCACAGCCCTCTTGTATTTTCCATTGGATATGATCTGGAGAAGGGTGAATATTATGAGTAAATATATTGTAGGAACCAAATCCTACAGAAAAAATTACAGTGGAGAACCTACTTCAAATACAAGGGACAGGAGGGGTGCTATGCTAAGTAGTATGAGAATACAATTTGCAACAAACTCTTTGTTCAAAGTCCTAGTCAGATGAATGGAGGAAAAGCACTAAATAAGTAAGAATTAAAGTCCTAATTCAGAATAAGCAAATTCATGTGTAAGCATACACTACCATTAATTTTGAATCAGACCATGTTTGGAACCCAACACACATTCAAGCAAGCTAGCCAACTGATTGAGTTGTCAATGCTATATCAATACAAATTACAAAGAAAATACATCTAGCAAAGCAACAATATTACATCACAGAGTATATTGACTGATGTCCTCCAGAATAGCACAGGGTATATCAAAGCAGAATTTTTAGATAGCTTTAGAAGGCATAGCACTAACAGCAACACTGAGCATATGCAGTAATATTACCTCTGTCTGGTCAGCCAAAATTACAAGAATCCCATCAAGCAAAGGAGGTACCGGTATCCACATCCCATCCTTAAATACCTCAAGCCCTCCCACATCATCTTGTATTAGAAGTGTTATCGCACTCATATCAGAATGAGACTGTAAACCAAGAGCAATATCTGGTTGTGGACAACGAGAATAGTAGCTAATGGGGATATTCTGATAAACGTCTCCCATCGCCTCTTCTATATAAGAAGTAAGCGTGCACGTGCAAAGCACGTCAATGCACATGTATGCTATTGAATTTTGCGGCAAAAGTACAAAATTAAACATGCATTCTGTGAGAAATATTCGTTTGTCAAAATTGTTTTAAATTTCTCTCTAATTAATAATTAATTAAGAACGCATGTAGAAGACAAAGTGTGGTACCGATGAAAGAAAACATAAGTTGAAACAACCTATGGAATTAAAATCAAATACCAGTGCTCTGCTACCAAATTAACACATTGTTAATAAATAAGTAAATATAAAATAATAGTCATTTAACCATTCAATGCAAATTGGTCCATTGCCATCACAAAGCATCACAATCCTCATTCGCGAGCAAAATTCTCACTTGCAAATTGGCCAATGTAGATGGCAAATCCTTGATTTAGAAAGTGGAATTTCCTCCTCGCTTCATGTCATCCTTGAGCTACAAGAATTTCATGCTTACAAAAAAACTACTTTCAAGTCAATCAATCTTTCCTCGTTGTTTCATGTCATCCTTGTGTTAGCATTTCTTGCCTAGAAAAAAAAACTAGTTTTAAGCATTTGTAATGAGGCACACATTTATACTCACACGCATGCACCAACTACCCTAATTTTACTAATAAACAATCTCCTTTCACACATGTGAGAGCTAGGCATGCAATATCCAAATCAAATAATAGTGGTGGATTCTAGGGAAAAAACCTCTGGAAGCCCACCAATCTAGTTAGATTAGTGAATAGACAACCACCTAAAATGATTTTTTTTGAGAAATAGTGAGATTTCACTTACTGCTAGGAACTGAAACACGACTACATAACAAACTTGGACAAACAGAGCTATACCCATGCAAGGAGTAAAAGCAATCTCACGGACAATGAAAATACGCAAATTTTAATTGTAGACATATATTTTGGATCACCTTTGTCAAGACTGATTTTAAACATGCAAGAAAATATTAAAACCACATCTTACAAAGGTATCAATCACAATTGGTCATGTTCCCAAATTCATTTCAGATTTTAGAACAACATTCTATGATCATTTAGCTGCAGGTATGATAGGAGTAAAAGCTCGGTACTAAGCTCAGCTCTAAGTCCATGGACATTGATATGAAGGAGTTAAGGCATTTCTTATTCACCAATCACAAAGGGATGGGCTCGAATAAAGCTGGTAAAAACAATGTAAAAATTTACTATTGCATATGTAAATTAAGCTAGATAACTAAGGGAAGGGCTCTTGCATTAGAAAGACTGTAATTTGATTCAAGCATAGACATAAAAGGGAAAAAAACAAACCTCATCAAATGACATAAATGGAAGTCCCAAGTCTGAAAGAGGACGAGCCGATATGTAGTCATACCAATCCCTTCCTTTACACTGCTGAAGTCATTTAACAATACCTGTCTGAGTAATGAAATTCTTAATAACTGGCTTATCAGGTTCAATCACTGGGACATTCCTCAACCTGTACTTGGAGAGCAGCAGTGGTGCAGTAAGCATGGAACTCTCCAGTGTAACAGGGATAAAAGGGGACCAGCGGTAGGACTCTACAATTGATCGAACCTATAATAATATGAGAAAGAATGCAAGTTAGCAGGATTTATATTAACACGTAAATGCCTGCACAGATAACCAAAGTAACCATAGAAACAAAACATGTGAACCAAACAAACAATAAATTCAAGAAAAATAGTGTTTGAACCATAGCATGTTGGCATATATAGTTGTAACTCTAGTGTATTAGAACTTTTGTTGAGCCACACGACAGAATATTATCTCAAATAGGTTCTGCTAAGCGGACTGACTTTAAATTTGATCCAAATAATCTAAAAAAAGAGAGCTCCAATTAGTTCATGAAGTGCATAACAATTCAAGATGGAGCAAAGCAAAACTCATACTATTGTTGATTTGAAAGGTTCTTGCTGAAGCAGAACTCTGTAGAAATCAAACCCTAAATGGTCTGCAGCAGTTAGTCCATCTTTAGCCACACCCTTTTCAACAGTTAACCCACCAGTGACAGCAGCCCCTACTGCAGCGGTAGTTAAGCCAGCAATAGCCGCTGGGCCAGTTGCACCCAATGCTGCAACCCCCACTGCACCAATAGCACCAAGTCCAACTCCTGCGGCGGTCGCTGATACAGCCGAAAGAGCAGTGGCGGCAAGTTCAGCATTTTCTAATACCCATAAGATGATTGCCGAGTAATCAATGACACCAAGGTACCTCCCCTACCAATCAGCCGGAGCCCCAGATTCAGAATTGAGCACCAGTGCCGCACGTATGTTGTTTTCAGATAAAATTCTCATAGCGTAAAGGACAAACGTGTCTCCAGGAATTTCAATAACTGCATAGAGAATATCTCGCTTTACCAAAGGTACAATAAAAACAAGCTAAAATACGTGACAGAAACAACACATCGAGTACATTTCATCTGCAGCAGGGAGTACCTCGACCACTCGGAACATCAGGGAAGGATGTCACCGGAATCTGAGCAAAAGCGGCAGTCAGCAATTCCTACAAAGATAGCGGCAGCTTCTTCTTGGGCTGGATAGTGTCAAAGTAGGCATCACAACTTGGAAACTTCAGATTTTCCACAGCTCGAGCCATTTCTACAACATCTACCAAAAAAACATCACCAAATGACAAAGTACATTACATAGGCAGAATAAATAGCATTGACAAAAGGTTAGCTCGCCCAAATTTTTCATAGAGTAAAATACACGGACGGTCCCTAAACTATTAGTCGATTCTCATTCAGGTCCACAATTTATAAAACTGCAGTTTTGGGTCCCTAATCTTTTTAACTGGGTTTGTCCCAGTCCAAAACTGCCATGTGACAGCCCTAGAGTTAACGTGGCGCTGACATGAACGTCCATGTCACATAAATTATTTTAAAAAATAAAAAAAAAACCTAAAAAATTTAGAAATCATAAAAAACACGAAAAATAGTAAAATAATTAGGAACATTTATAAAAAGATTTTTTTCATGTGTGCCATTATAAAGTTCCGATTCTTCGGTTTTGCCATTATAAAGTCGATATTGTTATTGATGCCATTCTTTTTTCAATAATTTATCACGAATGCCATCATGAACGTATTTTGGGATGTTTCGTCTTACACTGGGTACAAATACGAGTGAAATACGCATCTGACGGTGGGACCCGCATGTCATAGGCTCAGCATCTTCTTCCTCCTCTCACCATCTCCACCAACTCCGATGTGACGCCACATCTCCACGAACTCCGACGTGCCGCCGCCGCCGTGCAGCACGCCGCCGCCGCGCGCGCGGCTAGCCGCCGAAGCCGCGCGCGCAGCTCGCCACCGCCGCCGCGAAGCTCCCCGCCGCCGCGAAGCTCCCCGCCGCCGCG
>SPJY01028649.1:392950-450444 GCA_005191435.1 Raddia distichophylla | reverse complement strand
CCCCCTCCGCCGCCGCTACGAAGCTCGTCGCCGCCGCGAGCTCGTGCCGCCGCCGGGGAGCTTGCCATCGCGCCGCCGCGAGCTCCGCCTCCACGAGCTCGCTGCTGCCTTGCCGCCGCCGCCACCACCACCGCGAGCTCGTGCCGCCGCCGCCGGGGAGCTCACCGTCACGCCGCCGCCGAGGAACTCGCCGTCGCCGAGGAGCTCGCCGACTGCTGTTCCAACTAGATGGGAGAGATAGAGAGGGGAGGAGGAGGAGGAGGGAGGAAGAATAACTGATTTGAGAATGACAGGTGGGGCGTACCTGTCAGGGGCGTATTTCTATATTTCGTGTGTATTCGAACCTCGTATATACTAAAAAGCTCGAAAAACCCTGACAATGACATCCCTGATAGATAGTTGCTAAAAGAATGGCATGAATAAGAATACGTGTTTTGTAATGGCATTTCTGAAGTATCGCAACTTTATAATGGCACTCATGAAAAAAATCCTTCATAAAACATTAGAAAAAAGTAGCACCTAAGGTCTTGCGCTTATAACTATAAAGGGATTAAAGGCGACCACACTGTCGTTATATTTCTTTTTAATATGTTTATTCTTTTTTCATGATTTTCCTTGATTTATTAATGATTTTCCCGTATTTTTTTTATTCTTTCAATATTTTCAATATGTTTTTTAAATGATTTTCTTATTTTTCTATTTTATGATTTTAAAATAATTTTCCCACATTTTAATGATTGTTTTTAATTTTGAATGATTTTTAAAGTGATTTCCACTTTTTTATTTTTTTATTGATTTTTCCTTTTTAAAACTATTTTACGTAACATGTCAGCGCCACGTCAGCTCTATGATTGTCACATGGCAAGGTTGGACCAAGGCGGATTCAGTTAAAAAGATTAAAGGACCCAAAACTACAGTTTTATAGATTGAGGACCTAGATGAGAATCGACTAATAGTTTAGAGACCGCCTATGCATTTTACTCTTTTTCATCTCCGGAGAAAGAAAACTAAGTCCCATGCAATAACCAAGCGGAATGCCTAACCATCTAAACCAAACATTCCATCAAAAACAAGAATTTATTTAAAAACATGCAATCCCCTCAAAGAAATCCCTCGTGGGCATTACAACGAACACTCAGCGGGCATATCTGCAACCAACTTACACTACGCAAAATCAGAGCTCCTCTCGAGGAACAAAGCAAAATTCACCAACGCCCGAACCACCCCGCATGCCAAAGATCCGGTAGTCCTCACCGCAGCATGAATCCATGGAACGAACGATCGAATCTACCAGCGAGGAGCACAGAGAAAGAGTGAGAGACGGACGGAGCTCGTCACCTCGGCAGGAAGGAGAGGAAGAAAAAGAGGGAGAGAGAGAGGTGGCGCGAGTGAGGGCGAGGGACAGAGGGAGGCGGCGCGTGTGTGAGAGGGAGAGGGCAGCGACGGCGGCGGGTGGGGGAGAGGGAGGGACCGGCGGCGGTGAGGAGAGGGAGGGGGCGCCGGAGAGGGAGAGGGAAGCGGCCGTGTGAGAGGTAGGAGGTGGTGGTGCGGACTGGAGAAGGTGTGGTTCATGTGGTGCGGGATGGAGGCGTGCAGGAAGGTGCGTCGACGTCGGCGTCTGGTGATGCAGCGGCGTCGGCGAGGAGGGGGCCGTCAGCCGTGCAGCGCTGCTCGTGGCCGGGGTCGGGCGCTGCGGCGGGTGGCGGAGGACGCGGCGGCGGCATGGAGGGCGTGCGTGGGAGGAGGTCGCGCCGGTGGGGAGGAGGTGGCGTCAAGGAGGGTGCGAATCGGGGAGGACGAGGCTGCGGCGGTGGCAGAGAGGGAGAGCTCGGCGCGGGAGGACTGAGGAGGCTGTGGTGGATGGAAAGGGGATTGAGAGAGGGGAGAATACCCTCGACAACACTCAGAGGCTGTTTGTCAACAAAGTTTTTAAAAACTATGGTTTTGTAATATTATGATTTGTGTTTTGCTATAACTATGAAATACTATGATTTTTAATACCATGGTTTGCTAGCACAAGTGAGAAAACTTTGGATTGGAGTGAAATCTACAATACTCCAAAATACCATGGTATTGTCAATACCATGGCTTTTAAAACAGAGTTTTTAAGGTTGTTTTCAAACACCTCATTGACAAAATACCATGGTATTCTCCAAAACTATGGTTTTACTTCGAAACTATGAAAATACTTTGTTGCCAAACAGGCCCTCAAGTCGTTAGACTTCATTCCAAATGACATTAACTTTCATAGTCTTGACATATACGACACCGTGCACACAAATTTATGATTGCAGTGACATTATACACATTAATTACCTTTTTAAAACTATTTCTAATTTTTCTCCACCTGAATTCACCAAAATGCCCTTGGTTTAGGCTCTCTCCAACAGGCTTCCCTAAAAAGCCCCTACCCAAAAAGGGGGACGGATTCTTCCCCTATGCGCTCCTACAACATTCCTCATTCCATCCCCTAAAATAGAGAATTACTCTTCATTCCCTTATATGTAGGAATTATATCTCCTTCCCCTATACAATTCTCCATATAGTGAATGCTGTTGGAAATGAGAAAAATATAGGGAGAGTTTTTTTATAGGAAGCCTGTATAGATTAAGTGTTGCTTTAATTTTTCCAACTATGAGAAGATCGAATGAAGATGGTGTGGAATTCTCAACAAGAATAAGACCGGAGGAAGATGATGTATGAAGACCGAGGTAAGTGGAAAAATATTTTTGAAAAAAAAAGAGAAGAAAAGAAAAGAATCAAATTATGAAAAGGAACATTTTTTTTAAAAAAAGGTAATTCGTACGGTTCATACACTTTCAAAAAAATATTTTGTTTAGTTTTGAAAAGAGTGTGGTTCTTCTCAAAATAAACGTTAATACTCCGGTTTTATGGAGAATAAATAGGTGATATTGACAGCAATATTATAATAACTAATTTGTTGGTTGTGCTACTAATGCATGCTTGAGTTGTTTCTTAAATGCATCTTGTACCGCCTTTAGTGCATACACAAGATAATTGAGTGTTTGATCTTATTCGTTTGGATATTTGTACTAAGTGCTAAAATAATGTTTGCAAAACTATTTTAAAATTAAGTAGATGTCGGTAAGCCTCTCATTTTTTTTCAACTCTCCCGGAGCATCGAGAAGGAAACAACATGCAAGAAAGCCATTGGTGGAACAGGATTTCTTTCTGTTCTCCCTGTCCATTCTCAATATTCTTCCCATGTTCAAAAGTAAAACCCTCTTACCTATTTCCGCTGGAAGTTTGGATTAAAGAAAAGCCACATTCAAGAAGGAAGCAACGAGCAATAGTACAAATCATTTGTGGAATAAGATTTATTTCTATTCTCTATTCTTTCTCTCTAGCCTACCCTCTTTATTCAATTTCTATTCCCTCTTATCTATTCTTGACTAAAGATTGGATCGAAATACCACTGAAGGAAAAAAAGAAAGAAACATCAGAACCCAAAGATGGCTATTACAGGAAGTGTAAAAGAAGGAGATTGCCGATTAAGGAGAAAAAATGTGAGCGAAAAGGGCCACAAACAAACCAAGAATCATACCAAAAGGATACAGATATGGCTTGGAGATACAAACATCCCTTATGGAGAATAAAAAAAGAGATAGCGTGTGCGGATGGTGATGGGACCAACGACAACGCAATGGAGATCATCCTAGAAAAAAAAAACCAAGATTCACAACATGTAGAAAGAATAAAGCATCAATACTGGAAACGAGCAAAAGGGAAAAATCAGAATGTGCAGCGAAAGCGTGATGGGTCATAACCCATAGGTCCCTGGATCGATTCTGGTTGTTCAGTTGAGAGAAGCATGTGCCTTCCCAAAGGTTGAATTGAGGTCAGTATATTCCGATTAAAGATCGACCAGAGAAGAGGACTTATAATTTTTCTTTCCTCCCTTCTACCCCCTTGTCTTCTAAATGTTGCATAGTCTTTCGAATCTCGGGGGCGAGATTCCACTAAGGGGAGAGGAGTACCCACCATACCCTTCTCTAAACCCTTGGGAAGGATTCCGTTAAGGGGGAGATTTGTAACGTCCCCCAACACCCTTCTCCAAATCTCGGGGACGAGATTCCGTTAAAGTGGGATGTTTTGTGACATCCTAATAAAATTATTAGGTGTCCCAAGTGCTTTTAAAAGAGATAAAACACAAAGGAAAATTTGGTTTTACTATTTGTGTAGATAAAACCTATAATAGCCATTATTTCATAATCCAATGGGCTATTTTATGCACAAGCCTTGTTTAAAATTGGGATCGGGCAGTGTCAACACATTTCCAAGGTTCCCAAATATATATCTTACCTTTTCCTAATTTTTAGACAACCCGCAAATTCAGATTTAGCCCAACAAGGCCTTATTTGGAAGGTATCTCGCATGACATAATGAGAAATACTATCCCAAAAATCCCCAAAAAGTAGGGTGTCTTTTAAAAGCTTTAAAATACCTATTCCCCAAGTTTCAGCCGAAATCTCGAAGGGGAAGTCAGATTCCTAATTTGGAAATCCTTGAATTCTACTCCGAGCCGGATTCGGTTTCCTAAACCTTTCCTATTTCATCATAGCCGAATCCACCCCTCCCAAGCACTATATAAACCACCCAAGACCCCCCTCGATAACCACAACTCATGGAGGCTCAAAAGGTTGCAGCCCTAGCCGCCAAACCCTAGCCTCCCGAGCACTCTTTGGGGTATATCTCTCTATGCTGAACACAAACCCTAGATTA
This sequence comes from Raddia distichophylla, assembly GCA_005191435.1. Taxonomy (NCBI): domain Eukaryota; kingdom Viridiplantae; phylum Streptophyta; class Magnoliopsida; order Poales; family Poaceae; genus Raddia; species Raddia distichophylla. Next base: position 445,701 of record SPJY01028649.1, on the reverse strand, counting down.
GATACCTCTATGTTTTAGAGCTCGTCGAGATAGTCAAGATGGACATATGGATCACCTATTTTGGCCAAGAATTGAGAAAGATACAAGCTGTCGAAGTTTCTCTCTCCTCTCGGGCCGCCCCACGTCAGCATCGCCGCCGTTGTCTCGCTGTCCATGCCTCGCCTGCCAACTGCCACACGTCCACGCTGATGTGTTTTCCTGCGCGCACGCTTCTTGCCATGCCAGCAGTCGCCGCTGCAGCACCATCCCCCCGCGCGCTTCGCTGTCTAGCTACGTGTCGTCATTGGATTAGCGTGGCGTCGCTGGTCAGTTCCCGCACGCCGCGTGTCCACCCGCCCCTCCCCCGTGCGCGTTTGCAGCCAACCCTAAACCGGTGAACGAATTTGTCCCATTCTTGACATCTTCCGCCTTCGAAGAGGAATTTCTCGACGACTTTTGCAATGCTTCGACACTGACAATAGAAAGTCGGCAATTCCGAAGGTGTAAGCCAAATGACCCGATTCATGAGGAGATCTTAGCACAACAGGAAAACCTTTTGACTCTTACTGCCATTTTGAGTAGAGAGATAACATATGAAATAGAGAACTCAAGGGAGATAATTACGTTGTTTCCTTTAAAAAAGTTTTGCTCAGTGAAAGTCCATGGGTTAAATTTTAGAAGTGTTCCCTATGATTGTGGACTATATGGCCCCGGGTATCCTCTAGAAGGCCCATGAGATAACAAATGGGGGGCGATCCAAGCTGGCTGGATTGGGATGAAGACCACTCTGGCTACACAAAACTTGGTCACCAAGGATGTTCCTGAGGATAGAGTTTAGCTCCATGTAATTAGGAGATTTGTACCTGTAAATGCCAGTGCACATCATGTGCTAGTGTAACAGAATTCGGTACCATGTACTGGATAGGACCATGTAACCTTACCCCCCTGCGCTATACAAAGGGAGGGGTAGGGGTCATAGAGACATCTACATCTTCATCTGCGAATCCACGCAAACAAATGATCCCAGAGCACAGGACTAAGGTATTACCTCTGAGTTTATAGCCTGAACCTGGATAAATCTTTGTCTTGTGTTACCATCTAGTTTGGTTCTAGCCCATAGTCCCGCAACAAATTCATTGCCGACGGTGACCCCCTATTAGCCACCAGTCGACAGTTGGCGCGCCAGGTAGGGGCCTGCGTCAAGATCATCGCTCAAGCTAGATGGCTCCAGCAAGATCGCTATCCGTCGTCGTCACGCCGGGGCAAGCACTACTCTATGGATCCCTAGACTTCGTGGCTGACGGAATCGACAATCTTCATCTCTTCCCCCTAGGGAGATCACCCTCCAAGAAGGTACCTGCGTTTCATCACCTCCTTTGTCGTTCGGCTTGGAGAACTCCGCAGGCACTTTCGGCAGACTGATCCGCCAACAATTCCGCCTCGAATCTTCCCCTGAAGTGGGCAGAGAAGGACACGGCGGTAACGCTTCCTCGGATATGGAAACAATCCAATCCAGGGGAGTCTCAACATCTGATATTGGATCTCCCTTCGGGCTCAGAAACTTTGTTGCGACCTTCGCACAGATCTTTCCAGAACCCAGGACAGGAGGTGACCACATTGAGACCTAATCTCATGTTTCCATCGGAGCAATCCGACCAGATCCATCTGCGTCGTAGGTGTCATCAATGCTGGGAAACCCATTGGATAGAGTGAGCAGGTCAGTCTCTCTCACTCAGACTTGGAGTTCGATGGAAGCACCGAGATCTGCAATTACAATGAAGTCTTCGTCCTCGGCGTGGGCGACCAACACTCCAATTCTCAACCAGCCGGGAACGAAGCGGCCACCACAGAGGTGGTCGATGCGAACCAACGCCGTGCCGAAGATCAAGATCGCATACGCCAACTCTGCATCCGCGGCCGCAACGTCCAGAACAAGCTGCGTGCGGTGAAGCTGAGGGATCACGACGTCTCAGGAAAACATTGTTGCTTGAAGACTCTTCAGGAGACCATGGCGCCGCAGCTTCCACAAGACAGCGCACTCATCTAGACCTTGGCTCGAGCAACAGTCATGGTCGAGGTGGCGACCATCCAGCAGTACGAGGCGACCCCAGCTCCAACCACGCCCGTGATGGCAAACAGCCGTTCTGTGCGCAATCGAAACAAGGCGCGCGTCTCCACCGCCGGCGGATCACACCGATCGGTGGGCCACGACCTCTGCCATGACATAGAATACAAGAGGAGGGAACGCGTCAACAGCGAGCGGAACTCCCGCAGTCATCGCAGTCGGCGCAACGACGACCACGCTGAAAGTACCGCCAGTCGGCACGATCACCATGAAGAATACCGCCGCCACAGCCCGCGGCGAGAGCGCCGCAACAGATCCCCGTGGCGCCGGCAATCACAACCCTTGGAAGGAATTCGGGCGTACACCCCAGATCTCCGCCGAGTGGTCTGGCCCGAGGGCTTCAACCTCAAAGGCATCGATAAGTTCGATGGCAAAAGGGACCCAAAGAACTAGCTGCAGGTTTATGCCCTAGAAGTCAGCACGGCAGGAGGCAATCAGAACATGATGGCTAACTATTTGCCAATCGTTCTGACCCCGACCGCCCAAACATGGCATACAGGACTCCCGGAGAACTCTATTGAGCCTTGGGACGACCTTCAAGAACAGTTCATCGCCAACTTCAAGGGGACTTAGGAAAGGCCCGCTGGGAAATGGCAGATTGGATAGCTGCATCGACGGAAGAACGAGTCTCTCCTCGAGTTCATTAAGCGCTTCACCAAAATGAATCCGGGATGTTTCAGAACAGACAGTCAATGATGCCTTCTTTGCCGGATGCAAATCCAAGGAGTTGATCAGGCAGATGACTCGGGATCCCCCGCGAACTCTCAAGGCCATGTTCAGAATGGCAGATCAAGAAACCAACGCCGAAGAGGCCATCATGAATCATCGTGGCAGCCACGACGGAGGCTCCAAGAAGAAGGTCATGGAGAATGACCTAAGCCCCCCAACAATGGCGGCCATCATGAATCATCGTGGCGACTGACCTAAGCCTCCCAATGACAACGACTACAACAAGGTCATGGAGACAGTGTGCCCCTTCCACCCTCGCGGTAAGCACGCTACCAAAGACTGCCTTATTTTGCAGAAGTTCACCGACAACTCCAAGTAGTCGACAGCCAAAGGAGGCCACAGCAAGAAGCCAGATGGGGATTACCAAGTTGTTGAGTGCGAGATCAGTTATATATTTGGGGGTTTCGACGCGTATGAGTCCAAGCGAATGCAAAAGCTTACCACTCGGGAGATCAACGCGATCCTGCCTTCGATCGAGCAGACCACCTGGATTGGATAGCCTTCCTCGGGAGGTATCCGCTGATGTTGGATCCGGTCGCTCGGGAGTACAAGTTGAAGAGGGTTCTCGTCCTCTTCGTCAAGACCTTGGATCTGAGGAATATTCCTCGTTCCGAGCTACGGCAGTGATCATCTCATTTCCACGGGGTAATCCCTGAGACTTCCGCAGTACCAGTCGGACAGATCTCGCTGTTACGACGTAGTCGTTCCGCTCATCTCCTCCGTGCTTTAGACAATCACGCTTCATGTGGTTGAGACCACCACAACCAAAGCACCTCATGATGCCTCTCCTTGGATCGGTCACTCGCCTGTAAGCATGTGAGAACTTCCTGGCCAACAAGGCAAGCTAATCCTTAGGAATCTTGTCCAGCTAATTATTAGACAGCTCACAGAGTGCAGAGAAGGAGAAATCGGCAACATCTGAAGAACCATGACCAGAGGGGTTAGCTATCAAGGCAGTGGATGAGGAACTGAGCTCTTTTGGGAGATGCTCAAGTTCGTGCGTCTGGAAACTAGCATAGAGCGCTTCCAATGTCAACGTTGAGAGATCAGCTGCTTATCGGATTGCAGCCACCTTCACATCCCAGACCTTAAGATCCAAAGCAGAGATAAATTGCTTGGCGATCTCCAAATCTGTATATTTGACTTCAACCGAACGGAGATCGGCAAGAATCTTGGTGAAGCAAGAGAAACATGAGTCAAACGTTTCACCCGTCTTCTAAGTAAATCGATTGTACTCTCTTTTGTGTTGGTCTTGTCTCACCACCTTAATTTGAGCCGTCCCATAATGGTAAGCTTGGGGGGTCGTCCAGATTTTGTGGGCTGTGGTGATATCCGACACCCGCTTGTACTCTCCTCAGCTAAGACATTGAATCAGAAAATTTCAAGCTTTTGCATTAAGCTCCACATCGGCTTGATTCGTGGTCGTCACCTCCTTGGGTAACTCATATGGGTCCTTGATCTTAATCCAAACATTGTAGCCCTGAGCCATCACATATGTCTCCATCCTAGCCCTCCAATAGGAAAAATCGGCTCCGGAGAACATGGGGATTAGGTGGAATACTTGTCCGCCATAGCTCAAATAGCAATAATGATCGGCTTCAAAAATTGGTCAAGATTTGAAAAGAATCACCAAACCAAATGGTCTAATACCAGTTCAAGACCCGAGCTAGGCGGCTGGAGGGGGGTGAATATACGCCACAAATTTTCGGCGCTACTGTTTTCACCAAAACCCGAACAACTTGACAATTATGTGTACCCATAGCATGCACGACTAATAGTCATGTAATATGTGGCAATCTTTTCATTGACAATCTTGGTTGTCAAGTGTCCAAAAGAGAGGAATCAATTCAAAGCTTGCTTTAGGAAAGAAGACCAAGCCAAATGATCAAAGTAACTTTCAGAAAAGCAAAAGCAAATTCTTCAAAATTTGTTCTCTCTTAGAGCGGCGAGATAGTGGCTTTCTGTTGCTCCAAAAATTGTGGGAATTTGTCTACCTATGAAACCATGAGTTCTGAAGTACTCCACCAAAAATATCCTCAAAACTCTTTGTAGAACAAATATGCAAATTCAAACAACATAAGCTACTTTCTGGAAAGCAAAATCAGATTCTCCCGAGTTTGTTTCTACATGGAGGAGATGGATGGTGGCTTTCTGGTGCTCTTACATTTTTGGGAATTTTTCCCTGTGTAACAATGTGGTGTAAAGCACCGTACTAAAAATCTCCTCAAAACTCATTTCACGTAAAATATGAAAAATCAAACACCACGAGCTGTCAAGAACTCGAGCAGAAAGTTTGGGGGTTCGGTTTTCACCTCATAACTCCAAATGGACAAACTTGTGGACTTCAAACTTTTACCGCAGATAGGTATAGGAGCCACACATCGTTTCCAACCGGAATCATCCCAAAATTATTTTTCTAAAGTTTTCTACAAATCTTTTACTGATTGCTGCGCGGATGAAAGTTTTTGGGCAGATTTGCAACAAGTCTAGAACTTGATCTCTTGCCTCTCATATGGTTGCAAAGAGTGTGGTAAATCATATTAGCAACCTCAATGCATCATAGACCATCAAGAATCAGTAAGAAATCACCAAGACTCATCTCCAAAAAAGTGCTGCAAAAGGGGAAAACAAAGAAAGAACTTGGAGAAATTAATGCAAGATGTTCATGAAGATGAGAGATTTCATTGCATAGAAGTTGGGGGACTACAAACCACACTCCATGTGGTCATAAGCACTCTATGTGCCACCCTTACACACCCAACTCATCCTCTCTATTTCTGAAATTTTTTAGTTCTATGGGGATGAGAAGGAGGTGCTCCCTTCTCCCTCTATTTATAGCCCAAGGGTGAGATACCCTAAACCCTAGAGCCTATCTCCACCCTTCATTTGAGGATGAGTGGTGTACAACTCACACAGTACAAGACACACTCCCGAGAGAAAATATTCTCCACATATTCCTTCGGGAAATGTCTTCACAGCTTTCACCACCAGGTTACCGACGCTCCAGCCTCGAGCTGTTCGGATTCCATGCCATTGCAAAGCTTCTTGAGTACACCATCTCATGTCACTGCCAAGTCATCGAACCCTGTCACCTGCACGCCTCCGGATGCACCAGCCTCTAGCTGTCCCCACAAAGCATCAGCCACGTACTCGCCGATACCTGCATCACTGAGGTGAACATACACGAAACCAACACACCTTGCCTCACCGGCAAAGTTAGTTCATCACAAAATTTCCAACATCATAATCTGTTTGTGACATCACAATTAGCAGGCCCTAACACACCACGTGTCAGCTTAAAAAATTCTACCGGGCGACGTCCGATCAAAACTATTACCTAGCCCAAGCTCAGCACAATGGTTCGGTTCAAATTCCTTGGCAATTTCCGCAAATGCACCATTTAACATTATTCAAAACACTCCAAATTCCATCTTGTCACATATATTCATCATCAAACCGAGGTACCCTCCACATGGGTCTAAAGCTATATCACAATGTCATTCAGGCTGAAAAATGCTAGTGCCACCTATCAACGCATCATACAACGATGTTTTCACACTCATCTCGGCCGCAACGTGGAGGCTTATGTCGACGACGTCGTCGTGAAGACACGTACCAAACCCAATCTCATCACGGACTTGGCCGAGTCATTCAAGAGTCTAAGGGCATATCGGATGAAACTAAATCCCGACAAGTGTGTTTTCGGGGTTCCATCCGAAAAATTGCTTGGATTTATTGTATCTCATCAGGGGATTGAGGCCAACCCAGAGAAGATCAGCGTGATCATGAAGACGAAGGCCCCGACCAATCAGAAGGATGTGTAGAAGCTCACTGGATGTATCGTAGCACTTAGCCGATTCGTTTCTCGACTTGAGGAACGCGTCATGCCTTTATTTAAGCTCATACGCCGGCTACATTTTTTTTAGTGGACCGCAAAAGCACAAGGAACCTTCGAGGACTTTAAGAGATTCCACACTACATCGCCGGTGTTGGTGCCGCCCATGCCCCAAGAGCCTCTTCTACTTTACATAGGTGCCACACTCACGTGTAGTCAGCAATGCATTGATTGTGGAACGGGATGAGGAAGGATCCCTCCAGAAGATCCAGCGCCCAGTCTACTTCGTTAGCGAAGTATTAAGCGATTTCAAAAAAAGGTATCCTCATGTTCATAAGCCTTTGTACACTTTGCTCATCACATCGTGGAAACTTAATCATTACTTCCAAGATCATGAGATTTCGGTGATCACTTCCTTCCCACTTGGGGATATACTCCACAACCGAGAAGCCAACGGGAGAATTGCGAAGTGGGCAGTCATGCTTGGAGCCTTTGAGATAAAGTTCAAGCCTCGGCTGGCCATAAAATATCAAGCACTCGCCGATTTCGTTGTGAAATGGACAGAGGCCCAAACCCTAGCAGGAAAGGAGAATCTCGAGTACTAGACAATGTACTTTGACGGTTCCCTCATGCTCAGCGGCGGGGGATGGAAATTTGCTCATATCTCTAGCTAGCAAGAAGCTACGGTACGTTCTTCAGATCTTGTTTCCAGTCAGCAACAACTCCGCGGAGTACGAGGCACTCATCCACGGGCTTCGCATCACCATATCGCTCGGCATACGGTGGTTAATGCTACGCGGGGACTCTCAACCTGTGGTTAACCAAGTGCAAAAGGAGTGATCTTGTATCGGCGACAACATGGCAGCTTACTGTCAGGAAGTCAGGAAGTTGGAGGACAAGTTCGACGGTTTGGAGCTAACACACGTGCTCCGACGTGACAATGAAGCTGCAGATGAGCTTGAGCGGATGGGATCCAGTCGGGCGCAAGTACGAACTGGTGTTTTCGTCGAGGAATTGCGCAGGCCCTCAATCATGGTACCACCCGCACCGAATGAACAATAAGAAGGTCAAGCGAAAGAGGAGGTACTATCGATCAATCCCGAGTGGACGCAGCCATACTTGGATTACCTCCTTCGAGATGAGTTACCGGATGATCGCAGCCTAGCCGAGTGCATAACACGTCGAAGCAAGAACTATAAGGTAGTCGGGGACGAGCTTTTCCGCAAAAGCAGTTCCGGGGTACCAAGGCGTTGCATATCTGAGCAAGAAGGAAAGGATCTATTAAATGATATCCACTCGAGGGAATGCGGACATCAGGCGGTAGCAAGTTCTCTCGTAGGCAAAGCTTACCGGCAAGGATTCTTCTAGCCGACTGCCGTAACAGATGCCAAAGATATAGTGCGCACGTGTGAAGGATATCAATTCTTTGCACCGCAGATTCACATGCCGGTTCATGATCTGCAGACAATTCCGATCACCTAGCCCTTTATCGTCTGGAATCTAGACATGGTGGGTCCTCTCAAGCGAGCCCAAGGCGGATTCACCCATCTTTTCATCGCCGTCGACAAGTTTACGAAATGGATTGAAGCCAAACCAGTTGCGGACATCAAGGCTGCCAAGGCGCGCGATTTCTTCTGTGACATCGTTGTGTATTTTGGTGTGCCCAATCAAATCATCACCGATAATGGCGTTCAGTTTAAGAGCAGCGAGTTCCAAGAATATGGCGAGGAATTGGGCATCAAGATTTGTTACGCCTCGATGGCTCACCCAAGAAGCAACGGGCAGGTGGAGCGTGCCAACGGATCAATTCTACAAGGACTTAAAGCAAGGATTTTCGATCGCCTAATGCCATATGCAACATGCTAGGTCAAGGAGTTGCCTACGGTCCTTTGGGGGCTCTAAACAACCCCAAGTCGAGCGACCTAACAAACACCCTTTTTTCCTAGTTTATGGCTCAGAAGCGCTCGACTGAATTAAAATTTTGGTCTCTGCAAGTTCACAGCTACGAGGACAACCAGTTGGATGAAGGGAGATTAGAAGACCTTGATCGGCTCGAGGAGGACAGGGAAGCAGCAATGATCCAGTCGGCCAAGTACCAACAAAGCCTACGTCGCTACCATCAGCGCAACGTTCGGGGCCGTGCGTTCTCCAAGGGAGATCTGGTCCTCGGCTTGATGAGTTGGTGGAGAAGGAGTAGAAGGAGCAGCATTCGATGCCTTGGTACTCGGATTGCTTTTGGAGGTACCCGAAGTGGGCTTCCTATGAGCGAAAGGAGATGTCAAGAAGGCGATTCATCTAAAAGGCAACTGAAGGAGAAGTTACAAGGGACAACCTTTGTGACGTCGTAAATTTAACTCCTACGCCTTTCCAAGTGGCTTGACCACTCAGGGTGGCGCCGGAGGGTCCTCTTGGCCCTGATGCGGCCGTTGAGCTGGCAATAGGGGGAGATGGAGGCTTCGAAGCTCGCTCGGCGGGAGCAGAACTGGATTTCGGGTGTTGGCAACGCCGGAACAGGAGTGGAACGTCATCATTTTCTTCGTCCTCGTCTGAGTCTTTGAAAACGAATCCCTTGCCCTTCTTAGCTGGAGGAGCATCAACTGAGTCCTCTGCAAGACGCTTGAGCGGTGCCTCCTTGTGACTAGGGGCTTCGGGGACTGGATGGATGGAGATGAATGCGGCACGGTCCTACAAAGGGGTCAAGCCCGGCCAGTCGTAATGGAATTTCTTGATACTGAATAAAGTTGAAAGGAAGGAAGTTTTGCTTACTACAGGAGGTGGGTTCCACAAGCGATATGGACCCGGGCAGTTTCATTGTTAATAAGTGTGCTTGGGGCGAAGAGATCGGCCACTCGGTCGATCAAGGACTTCCGGGAGATCTAGTCTTCGCTCTCCCGAGTGGCATCCTTGGACCCCGAATATTCAAAGCCAAGGTGTACTCTTTTTTTGAGGGGTTGGACACGGCAAAAAGTTTTAGTTTACAACTATGCTGATGCCGGTTAGCCCCTTAGCCTTTAAATCCCCAAGGAGGCGAAGCAGTTCTCTAACCTAGCTATCTTCGCTCTCGGCTAGAGGGGAGGACTAGGAAGTGTGGATAGAAGGACTGGAGGAAGGTTGGCACAATAGAACTACTCGGAGTGTCAGCCCTTGTTTGAGGTTTTCATGGGAAGATTGAAGTAAAATTTCCTGGTCCCTTCCCGCAATTGGAAGTCAGTGCCTCCCACGGCCCTGGGGGATGTTTTGCTGGGGAAGGTCTTGAGAAGAAAAAGGGATCTAAATCAAAATGAGGTGCAATCCCGAGATAGGTCTCACAGACATGAATGGAGACGGCAATTTGGAAGACATGATTGGGGTTGAGATGGTCAGTTCAATCCCATAAAAGTGCAGAAACACCCTGAAGGAGGAGCAAGAAAGGCCGAAGCCGCGGAGGAAGGACTCGAAGACCACCACCTCGTCAGAACGAGGGTTGGGGGTGGACTCATCGGCAGCAGCGCGCCACAAGATCAGCTCCTCCGAAGGGAGCATGCCGGCGGGCACAAGTCTCTGTAGCCGCCGGTCCGTGGTGATGGACTTCGTCTGCTCCTTGGAGCTCTTGACTGCTTTCAGGGCGGCGGGAGATGGAGCCATCGCTGGATCGGGATCGATGGTGGCGGAGAGTGCAAAGGAGGGAAACCCTAGCGGGGGAGTTCGCTGGAGTGGTTGAAACTGCTAGCGTGAAAAATGGGCGGGGTGGAATGGCTCGTTTCCCTGTCCCCCGAATTTAAATGTCCACGCAGCGTATTCTGGGCTAGGCTTCATTCGACGCTGAAATGAGGCCTCTCCGGTGGGCACGCGATTAACCACTCGGGTTTGCCGAGTGATGTTCCCCAAGAGGTTCGGTGATGTGTTGGGTGTTGGTTCGAGGTACGCGTCGATCTAACTACTCGGATGAAGACGGTATCAGTCGAAGAATTGAGGTTTGGTGATTGCAAGAAAAGATTGAGGCGGAAACTAGTAAAGTTTGCCCAAAAGATTTCCATTATGACTCTTAAGCCAGATTACAAGGTAACTCTGTAGCAGAGCACAGTGAGCTAGGGCTCGTTACTGCCTTGCAGAGGGTTAAAAGAAACAGGAACTATTCTGACGGCCACTTCACGTCGAGGATGGAGCCGACCAGCGCGTCCTTCAAGAGAGTGCGCGCTGGGAAAAGTTGTGGGATGCAGTGGATGAGGACCCTGACGGTGTCTTGGACGGTGCGCTCTGCATGCTCCCTCCACCATCACTGCCATTCGGCGGTCATGGAGGCTCTGTCGGCAGCGGCGCGCGCGAGTTGTTTGATAACACAGGCTTCCCACATATCCATCTCTTCTCCTTGCGGTGGTGAAAAGAGGAAAGAAGAGGTTTGGAGTTTTTCCAAAAGAAGGAGAAGAAAGCTTAAGGTTGGATGTGGTGCAATACGCTGTATCTGGGTTCTTTTATACACAGAGAAGCTCAAGAGACGTGCCTCGTGACCCGTTTTAAACATAGTGAAACCATCATGGTGATGTGATGGGCGCGGACGCGGGGTCCCGATCTTCTGGTGAGAGATGACAAGGAAAATCCGGTAGGTGTCACGGAGACCTAAATGATTCGGCTTCCTACCCCACAAGGAACTGGAAATCCCGGCGATTGCTAAACCGCCACGACGAGTGCTATCGACCAAACCAGAGGCATGATCGACCTATCCACGAAGGACGGTTCCTGTAGGCAACCGAAGAACGAGCAAGAACACAAGATAAGCAATCACAATTGCGAATATATATTAAGGATAATGGGGTTCAAAAACTTGGTTCTGTTGGTCTTATCGACACAAGAAGAACAAGACGATATCTCACACAATCGTGACGAAATCAACTAAACAAAAACCAACTAAAATGAAGCATGGAGGGACTTATATAGGGCAGCGGCCAGATGAGGGGCGCCCAAACAGGTGCCCTTGCACGTACAATCCTAACGCTAGGGGTACACGGGCCTTGGGCCCAAAAATACAGTGACGCAATGCCGGGAAGTTTCTGTCTGTCCTCTTGTTTTCATGATTCCCATTGACTCGGATAAAATTTGGAGGCGTGGCTGGATCCGTTAGAAAGCATATCTCGTAAGCTTTCGGTAAAGTCCTTATTTGCCTTATTTGGACGTCGTATGTGATCTGAGCGTCCATTTGAAGGTGCACTGGTCCTATATGTCTGAACCGGGCTCGGCAGCGAGTTTGACGTCCTCTCGACTTGGGCCCGGTGTTGGGGGTATTTCTTGAACCTCATCAATGATGTCCTCATCACGATGTGATGAGAGTGGGTGCGGTTGCGTTTCCCGGCGGAAGCGCGTGACACTTCGGCTCGGCAAAAAGGGCGATAAAACTCTTCGCCTTCCCCTGAAATGGGCTTGGGCCAAATCCAATTAAACAAAGGGTAACCCTCTTAACAGGCTTTCTTAACAACACACCACCTACGGTGGTGATATGTTAACATCGAGCCTAATTTGGCCTCGGTACACCCTTGAGGGCATATTGCTGGGAAACGAGTAGGCTTCGCGAGTGCAAAATTAAAATTTTCTTCCACGAATCACCCAAGAGCACGTGCAAGTAGAGGATCACATATCGTTACCCTTGACGCGTAGATGCAGCATAAGCAGTTTCTCGCGTGTACAAAAAGTAGATGTACATGTCCCAATGACCACCGAGTTTGCCGGTGCTCGCCGAGTGCTCACTTGTGCTCGCTGACGATCCAACAGAACAGCGCGTCCACGTACGACAGCGCCTCAAGCGGTATCCACAAATACCGAGCAGGAATGCCTCACGGGGTGTACTAGCACCTCTCCATGTTTCTGGAGAGCAGGAGGGGCGCGTGACGGCTAGGCGTGGTGAAGGCTCAACTCATCTGATAACACCGCCCCTATGCCTCTCTTTATATTGTCACGCTAGTGGGCTTCGGCCCTCTAGGGTTTCTATCTCCTATGCAGATCATATCCACGCACAAACCCATTAAATAGTTCCAACCCATTAAGTGTGTGACCCGTTAGGTTCAGTGCCAGGCGGCAGTGGATCAGGAAACCCGTTTCCCATCCACCGATCAACAGTGACACCTAGCAGTACGTATTGACTCCCGAATGCACAGAATCATTATTCGACTAAACCTTGATACACTCACATACCGATCCCTTGGCCACTCGATACCAGTAAAGCTCAAGGCGAGATGCGCGCCACCCTTGTTGATAGCTCAACCACTTCACTCGGCAGTGTAATGGATACATGTACCATGACTATCTCCTTAGTCATATTGGCACGGCTGTGCGCTTTCCCTATCCATCCACATGAGGGGCCTAGAGGTATCTCTCCTGTTATCGAGGAGGGGTAAATCCCATATTGACTATCACACCCCTAGCCATGTATCGTGGCATACCTAGTAGCCACCTTTATGACTACCCTGTTACAGTGTAGCGTTTCATGATACCAAAGTATACGAGTCAACATGCTGAGCATCCATGACAATCTTAGGTCTAAGGATCATATAGGTATACCACTCGAGACTATGCGCTGATGGCGCTATAAAGATAACAACTCACAGCGTCTTAGAGTAGGTCTGTCTGACTGCCCATGTTCTCTAACATGCGTCCATACTATTGGTTTGATATCTCTATATCTATGATATGTGAAACAATACCATCAACCAATACGTATGCTGATCAAATCATAACCGCTCCTCGTGATGATACGAATCAGGGACCCAATTTAGTATAATGTCACTTAACAATGTGTTTCACAATCAAGTCATACCCAATGGACAAAGTCATGACATTTATTCAGGGATCCGATAAACAACGTTATCATATGTACATGAACAAAGACGTGGTACAATCATCACTATGATTGATCTAGAGCATATCCCTTTCACATATGACCGAAAGCACCACATATTGAAAAATGTTTCATGGCATACCCCATGCTAGGTCATATCGCAAGCTAGTGTAGCATCACGCTTTTGTTTCCATTGTTGAGCCAAGGAATATTGATGAGACATTGGCGGATGCAGATTGGGTAATTGCTATGCATGAAGAATTGAACAACTTCACCCGCAATGAAGTATGGGAGTTTGTGGAGAGACCAATGGATCACAACGTGATTGGCACCAAATGGGTCCTCCGCAATAAGCAAGATGAGAACAGTGAATTGGTTCGCAATAAGGCAAGATTAGTGGCACAAGGCTTCACTCAAGTTGAAGGCCTCGACTACGAAGAAACATATGTGCCGGTAGCTCGACTTGAAGTTATACGGTTACTCTTGTCATTCGCCTCTCTATATAATATTGTTCTTATCAAATGGATGTTAAGAGTGCTTTCCTCAATGGCTTTCTTAATGAGCTTGGTTGTGTTGAGCGACCACCCGGTTTTGAAAACCTTGAACGCCCTAAACATGTCGATAAGCTCACTAATACGCTATACGGTCTCAAACAAACTTCTAGAGCATGATATGAGCACCTTAGGAACTTCCTCTTAGAAAAGGGTTTCAAAACCGGTGCGATTGATTCCACATTGTTCCTCAAGATTATTGGCAATGACTTGTTCATTTGTCAAATTTATGTTGATGATATTATTTTCGGTTGCACTAATTAAGCTCTTTGCAAGGATTTCGGAAATTTGATGTTCAAGGAGTTCGAGATGTCGATGATTGGAGAGCTTGCCTTTTTCCTTTGATTTTAAATTAAACAACTTAAGGAGGGGACCTTTGTGTGCCAAGAAAAGTATCTCCTCAAGCGCTTCTCAATGATGGATTTCAAGCCAATCAAGACACCTATAGCCATAAATGGGTATCTAGATTTAAATGAAGGAGGGAAACCCGTGGACCAAAAGCTATATCGTTCCATGATCGGTTCGCCTCTTTATCTCACCACATCTTAACCCGATATTATGTTCAGTGTGCATGTGTGCTCGTTTCCAAGCATCCCCTAATGAAGTGCATCTTGTTGCCGCAAAACGTATTTTGAGATATTTAAAATTCACTACTAGCCTACGACTTTGGTACCGCAAGGGAACGCGTGTTGAGATTCTTGGCTACTCCGACTCGGATTATGCCGGTTGCAAACATTGACCGTAAAAGCACCTCGGGGGGTTGTCACTTACTAGGACTCTCATTCGTGTCATGGGCTTCGACAAAGCAAAACTTCGTGGCGCTATCTACAGCGGAAGTGGAATATGTAGCGGTGGGGAGTTGTGCTCAACTCTTGTACATGACAAGGATGCTTAGTGACTTTGGGCTAAAATTTGAAAGTGTGCCTCTTCTTTGTGACAATCAAAGTGCGGTGAAAATAGCCAACAATCCGGTTCAACATTCCCGTACCAAGAACATCGACATCCGTCATCACTTCTGTCGACGAGTAGCTAACCGGGGGTTATCGTCGGCAATGATTATATATGGGGCGATGCTCAAGATCCAAACTCGATGGTAGCACAAGGCAGGGATTTATACAGGTTCAGTCCTTCATGGTGGAGTTAATTCCCTACTTCCTGTGCTCTGGGATTATATGGTGATCTGATGAACATGTGGAGGGAGATGTCTCTCTATGGATGGGTGTGGAGATGATGATCAACCTGCCGAACCAGGGGCTCCCTGCTCGCCTTATATATTGGGGGCAGGGTTACAAGATAGAGTCTTGGTCGGTTACGAGGTAGGATTCCTATCTCTATCCTCTAGCCATATACGTAGTTATCCGGGATTACAAGTATATCTTCCCTATTAATTAGGGATAGACTTCTTTCTTTGCCGGGCAAGCCTTCTATAGTCCTAGTGGTACACGTCCTTATCCACCCGACTTTGTCCATCCCCTGTCGGGTGGTCTCTTAGGCCCGCCGTGTGGGTACCCGGGGTCTATGTTGTCCACAGTAGCCGCCGAGTGCTTCATAGTCAAGTTGCTGCTTCTCTCTACTGCACCTTGGACGAGTCATGCCGAGTGCCGAGTGCTTGTAGATTTTTTATGCTCCTTCCCGACTGGCTTCTGCCTATTATCTGCGAGGAGACTTTGAAGGACTCATAGAGAGTTGTTAGTGATATCCAGCCCGGGATTGCCGGAATTCTGGCGGTCGGCCCATTGTAAGGCGCATCAATTTGATTTTGATGAAGTGGTACCTGTACTCGTCATGCGATGTACAGCTAGTGACCCAACATGGGGCGTACCATTGGTTTTGGCTGAAGAGCCGAATGGTACCTGTACTCGTCTTGCGATGTACAGCTGACGACCCAACATGGGGCGTACTATTGGTTTTGGCTAAAGAGCCGAGCGGTACCTGTACCCGACCGGATTGCGATACAGCTGGTGGCCCCAGAGGGCATACCGTGGTTTTGACTGAAGAGCCGTGGTACCCATACTCATCTTGCGATGTACATCTGGCGACCCAACATGGGGCGTACCATTGGTTTTGACCATCCGGTACCTGTACTCGTAGAATACATCGATTGGCCCAACATGGAGCATATCATCTGGATAGGGTTTGGCCCAGTGATACCTGTATCCGACTAGTGCGGTCACACGGCTAGTGTCCCAACATGGGGTATACCATTGTTGTCAGTCAGGCGGTACCTGTACTCCGATCGGAGTGGGATACACTGGCAGCCCCACCACAAGGCGTACCTGAAGGATAGAGTTTGGCCGTATGGTATCCATACCTGGGTTGCGGTGTACAGCATAGGCCCTAACTGGAGCGTACCATCGAAACTCAGTCCTAGCATCACAGGTATCTGATCCTGACATGCAGCGACCAACTAGTGACCCAACATGGGGTATACCAAGAGATGGGTATTTTTTTTAGCTCTGCAGATAGTCGACCCAACATGGGGTGTACCGAGGCTGAATTTGGCTTAGCCCGGCTATGCTTGTAGCAGTAATTAGCGCTCAGGGCGCAGGGTGGCCTATGGCAGAGGCATAAGCGTATAGCCGTACTGAAGTTGGCGTAGACGTATAGCCGTACCGAAGTTGGCGTGGGCGTATAGCTGTGCCATAGACTTGAACGGTCGAGGAGCAGGCATAGGAGCGTAACCATGCCGGGCGCTCGCTGAGCTATAGATTTGGACGGTCGAGGCGCGGACGTAAGTGTGTA
Source organism: Raddia distichophylla (assembly GCA_005191435.1). NCBI lineage: Eukaryota > Viridiplantae > Streptophyta > Magnoliopsida > Poales > Poaceae > Raddia > Raddia distichophylla. The sequence goes on along the minus strand of SPJY01028649.1, from coordinate 428,935 downwards.
GCTGTGCCAGGTGCTCGCCGAGCCGTAGTTGTCGCTCATTGCGCAAGTCCTTCTTACTCTGTACGGAGTCGTAGAAGGTACTTAATGAGGTAAAAACCCATGAACCCCTGTAGCATGTACATGTAGGATTTATGCAGTATACGGATGAAAAAACAATCACTCGGATGTAAGGTCCGACTGCTTTATTTAGATAATTTTCATACTTTTGCCACTTTTCTTTTTTGATATTAAATTCCTCCAAGTAATTTTCCTTTTGTTAAGCACCTGCCCGACTAGTCTAGCCCACTGGCATTGGGAATTGGCTCATGGCTCTTTTCCTAGGCACGCATATTGAGTGACTAGTTTTCGTCGTTCGTGCGTCAGAGCATCACTACTCAGAATAACCACTCAGATTCATTTGCGATCATTAAGAGAAAGCAACAAAAAGTGCACGCAAGTGCACCTATTAGGTGTAGCTCCCAACTTACTGCTTAGTTGGAGACCGACTAAGTAACAAGTCAAGAAACAATTTAGATTTATATGAAAAGATTATGGTAAAGAGAACTTAGCTCTGATGTAGGCGTAGGCGTGTAGCCGAGCCGTAGAGTTGGGCGCCCGTGGCGCTGGCGCTGGCGTGTAGCCGAGTGGCTTGTCGCCGAGCCGTAGACTTGGGCGCTCGTGGCGCTGGCGCTAGCGTAGGCGTGTCACCGAGTGGCTTGTCGCCGAGCCGTAGACTTGGAGGCGTAGGCGTGTAGCCGAGTAGCTTGTCGCCGAACCGTAGACTTGAAGCCACAGGCGTGCAGCCGTACCGGACGCTCGTGGCATGCGATGGCATGCAGATGCACTGAATACTTGGACGCTCGTGGCGCGGGCGTAGGCGTGTCGGCGAGTGGCGTGTCGCTGAGCCGTAGACTTGGGCGCTCGTGGCGCTGGCGTAGGCGTGTAGCCGAGTGGCTTGTCGCCAAGCCGTAGGCGTGCAGGCAAACCGGGCGCTCATGGCGCGATGGCATATAGCCGAGCTGAAAACATGGACGCTCGTGGCATGGGCATAGGCGTGTCGCCGAGCTGTAGACTTGGGCGCTCGTAACGCGGCCGTAGGCATATCGCCGAGTGGCTTGTCGCTGAGCCGTAGAGTTGTAGGTGTGCGTGTTAGTGGAAGTAGTCGTTCAAATATCGATCAATACCGTGTGGCACACGCCGTGGTCGGTGTCGAACAGCACATGCACGCCAAGGTCTCGCCCGTGGTCGACGGAGTCGGCCGTAGTCGTAAATGATCTCCATGCGGTTGGTGTAGTTTGACGAAAGTCGATGAAAGTCCTCGCTGGTTTTCAACTTCCCACGAGATGTGGCACGAACAATCCTCACACCGTGCCAGCACCAATGAGCTTTACGAACTCGTCGAAATTCGAGACCTCTCTGCGCAGTCTGCCTTGAAAAGGGCGTCACGGTCGCATCCGAAGTCGGATTTAAGCGTTCTTGGATTCGTTAGAAAGATAACGAGATAAGCTTTCCAACGCATCTTATTCCATCCCGAAATCCCTTTTGAGCCAACGGGAAATCGCGACACAAGTTCCATCCAAATTATGAACGAGAACAGATCACATCTTCTTCTCACGTTCGTCTCGCAGTTGATGAAGTCGGCGTCGCACTATGGTCACCATGATCGTCGAGTCCAAGTGATTTGCTGCTGATGATGGTCACCACCCGAGATTCGTTCTCCATCGGAACCTCACTGTATCCGAGTCGGGAATTAAGCCCCCGGCGCATTACTCGTCGGTAGGCGGTGGTGGCGTTCCCCAACACGACCGGGAGTCCAAGTGAAGCGTTGTTGAATTCCCTCCCAGATCGGATCTTGTCCGAGTCCGTAAAAGTGTTTTGGAAGTCCTTGGTTGAGTTCTCGCCGTATCCGAGTCGAGAATTGAGCCCCCGGCACACCACTCGGGAGTCGGTGACGGCGGCGTTTGTCGACCCGAACGGGAAGTCCAGACGAAGCGATGTCGATGTTCTTCTCAGATTAGATCGGATCCGAGTCTGGAAGAAGTGTTGGTCGTCGATTGTTTGGAGAAGCTCCTTGCTGATCCTTGATGTCCTTAGAGGTGTGTCATGGCCTATCTGCATGCCACAGCCTCCTTAGATGTTTTTTACGAGCTTGCTAAGATTCGCGACCTTCCCGCGCAGTCTGCCTTCAAACGGACGTCCCAGACACATCCGGAATCCGTTTTTGGTGTTCTTGGGCTTCACAAAAAACTAACAAAATTATCTTTCCAACGCATCCAGTCTCATCCCAAATTTTCTTCTGGATCAATGGGAATTGAAGAAACAAAATGACGTCCAGAATCTGTCTTCGAGCCATTGCCGTATCCGAGTCAGGAAGTGAGCCATTGGCGTACTACTCATGAGTAGATGGCCGTGGCGTTCCCCAACCCGAGAGGGAGGCATTGTTGTAGTTCTCCCAAGATTGGATCTGGTCCAAATCAGAGAAGTGGAGTTCGCCGAAGTCGTCACTGATGCAGTTGGCTCCCGAAGCTGAAAGCCTGGCCGGGGGCGGAGATGATGGCGGCTCCTGTGATCGATGCCATTAAGCTTGATGAAGATGATCTTGGCGCTGCCCCTACCTAGCGCGCCAACTGTCGACGGGCTGCTAACGGGGGGTTATCGTCGGCAATGATTATATATGGGGCGATGCTCACGATCCAAACTCGATGGTAGCACAAGACTAGGATTTGTACAAGTTCGGGCCCGCATGGTGGAGGTAATACCCTACTTCCTGTGCTCTGGGATTATATGGTGATCTTATTAACAATGTGGAGGGAAATGTCTCTCTATGGATGGGTGTGGAGATGATGATCAACCTGCCGAACCAGGGGCTACCTGCCCGCCTTATATAGTGGGGCACAGGGTTACAAGATAAAGTCCTGATCGGTTATGAGGTAGGATTCCTATCTCTATCCTCTAGCCAGATACGTAGTTATCCGGGATTACAAGTATATCTTCCCTATTAATTAGGGATAGACTTCTTTCCTTGCCAGGCAAGCCTTCTAGAGTCCAAGTGGTACACGTCCTTATCCACCCGACTTGGTCCATCCCCTATCAGGTGGTCTTTTAGGCCCGCTATGTGGGTACTCAGGGTCTATGTTGTCCACAACTTCATTCATGACCATGTTGCCAAGGGTGACGTTGTGCTTGCTTACGTGAGAGCGGAGGATCAATTGGCGGACATCTTTACCAAACCCTTGGATGAGGCATGGTTTTGCAAATTAAGAAATGAACTAAACATACTAGGTAGCTCAAATGCGTGTTGAGGGCTTCAAATTGGGGTCGACTGGTGATTAACCGGGGGTTTTCGTCAGCAATGAATATATATGGGGCGATGCACAAGATCCAAACTCGATGGTAGCACACGACAAGGATTTATACAGGTTCAAGCCCTCATGGCAGAGGTAATACCCTACTTCCTGTGCTCTGGGATTATTTGGTGATCTGATGATCAATGTGGAGGGAGATGTCTCTCCATGGATGGGTGTGGAGATGATGATCAACCTCTGGGAGATGCTCTACCGAACTATGGCCCCCTACCCCCTTTATATAGTGGAGGGGGTGGGGTTACAAGGAGGAGTCCTAGTCGGTTACGAGGTAGGATTCCTATCTCTATCCTCTAACCAAATATGTAGTTATCCAAAATTACAAGTATATCTTCCCTATTAATTAGGGATTGACTCCTATCTTTATGCTCTTCCTTGCCGGTCAAGCCTTCTAGAGTCCGAGTGGTTCACGTCCTTATCCACGCGACTTGGTCCATCCCCTGTCGGGTGGTCTCTTAGGCCCGCTGTGTGGGTACCCGGGGTCTATGTTATCCACAGTAGCCCGCGAGTGCTTCATAGTCGAGTTGCTGCTTCTCTCTACTGCACCTTGGACGTGTTATGCTTCATGCCGAGTGCTTATAGATTGTTGTTACTCCTTCCCGACTGGCTTCTGCCTGTTATCTACGAGGAGACTATGAAGGACTCATAGAGAGTTGTTAGTGATACCCAGCCCGGGATTTCCTTAGTTCTGGCAGTCGGCCCATTGTAAGGCACATCACTTTGAGTTTGATGAAGTGGTACCTGTACTCATCTTGCGATGTACAGCTAGCGACCCAACATGGGGCATACCATTGGCTTTGGCTGAAGAGGCGAGCGGTACCTGTATCCGACCGGAGTGGGATACAGCTGGTGGCCCCAGAGGGCATACCGTGGTTTTGACTGAAGAGCCGAGCGATACCTGTATCCGACCGGAGTGGGATACAGCTGGTGGCCCCATAGGGCATACCGTGGTTTTGGCTGAAGAGCCGAGTGGTACCTGTACTCGTCTTGCGATGTACAGCTAGCGACCTAACATGGGGTGTACCGTATTTTAACCATCTGCTACCTATACTCGTAGAGTAAAGCTATTGGCCCAACATGGAGCATATCATCTGGATAGGGTTTGGCCCAATGATACCTGTATCCGACTAGTACGGTAACACAGCTAGTGTCCCAACATGGGGCATACCATTGTTGTCAGCCAAGCGGTACCTGTACCCCGACCGGAGTGGGATACAGCTGGCGGCCCCACCACAGGGCGTACCTTAAGGATAGAGTTTAGCCGTATGGTATCCATACCCGGGTTGCGGAGTACAGCATAGGCCCTAATTGGAGCCTATCATCGAAACTCAATCCTAGCATCACTGGTATCTGATCCTAACATGCAGCGACCAATTAGTGACCCAACATGGGGTATACCAAGAGATGGCTATTTTTGGTAGCTCTTCCGGTGATATGTCCTCAAAGGGGTGCACCGAGGCTGAATTTGGCTTAGCCCGGCTGCGCTTGTAGCCACTGGTTGTGACGCGCAGCTGGAAGGCCGTAGTTAGCGCTCAGGGCACAGGGTGGCATATGGCCAGAGGGATAAGCGTATAGTCGTACAAAGGTTGGTGTAGACGTATAGCCGTACCGAAGTTGGCGTGGGCGTATAACTGTGCCATAGAATTGAACACTCGAGGCACGGGCGTAGGCGCATTGCCATGCCAGGCGCTCATCGAGCTATAGATTTGGACGGTCGACGCGCGGGCGTAAGCGTGTAGCTGTGCCAGGCGCTCGCCGAGCCGTAGTTGTCGCTCATCGCGCAGATCCTTCTTACTCGTGTACGTAGTCGTAGAAGGTGCTTGATGAAGTAAAAACCCATGAACCCTGTAGCATGTACATGTAGGATTTCGATAGTAACTGAATGAAAAAACAATCATTCGGATGTATGGTCCGACTGCTTTATTTATGTAATTTTAATGCTTTTGCTACTTTTTATTTCTTGATCTTAAACTCCTCCAAGTAATCTTCCTTTTGTTATGCACTCAGCCCGACTAGTCTTGCCCCCGGGCATCGGGAATTGGCTCATGGCCCTTTTCCCAGGCACGCGTATCGAGTGACTAGAGTTCGCCGTTTGTGGGTCAGAGCTTCACTACTCGGAAAAATCTCTCGGATTCATTTGCAATCATTAAGAGAAAGCAACAAAAAGTGCACGCAAGTGCACCTATTAGGTGTAGCCCCCGACTTACTACTTAGTTGGAGACCAACTAAGTAGAAAGTCAAGAAACAACTTAGATTTATGTAAAAATATTATGGTAATGAGAACTTAGCTCTGATGTAGGAGTAGGTGTGTCGCCGAGCCGTAGACTTGTGCGCTCGTGGCGCTGGTATAAGCGTGTAGCCACGTGGCTTGTCGCCAAGTCGCAGGCTTGCGCTCGTGGCGCTGGCGTAGGCGTGTAGCCGAGTAGCGTGTCGCTGAGCCGTAGAGTTGTGTGCTTGTGGCGCTGGCGTAGGCTTGTAGCCGAGTAGCGTGTCGCCAAGCCATAGATTTGGGCGCTCGTGGTGCTGGCGTAGGCGTGCAGCCGAGTTGCTTGTCGCCGAGCCATAGACTTGGAGTCATAGGCATGTAACCATACCGGGCGCTCGTGACGCGTGATGGCATATAGCCGAGCTGAAAACATAAACGCTCGTGGCGCTGGCGTAGCCGTGTAGCCGAGTGGCTTGTCGCCGTGCCGTAGACCTGGGCGCTCGTGGCGCTGGCATAGGCGTGTAGCCAAGTGGCTTATCGCCGAGCCATAGATATGAAGCTTCAGGCGTGCAGCCGTACTAGGCGCTCGTGACGCACGATGGCGTACAGCCGAGCTGAAAACTTGGACGCTTGTGGCGCGGGCGTAGGCATATTGTTGAGTAGCGTGTCGCCGAGCCGTAGAGGTGCATGCGTAGCCGTGTAGCCGCACCGGGCGCTCGTGGCGGGCGATGGCGTACAGCAGAGCAGAAAACTTGTATGCTCGTGGCGCAGGCGTAGGCGTGTCGCTGAGTAGCGTGTCGCCGAGTCATAGACTTGGGCGCTCGTGGCACTGGCGTAGGCATGTAGCCAAGTGGCTTATCGCCGAGGCGTAGATTTGAAGCTGCAGGCATGCAGCCGTACCGGACGCTCGTGGCACGCGATGGCGTACATCCAAGCTGAAAACTTGGGCGCACGTGGCACGGGCGTAGGCGTGTCGCTAAGTAGCGTGTCGCCGAGCCATAGACTTAGGCGCTCGTGGCGCTGGCGCAAGCGTGTAGCCGAGTGGCTTATCGCCGAGCTGTAGATTTAGGCTCTCGTGGTGCTGGCGTAGGCGTGTAGCCAAGTGGCTTATCGCCGAGCCGTAGATTTGAAACTGCAGGCTTGCAGCCGTACCGGGCGCTCGTGGCGCGCGATAGCGTACAGCCGAGTTGAAAACTTGGGCGCTCGTGGCGGGCGTAGGCGTGTCACTGAGTAGCGTGTCGTCGAGCCATAGACTTGGGCGCTCGTGGTGCTGGTGTAAGCGTGTAGCCGAGTGGCTTATCGCGGAGCCGTAGATTTGGGCGCTCGTGGCGCTGGCGTAGGCGTGTAGCCGAGTGGCTTATCGCCGAGCCGTATATTTGAAGCTGCAGGCGTGCAGCCGTACCGGGCGATCATGGCGCGGGCGTAGACATGTAGCCGAGCTGTGGAAGTAGTCGTTCAAATCTCGATCAACACCGAGCAGCACACGCCGTGGTCGGCGTCGAACAGCATGTAAGGATCCTAGGCCAAGAGAGGGGGTGAATCGGACTCCTAATTCAAATTTTAAACTTGTTTGAGTGATTGCTTAGTCAAGTGATTACCCAATCTTTCGATCAATTCGTAGAGTCTAGATGCGGAAGCAATCACAATGAAATTCAGGCGACTACTAGGAGGCTCGATGGCACTCACATGCAAGCAATCAAGTCAATAAGCGTAATTAACAGAGTGAAGAGAAGAGACGCAAATCGATTTGTTTACCAAAGTTCGGTGCTCAACACATGAGCACCTACGTCTCCGTTGAGGAAACTTCTCACACAGAGAAGTCGGGACTCTCTCGTCCCTAGCCCTCAAACCACTCGTGGTAGCTCTTCACCAACACATGGTAGGCGAGCTCCAAACCTTCACACGGAAGCGAGTTCTCTCACACACGAGAGTCCTCACACCCACGGCGCCGACACACGGCACCGACCACCGACACACGGTGGATTTCGCCTCAACACATGAGGGACCTCCAACACATGGAGGATTTGGCTCCGACACACGGACACCTTGGCACCCCCGACACACGGAGATGGCCGCCGACACACGGCGGACTTATGCCTCCAACGGATGGAGCGGATGTAGTCGTACGGTTGATGAAGCTCGTGGCGTGATGACGATCTCTCCGGCGGCGAAGTCCCAAGAGCACAAGATCGAGATCGTCTCTCACCACTACCCCTTCTCTCTCCCCATGAAAACTAGGGCAAGAACACCATGGGAGATGGGGGCAAACCTTGAGATGATGGGAGGAGGTAGGGATCACCTTCTTCTTCCCCTTCCTCTCTTCTTCTCCCTCTCAATCTCTCAAGCACATGGAACCCTAGGTGGAGGTGGGTGCCATGGGAGGAGCTCTCTTGGGTGGCTAAGGCAAGGGGTGGCTGCTAATGGTGGCTCTCTCAATTTTCTCCCGTACACCAAGCCCCTATTTATAGGCCCAAGGCGAAACCCTAGAAATGGACGGCTCAGATTAAATCGCGAGTTTCAGATCACTCGGTCGGACGCCGTCCGGTTCCCGTCGGACGCCGTCCGACAGAGGGTTTTGCCAAAATTTGTGCTTCGTCGGACGCCGTCCGGTGGTTTACCGGACGCGTCCGACAGGGCGCTGCCGCGCGTGAACAGGGCGCCCGCCAGGTGTTCGGTCTCTGGTTTAGCCGTCATCGGACGCGTCCGGTAAACTATCGGACGCGTCCGACAGTGAGGGTGGCCCGTCGTCGGACGCTTACCAGACGCCGTCCGAAGATCCTCGCGCTCAAATTTCTTCTTCACCGGACACCGTCCGGTCCTGATCGGACGCCGTCCGACAGGGACTGTGCGTTTGGGACTTAGCCAAATTTCGAGCTCACCCGTTGGGAACCCTCGCTGTCGGACCCCGTCCGAAGACAGTCGGACGCCGTCCGACAGAGGCGGTGTTTTGGGGACTTAGCCAGATTCTGGCTTGGGTTCACCGGACGCCGTCCGATGGTGATCGGACGCTGTCCGATGAGGCTAAAAATCTGCCCCCACTAGGATATTGGCTCTACCGACTTCGCCCGACATCACACCTAGGGTTGTTGGCCTACCTTGTCGACTTGTGTACTCGGCGGGAAGTTTCGCGCCTAAAGCGAAAATATCTGGCTTGGGTTGCTTAAAGGCTACGAAACCTCGACAGCTGTCGCTCCCCCGAACTCTCTCGAACCTAGACAGGTGGCCTAACCCGGAATCCTCTCGAACACACCCGAGAAAGGATAAGATTGATGCGAACAACGGACTGTGCTCAATGGGACCCAGCTTCCAGAGATTAGATGATCTGCAGACCTATACAGCTACACTCACACAAAGAAATAAAAGAACTATAAAACAAAAGGTCCTTATCCTTGGCGTTCCAGCTGTACGGCCTAGTTGCCATCAATTACCAAAATCAATCAGCCCATGGGTGCTTGATCTTACACAGCACATGCTCGCTGAGGTCTCGCCCGTGGTCGGCGATGTCGGCCGTAGTCGTAAATGATCTCCACGTGGTTGGTGTAGCTTGAGAAAGTCGATGAAAGTCCTCGCTGGTCTTCAACGTCCCATGATATGTGGCACGATCAATCCTCACGCCATGGCCGGCACCGATGAGCTTTACGAGCTCACCGAAATTCGTGACCTCTCTGCGCAGTCTGTCTTCAAAAGGCGCCACGGTCGCATCCGAACTTGGAATTAGGCGTTCATGGATTCGTTGGAAAGATGACGAGATAACCTTTCCAACGCATCTTATATGACCCCGAAACGCATCTTATATAATCATCGAGTCGGAGTGATTTGCTGCTGATGATGGTCACCACTCGAGATTCGTTCTCCATCGGGACCTCACCGTATCCGAGTCGGGAATTAAGCCCCCGGCGCCCTACTCGTCGGTAGGCGGCGGTGGTGTTCCCCAACACGACCGGGAGTCTGAGTGAAGCACTGTTGAATTCCCTCACGGATCGGACCTTGTTCGAGTCCAAAAAGACTGTTGAAGTCCTTGGTTGATTCCTCACCGTATCTGAGTAAAGAATTGAGCCCCGGCACACCACTCGGGAGCGGGTGATGGCGGCGTTTCTCGACCTGAACGAGAGTCCTGACAAAGCGATGTCAATGTTCTCCTCGGACAGGATCGGATACGAGTCCAGAAGAAGTGTTGGTCGTCGATTGTTTGAAGAAGCTCCTTGCTGATCCTTGAATTCCTTGGAGGTGTGCCATGACCTATCCGCATGTCGCCGCAGATGGGTTTTACGAGCTTGCTGAGGTTCGCGACCATCCCGTGCAGCCTGCCTTCAAACGGATGTCTCGGACACATCCGGACTCCGTTTTGGGCGTTCTTGGGCTTCACGGAAAGGTGACAAAATTATATTTCCAACGCATCCAGTCTTATCCCGAAATTCCTTCTGGATCAATGGGAATTAAAGAAACAAGATGACATCTAGAATCTGTCTTCGAGCCGTCGCCGTATCCGAGTCGGGAAGTGAGCCATTGGCGTACTACTCATGAGTAGATGGCCGTGGCGTTCCCCAACCCGAGCGGGAGGCGTTGTTGTAGTTCTCCCCAGATTGGATCTAATCCAAATCAAAGAAGTGGAGTCGCCGAAGCCGTTGATGACGCAGTCGGCGCCGAGGGCAGAGACAACGGCGACACCGTTGATCGATGCCATCGAGCTTGACGAAGATGATCTTGGCGCTGCCCCTACCTGACGCGCCAACTGTCGACTGGTGATTAATCGGGGGTTATCGTCAGCAATGAATATATATGGGGCAATGCACAAGATCCAAACTCGATGGTAGCACAATACAGGGATTTATATAGGTTCAGGTCCTCATGGCGGAGGTAATACCCTACTTCCTGTGCTCTGAGATTATATGGTGATCTGATGATCAATGTGGTGGGAGATGTCTCTCCATGGATGGGTGTGGAGATGATGATCAACCTCTGGGAGATGCTCTACCAAACTATGGCCCCCTACCCCCTTTATATAGTGGAGGGGGTGGGGTTACAAGGAGAAGTCCTAGTCGGTTACGAGGTAGGATTCCTATCTCTATCCTCTAACCAAATATGTATTTATCCAGAATTACAAGTATATCTTTCCCTATTATTTAGGGATAGACTTCTATCTTTATGCTCTTCCTTGCCGGTCAAGCCTTCTAGAGTCCGAGTGGTTCACGTCCTTATCCACCCGACATGGTCCATCCCCTGTCAGGTGGTCTCTTAGGCACGCTGTGTGGGTACCCGGGGTCAATGTTATCCACAATTGGTTTTTGTGTCTTATTTGAATTCCTCCATTTGCCTTTTGACCCTTGTCACATTTAGGGGGAGTTTAGATTCACTTCATAATCTCACAACTCTCCTTAATGGTGAAAACATAAAGTTGTTTTGAGTTAGCACAATCTTTTCCTATATTTGAAACCAAAACAAATTTGAACTTTTTACTATATGTCATATCTTCTTACCACTTCAAAGCTCTCAAAATTTTAAAACTCTTATCCCTTTGAGAAAAATGCTTCATATGCATAATATTCCTTTGAAAAATTCATAATTGCGTAAAATTCTTGAAAGTGTTTAGAGAATTGAAAAAAAGTTCCAAAATTTGTGCTTAAACTCTAATATGGACCATATGCTTGAATATATTTTGGGTCCATCTATTTCCTTGATCGCAAAGATAAAATTTTGAGTTTAATATGGCTCTTCTTTGAAATTCATCTTGTATATCTCATCTTTTCAAAATAACGGTTTTCAAAATTGCTTCAAAATTTCCTCAAAATTTGAATTTACTTGGTTCTTAAGCAAAATAGGAGAAAATCCCTTCAAAAGTGCTAAATTTAAAATCTTATATGGGTTGGGGCCACCCGATCTCTCGGGATCAAGTCCAGTGTGAATCAGACAGGAATTCCATGGAGTTTTCACTTCATCGGACCTAGTACGATGATCATCATACCCAGTCCGACAGGGTGGCTGGCCTAGCAAGCCTCAGCTGAAATTCGTTACTGTCGGACCCGGTCCGATGGAGTTTGTTTAGATTTTGGCTAAGTTCAACGGTCATTGGACCCAGTCCGATGGAGCCTACTGTTCACTCGTTCCCAGCAGTTGGCTCCGTCGGACCTGGTCCGATGAGTGGATCACGGCCCATATCCTCTGTATCGTACATGTCTGCCTCCCTCTCTCCTCATTTGTTCCTCCTATCCCTCTCATCCTCAGCCACTGCCTCTCACCTCCATCACCGGCGTGGCTTCTCCAGCGATTCCCAGCGATGATCCCCTCCACCATTAGCCTCCCCTCGTCCTCCTATTCGATTTCCACCGCGGGGAACCTCGAGGGATGGCTTGATCTGTGCGTGCTCTCTCCCGCAAGCTACTCTCCTCTCCCCTACCGGGAAAGGCCTAGGGGACTTCTCCATGCACAGAGGGGGTTAGCTTCGGTCTAGGGCTCGTTAAGTAGCTCTAGTGGCACTTCGATTTCAACTTCTTCATCTATTAACGAGATATAGGATTTGAATCGTGTTTTTCTACGCTCGTGTCTTAGGCTTTGTGGAGTGGTTGGAAAACCTAGGTATTTGAGTTCACTATGGTGGAAACATGTATCGGAGACTGCGAAATTTGGGCAAGTCAATTGCAAGAGCAGTGGGTGCCGGGGACAGTGGTGGCCAAGGTGACAGAGGTGGCCGAGGTTCTCATGATGACACGGCATTCGTGGGAAGCTTTGCACCTTCTCGCACTAGGAGGGGCACTCGGCAGCAGCGACAGCAGCAGCAAGATGATATTGACAGGACTCAGAGGCCTGCTGGGGAGTCTTTTGTGACAATTGATGATGACAATGATGAGGATTATGTGGATGAAGCTCAGTAGGATGACACCACCAATGTTGAGACTGTGATACCAGATGATGAGCCTGTCGATGACAACGTGCTCCTTCTGAGTATGGAGGTTCAGAGGAAAAGCGAGCTATTTTATATGACAGATGGTTTCCTGTCCACAGAGAGGATACGAATGATTTTCGATTTCTCACCAAATTCCAGAAACAACTATTCCTGTGCTTCTTCAGGCAGAAGAAGGGCTCCAGGGACCCTCATTATATTTATTGGAGTGAGATCAAGTCATTTATGGGTCCTACCATATACAACTACTTCAATACTACACCCGGTCTAGCAGATATTCTCTCCAATTCTCAGCTGACATGGGGAGAGGAACGACACTGTGAATTCTTTGCTACTGTGTTACCTGCAAATGATCAGTCAGAATTCCTCTATTATCACTCAATCGATGGCAGGATTCACGGCATCTCCTTTGCTGAGATGAAATTCGCTCTTGGCACTTCTGACTCGGGCGCTTACTTTCACGGTTTGGCTTTTGACACCGGGATGTGGTCAGCGAGGTACCCACCCGAGGAGGATATTCGCTTTATGTACTTGGACCCTGAGGCCCCTGACTATAGCATTGCAAAGTCCAATCATCTTAAGGCAGAGCCGACTTTGATGCATGTTATTCTCAAGAGCACCCTCCTTATGCGGGGTGGCAACAGAGATCGCATTTTCCCTATCATCAGTTGTTTCATGCTATATCTCTTTCGACGGAGTTTAATAAACATTGGTACCACATTAGTTGGCGAAATTGATGATGCCATCTACAGGGAGGTTTATAGGCCCCTGCCTCTTGCTCTATATATCGGGCTTATGTTTTCTCGTATCGGCAGAGTGCACGAGGAAGAAATTAGACAGTGGAGCGTGAAGGTTAGGAAACATCAGATGAAACAGTTCTTGTGCGCCCTTGTCTGTAGGTCAAAGTTTGGTGGGCTTGGGGCTGCTCCCTCGCCGGGCCCACCTCCTGCACCTACACATGCACCGGCTCCTGCTCCTGCTCCTTAAGCTCCAGATGCTCCTATGGCAGGCCATGGATACACCTCCGCTCCTCCACCATGGTTTGATTTGAGTCCTCTCATGAATGAAGTGCAAGCCCTCTGAGCTATTCAGAGTTCCTTTCAGAGGGAAATGGGGGAGGATCTGAATTCCTTTAAGACTGATATATCTGCTGATTTGTTCGCCACTCGTTAGCAGTTGGATACCATGGTTGGTCATCAGACCTATCTGCAGGAAGAACTTGGAGTGATGAAGGCTGCAATGATGTATATGGGCACCCACTTCATGCCATACAATGCAGCCACCAATCCATACAATTGGTACAGTGATGCTGAAAGTGATTATCAAGAGTACATGAGGCAATCTCAGCAGGCACCGCCAGTCCATCCTCAGCTAGTATTTGTGCCAGCTTCAGTTTCTCCTCCTCCTTTTAGTGGTTCTCCTTCTCGCTCCGCTAGGTCCAAATCCAAATGAGCGCGGTCCTCTCCTTCCAGTGGCCTCAGTGGTAATGGCGTCCATGACAAGGAACGCCAAGATTAAGAGTTTTTCCCTTTGCGTCACCTGTTGACAAAGGGGGAGAAGAAAAGATTGTATGAAGGTTTATCTAGTCTTGGGAGTTCGACGTCCTTAAGTTTTCGTTTCACCTCGTTGGTACTGAACTCGGTGGTGTTAAACTCTTTTGGCTTGTATTTTTGTGTTATGCATGGATTTAGGGGGAGCTTCACTCCTAACGCACACTAATTTGTTGAGTTGTGGCTTCTTGTGCCTTAAACTTTCATATTGTCACATTCTTGTACTTTGAATATCTAGTATTTGCATATGTGCACTAACCCTATTGCAACTCAAAGTCTTAAAACTCTCTTCGGTTGTCATCAAGTACCACAAAGGGGGAGATTGTGAGCATCTATGAGCCCTAATTAATCTAGTGGTATTGATGACGTGGATATTTGCGCAATGATTATTGCTAGGGGGTTCTTGGTCTCTTCATGGAACCCTAGCGACGCATCGGTGACTTTTTGAGCTGCTACAAGATGTTCTAAGCATGACCGGGCGAGTCAAGAGGTCGTGTATAGATGTAGGAGTAGTTAGGTTTTTACTTTTGTTGCCCATGCTTCAAGAGGGTCTAATTGGTTCGATCATGCCGGGTTATTACTTCACATGAATCCCTAGCCTTTCCTTAGTCCACAAGCTTCTCACAAATACCTAACAATCCAAGTGTGATCAAAATCCATAAGCCTTGCATTCTCAGTGCTCATCGGACTGGGTCCGACGGGCACAAACCCTAAATTGTTCCCATCTGTAGCTGGTCGGACTGGGTCCGACGGTTCTTGCTTCCTGTGCTTTCACCTCCATTGGACTAGGTCTGACCACCGTCGGACCGGGTCTAACAGTACGTGTGTCGGCTTTCCTGAGACTGGGTTACAACCATCGGACAGGGTCTAGTGGTCGTTAGACCAGGTCCGACGGGTACTGTAACGACTAGTTTTTGGAGTCTTCTCGAGCTCCAACGACTAGTTTCTCTCCGGGGGGTATAAATTGAGTTCAATAGGTAGCCATTTATGAGGTGTGCTGCTCCATTTCACCTAGAGCCAACATTTACTCATCCTAGGGGTGTTCTTGAGCCTTTCCTCCACCACTTCACAAACTACCTACCTTCCCCCAAACCGAGCTTCATGGAAGTCCTTCGATTTGGCATGATATAGGCATTTTGGGCTTATTAGTCTTGAAGACGGTGTTCTTCTCTGAGGAGTGGGCTTGAGAGTAGGCCTTGGCGTGTGGCTACTCTCGAGTCGGTGTATAGGTGATGGAGTCTACCTCATCGGAGTGGCGGAACGACTACTGGGGAGTAAGTGAGACGTGTGGCTCGAGAGAGAGTCGGTCCTTGTGCGCAAGGGCTAGCCACAATGGAGAGTAGGAGTTGCGAATCCGAGCTTCGGTGAAACAAATACCGTGTCACCTCTCCTTCACCTCATTTACTTTTGCATATATTTTTCGCATGAATTGCTATTGTTTGCTTGGTTGCTTTGAATGGATGAATTAGGTTACTAGTGCGTCTTGTTATAAATTGCTTCCGCTTGATAGGGCACTAGAATATAGGATTGGGTCACTCTTAACCTTGTTGCTTAATCAAGAATAATTGAAAAGAAATCAAAAAATGCCTATTCACCCCCCTCAAGGCCATAGAGATCCTTTCAACGCATTTATTTTTGCTTTCAAAATTTTGCTTTCATTGTTTGCGCCTACAACTTTGCTTTAAAATGAAATGAATAAAGTGTTGTTTGCCTTTTCCGGTGCAACTTGCTGCACCGGTTGACCTTATTTGCTAACATGTGCACTTGAGTAATAAAGTACATCGGTTGACCTTATTTGCTAACTTGATGTACAAAAACTGGACCTGACTGGGCAAAAGCCAGGCTGGCCGGCCGACTGAGCCAGGCCGGCCGATTCCCCTTTGCACCGGTTGGTCGCCGCAAAATTATGGTACACTCACTGCTCACTCATTTCAATTTTCTCTTTCACTTGCTCAATTTCATATCGAATATGAGTAAACAACACTAAAACGACAAAATCAAGTTGAAAATGTTTTAAACTATAACCCAGTTCAGTATTATGTTGACATTCATAAATTTTATTCGTTGGTTATAACTCTACAATTGTGGATACACTTCATTAGGATTAACCATATTTAATTTGTTGATTTATGTGATATAGCATGAAACATGACCTTCTTATCATAGATTTGAGTTCACCCAGAAGTTTTTCGTAAAAATCTTTAAAAAATATGCTCTAAATTTCTTAAGATGATCTTATTACCTACCACAGCCAAAAGCTTAGCATAAGATTTGAGCCTTCTTTCGTAGTTTCGATCAAACTAAGTTGGGTTAAAACGTGAGTCCTCTTAAGAAAGTGTGGTCTATTCCAATTATTTTACTTTGCGTATCTTTTTGATTGCTAGCCGTTTCATATCTGGTAACGCCAAATTACACTTCGGAATTGAGCATACACCTTCAATAGATATTCCACCCTGAAATATTAAACCCTTCATATGCTCTGGTGCCACCATATCTACCTATATGATGATCCTCCAAAATAAAATGATCCACTTATCATAAACTTTTGAAAAAGTCCCTAATTTGACAGAGGCATGAAAGAGATTTCGTATAAAAAAAGAGATCTTCATAAGCATCCTTGTTTTCTCTGAAAAAGGGACGAAAATTGAAAAGAGGATTTTTAAGGAGGAGATCATCATTACTAAAATATAAGATCCGATGTGTTGGACTCATCAGTACCACACATCCTTGCACTTGTATTTTATTCGTATTCCTTTGACGTGAGTTCATTCTCTCCCTCACCCCTGGACATTAATTCTCTTATGATTGGAAATTAGATTAAAATGATCCTCATTATGATCTAGTTTTAACCTGACAAAAGTGTGTATCATAACTACTCCACTATCCTGCCCTAAACTCCACATAAACCGTAGATGGTAGGATTAAGGCTACACCAGACTTGGTAAGGTCAAAACACTATTGAGAGATATGAGAGTATCACTTAAGAAAAAGAGCCAAGGATTCTTTACAAAATATAAAACTCTGGGTTGCACTAATCTATGATAGCATTGTCATCGTTCCTTGATGTTCCATTTGCCAACATTTATAAGATAAGATTAGTAGCCACTTTCAATCCCTGCAATTTGAGTGAAACCTTAGAATATCCTTTATGCTTGTCATTTAATTCCCGCATAGTTATTAGTCTTAAAACTAACCTTTACCCGAGGACGAGCAAAGACCTAAGTGTGGGGCTCTGTTGACGGTCAACATAGCTCCCAAAAGAAGGAACATGGTTTAAAAAAAAAGTGCAAATTAACAAAGTTCCATAAGTTTTGATAAGTTTGAGTTTCCAGGGACCTACTGAGCAAAACTGCACCCAAACCGAGGAAAAATCCCGATCAGCCGATCGACACCTGGTCCAAGCTGGGGTTGTTCTTTCTTCAGGGATTCTAGAAGCACAAAAGAAGACCATCCTAACCGTACACATCAAGTCGGTTTGATCATAGGGATGACATTGCATTGGAGAGGATCACTTGGCTCACAAGGAAGTCAGTTTTACTAGCCTCAACTGCCAAAATCGCCTGAAACGGATAATCTACACCGTCAAAGAGGGATCCCATGCGAAATTGAGGTAGGGATCGACCGAAGCCCAGTCGGCCAACCGACCCCCTTGGATGCCTCCTCGGGTACTCCTTCGGCTGGGGATTAGATTACATGTGTCCCTACACGTGGCACATCCTCACTTGCTGCGGTGCGCTATAAAAGGAGCCCCTCTCCTCATTTGTAAAGCACGGAGAAGTGCGGGAAGAACAGAAAGCGGCGCTACGCTACCCCATTTATCAAGTAGAGTAGGTGAGAGAGGAAAGTTAGTGATGAGAAGCTGGCGTGTCGGCATCCCTCTACGAGAGCTCTGGAGCTGAACTTGGGTGTGAATTCTGCTTCGTCTTCTATAGGTAACACTTAGCCCTATTATTTATTTATAAAGCAAGTTTATTTCGTATACATTGTCTATTTGTTGGTATTTGGCTCGTGCTAGATCTTGAGTACTAAATCTCTATGCTTGGGTGACACAATAGATATTAGTACCAGGTTTAGTGGGAGTGCGTATCGAGTGACGTCCTTGGTACGTAGTTCTGTTAGGAATAGACATTGTATCTAGACTAATTAGTACACGGCACACACCTGATTCAATGGCTAAGCAGTAGGTAGTCGGTGGTGAAAGCCCTCCTATCCGCGCGGCAGATTGTGGAATCCGCTCCATTAGTCTCAACCCAGTCGAGCCCAATCGGGAGTGAAGCAGATGGTAGTGAATCGGCGATCCGATGCAGAGTAGCAATTGTGTGTGGATTAACCTTATACTCTTGACTAGTGTATGTCTTTAGTAATACCTCTCAATCCGAAATATCTTACCCCACTTTCGTCATTCCAGCAAATCCATCCGGCCAAGTCAAGACTTCTTCATACAGAGAATATAGTTGGAGATGGGAGAATTCTTTGTACATGGAACACTGTTGGAGATGTAAGAAATATATGGAGAGATTTTTTTTAATGTAAGCCTGTATATGAGATTATAGGACATCAAATTTAGGGATTCCTGTTGGAGAGAGCGTAAGGGGCACCCTTTCTAACGCGCCTTTGTATTTAATCCATGCTTACACAAGTAATCTGTTAGCATTCTATGCTTCGTTCAACTTTTCACCAGAAAAACTGTATGGGCAGCAATCATTCGAAAACATAATGTTTCTGCAAAAAACCTAATCCCCCTACACGCAGTCCAGGCTCCAGGCCCTCAGATTTCACATCGCCGGTCCAGATTGGAGCTTACAGTAAACATTTTAACTGGATTTTAGCATATGAAAGCAAACAGTAGGTGGATCACAACTAATTTCCTGAGGCTAGATGATCTGTGCAATTAGCACAAAAATTAAAAATCACAAACCTCCTTTTCATTGCTTGGAAAAGACGTACCAGATGTAGAGTTTATAAATGATCGATGGAACTATAATTTACCTAGCAATGGATAGGTTTGCACACCGACATAATAATATTCAGTTTGCATACGAACGCCCATTCAAATAAGCAAACATGAAAAACGGTGTATTCCTTGAATATAAAGGAAAAGGAAAAACTACATATTACAAACTATAAAGAATACTATGGCACATCGATTATAAATAATACAAATTACCATAAGACTGCAATTATTAACCCAAACACCGGTTATTGAAGTGAAGCCACTTTTGTGGTCAACCTGATGTGCAAAAGAACATCATTATACGAAGTTATACGATATTTATAAAGCCAGTTTATTTGTATTCATTGTCGAATAAAATACATGTGGTGGGTCTAACACTGATTAGAGAATATTTCTATTTTTTATTTTTTTTGAATTTTTTTTATGCGGCGAAACAAAAATAATAAAATTTTCCTTAAGATGTGACGGCCGGCGCTGGGCGTCGGACGGGAGCCTGTCCGAAGCCCGGACACGCCCGTCGGACAAGGGCGCGTCCCTTATATCTAATCCAGGAGTAGCAACGTCATCTGCAAATCTGCGTGTTGCAAATGTAATTGGACAAGCAAATGCTAGAGCCTAGAGAACAGAACAACTCATGTAGCATCTTATGAATACAAGGTGGAACTCGACGAGATCAGCAGGTCTCAGCGAGCAGTATGTGACAATGCGAAATCTATTGGCCAGGGTCCCCTTAAACATCTTAGGGGTCCTGTTTATATAGTACGGAGCAAACCGACCTACCGAGGAATATCGGGCCGGGCTAACTACGAGACCGTAACGAACCCATACATGCCAAATACAACCTACGGCAGATAAGGTAATCTCCTAATCTTGAGGATCACGACTCCTATTCCAATCCGGGAAACCAACGTCCGGGTCTTCACGTAGCCGTGCAAAACTCTTGTTCGAGTAAGACTCAAACACGATTCCTTGGCCTTCACGCACCATGCCAGCCAGGAGGCTGTTCGGCAAGGCGCATATGGGCCAGATAGAACCTTCCAGGGAACTGGGCCCTGGCAGGCTGTTCAATCGGGCCGTCAGGGAGTGGGCCATGGCAATGGGCCGTGTTTTTACCCCCGACAAGGATTTTTAAGGAGGAGACCATCATTCCTAAAATATAAGATCTGATGTGTTGGACTCATCAGTACCACACATCCTTGCACTTGTATTTATTCGTATTTCTTTGACGTGAGTTCATTCGCTCCCTCACCCCTAGACATTAATTCTCTTATGATTAGAAATTAGATTAAAATGATCCTCATTAGGATCTAGTTTTAACCTGACAAAAGTGTGTATCATAACTACTCCACTATCCTGCCCTGAGCTCCACATAAACCGTAGATGGTAGGATTAAGGCTACATCGGCCTTGGTAAGGTTAAAACACTGTTGAGAGATATGAGAGTATCACTTAAGAAAAAGAGCCAAGGATTCTTTACAAAATATAAAACTCTGGGTTTCACTGATCTTATGATAGCATTGTCATCATTCCTTGCTGTTCCATTTGCCAACATTTATAAGATAAGATTAGTAGACACTTTCAATCCCTGCAATTTGAGTGAAATCTTAGAATATCCTTTATGCTTGTCATTTAATTCTCGCAGAGTTATTATTCTTAAAACTAACCTTTACTCAAGGATGAGCAAAGACCTAAGAGTGGGGGTCTGTTGACGGTTAACATAGCTCCCAAAAGAAGGAACATGGACCAAAAAAAGTGCAAATTAACAAAGTTCCATAAGTTTTGATAAGTTTGTGTCTCCAGGGACCTACTGAGCAAAACTACACCCAAACCGAGGAAAAACCCCGGTCGGCCGATCGGCACCTGGTCCAAGCTAGGGTTGTTCTTTCTTCAGGGATTTTAGAAGCACAAAAGAAGACCATCCCAACCGTACACATCAAGTCGGTTTGATCCTAGGGATGACATTGCATTTAAGAGGATCACTTGGCTCACAAGGAAGTCAGTTTTACCAGCCTCAACTGCCAAAACCGCCTGAAACGGATAATCTACACCGTCAAAGAGGGATCCCATGCGAAATTGAGGGTAGGGATCGACCGAAGCCCAATCGGCCAACCGATCCCCTTGGATGCCTCCTTGGGTACTCCTTCGGCTGGGGATTAGATTACATGTGTCCCTACACGTGGCACACCCTCACTTGCTGTGGTGCGCTATAAAAGGAGTCCCTCTCCTCATTTGCAAATCATGGAGAAGTGCGGGAAGAACAGAAAGCAGCGCTACGCTACCCATTTATCAAGTAGAGTAGGTGAGAGAGGAGAGTTAGTGCTGAGGAGAAGCTGGCGTGTCGGCATCCCTCTACGAGAGCTCCGGAGATAAACTCGGGTGTGAGTTCTGCTTCGTCTTCTATAGGTAACACTTAGCCCTATTCTTTATTTATAAAGCAAGTTTATTTGTATTCATTGTCTATTTGTTGGTATTTGGCTCGTGCTAGATCTTGAGTGCTAAATCTCTGTGCTTGGGTGACACAATAGATATTAGTGCCAGTTTTAGTGGGAGTGTGTATCGAGTGACTTCCTTGATACGTAGTTCTATTAGGAATAGACGTGGTGTCTAGACTAGTTAGTACTCGGTAGGCACCTGATTCAATAGCTAAGCAGTAGGTAGTCGATGGTGAAAGCCCTCCTATCCGCACGGCAGTTTGTGGAATCCGCACCATTAGTCTCAGCCCAGTCGAGCCCAATCGAAGATGATCATAGTCATTCGGTGTTCTTAACTGACAGCGGATGGTAGTGAATCGGTGATCCGATGCAGAGTAGCAATTGTGTGGATTAACCTTATACCCTTGACTAGTGTATGTCTTTAGTAATATCTCTCAATCCGAAATATCTTACCCCACTTTCGTCATTCCAGCAAATCCATCCGGCCAAGTCAAGACTTCTTCATACAGAGAATATAGTTGGAGATGGGAGAATTCTTTGTACATGGAACACTGTTGGAGATGTAAGAAATATATGGAGAGATTTTTTTTAATGCAAGCCTATATATGAGATTATAGGGCATCAAATTTAGGGATTCCTGGCGGAGAGGGCGTAAAGGGCACCCTTTCGCAGGATTGCTGCAACAGTCTTAACTCTTGGATGCTCATTTCAAAATTTAGACATGCGCCTTTGTATTTAATCCATGTTCGCTTACACAAGTAATCTGTTAGCATTCTATACTTCGTTCAACTTTTCACCAGAAAAACTGTATGGGCAGCAATCATTCGAAAACATAATGTTTCTGCAAAAAACCTAATCCCCCTACACGCAGTCCAGGCTCCAGGCCCTCAGATTTCACATCGCCGGTCCAGATTGGAGCTTACAGTAAACATTTTAACTGGATTTTAGCATATGAAAGCAAACAGTAGGTGGATCACAACTAATTTCCTGAGGCTAGATGATCTGTGCAATTAGCACAAAAATTAAAAATCACAAACCTCCTTTTCATTGCTTGGAAAAGACGTACCAGATGTAGAGTTTATAAATGATCGATGGAACTATAATTTACCTAGCAATGGATAGGTTTGCACACCGACATAATAATATTCAGTTTGCATACGAACGCCCATTCAAATAAGCAAACATGAAAAATGGTGTATTCCTTGAATATAAAGGAAAAGGAAAAACTACATATTACAAACTATAAAGAATACTATGGCACATCGATTATAAATAATACAAATTACCATAAGACTGCAATTATTAACCCAAACACCGGTTATTGAAGTGAAGCCACTTTTGTGGTCAACCTGATGTGCAAAAGAACATAGGTTTTGAGACACCGAAGCACATGCATATCCAACTTGAAAGGGCGTCCAGGAATATTTTGGCTTTTTCTTATCAACTTTATGGACAAAAGGAACTTTCAAGGTTGAGTCAGTTTGTGCCCAAACACAACTTTATGCGTTAAATATACACCACATTTACCCACACATATAAGTTATAAATAATGTACACATGCAGTAACATTACTTGTTTTCCCATAACATCTCCGCCAGACAACTATAAAGACTGTAGCAAAAACAATTCCCATGGAGTAGTTTAACAAGATAGCGCAGTAAAGTCCCATGATCTTCAAGATTCAGCAGCAGCAGGTTGCAAGCAACATAACCATTTTTTCTGCAAAAACAAAAATAGATCATGATGGAAACCTCAAGACAATTACCTTTTCTAATAATTATGTCCTGGACATCTATCCCCTATAATATAAAATAGATAAAAGAGTATTCATCGAGTAATTACAACAGTGTCTGAAACTTTGCTACTCCTCACACATGTGCTCAAGCAGTCAAGCCTAGGGAATACCCATCCCCTAAAATATAAAATAGGTAAAAGAGTGTTCATCGAGTAATTACAACAGTGTCTGAAACCTTGCAACTCCTCACACATGTGCTCAAGAAGTCAAGCCTAGGGACTTGCTATTGAGAAACCATTGTGCTTGCGTGCCGGTTAGCTATGATGCGTGCCGGTTAGCTATGATGGGTCCTTTGTTTAGTGTAAATAGTCTTGTTAATTACTAGGTTATGTAGTAATACGTAAATTATATTGCAACCATTTATGTTAGCAGTTAACACATCTAATTTTGAGACACTCTGTCGCAGACCGCGTCTACTATCGGCAACGACGGCAACATGCAGTGCCGCATGCAGGGCCGTGAAATGTGGATCGGCAGAGCGGATGTGCATGCATGCATACCAGTGTGCGCACGCATGCAGGAGCCACGGCGAGCAGATCAGCAGCGTTTCTGTTTTCTTGTTTCGTTTTCAGTATTCCGGTTGTTTAGCCATACCTTGTTTTTAAGATCAAGTTGTTTGCACTCTCGCCTACGTATGCCAGTGCTAATAAAAAGGAGGATCAGAAAAGTTCTGTTTTCAGAAGCACAGACAAACTCTCAGGAGCTGTCATCAATAACCGGCCGTTGGCTCCGTACAACCAATTATCTCGCCGCCGGAGGACACCTCGCTCCACGGCTTCGTTTTCCAAAGCTCACTTTGGTCTTAGAACGAGCATGCGTGCGTATCACCAACACCACCCCGGCGATCTGTATCAACCAGCATCAAAACCAAACGGTCCTCAGGCACGCCGCCAAGCGAATCCCGATCACCGATGTCCCATGGCAAACGGGGATAAAGAATGGCGGAACAAGTTGACAAGCGTCGTCGACACCCTCAAATCCTTTGTGGCGGAATTGCAAAAGACCGTCGCCCACTTCATCCGAACCTAGGGTCCGCGGCGAATAGAGGATGAGGTGAAAGAGGAGCACGTGGCGGCTAACGATGTTACTGGCAACTTGGCTCGTGAGCCTGGCGGCAGGGCGAAGCGCGACACCCCTGAGCCGATGTGCCACATACACCTAGGCCAGAAAGAGCGATGTGACGACGGCGATCCCGACCTCGCTATTCCCAAGGTGCCCCGCTATGTGCGTTCTCTCTCTCTATGAAGGCTCTGAAGACCTAGCCTTCTTTCTTAGGCCAATGAAAGAAAAGACGTAGAACTAGCGTAGCGAGACATGACAACGGTTGGGGAGAGGGAAAAGCAATCAATCAAATGAACAAAAAAGCGGCTTGATCTACTGGGCTCAACGGTTAGAGTATTGCTTTCATACGGTGAGAATCATTGGCTCAAATCCAATAATAGGTAAGGCCAAAACCCCCGTTTTTGCCAATAAATAAGGCTTCAATCTCCTCGTACCTGTATTGAAAGACATTCGACATTCAAGTATTCCACGGGCTCTTTCTACACTTTCCCACTGGAGAGAATGTAGAGCTCTGGCTTTGGCAGTGTGAACGGTTTACGTAAAGCTCATGACATACCTTGTCGGAACTGTGTGCAGATGGCGGGGCTTCAAGTGCGTGGACAGGCACAAGAGGTCCTCGACAGCTGGTAATTGGAGGAAGGTATGAATTCGTGGGATGATTTCCACGATACATTCCTCCAGCGCTTCACCCGACACATCACGCCCGAACCACTGGGAGACTTGGTTAACTTGAAGAGGGACACTCGTGTCGACGACTACTGGCGTGAATTTCCGCGTCTGCTCGCGCGACCGCCGCGCAAGAAACGTGAGGATCAAATTGAGATGTTCACCGCGGTCCTGTCGCTCACTCTGGCTGCGGACGTCCGCCGAGATTTCCCCCGCGATCTGGCTAAGGCAGATGCTCTCGCCAGGGGTGGAGCGAAGAGAAGATGCCTAGATAACCAAGGCCATGCAAGGCTAGGCGTTGCCAAGTCATAGTCGCGCACGTCCTACATTTAGGCAGGGTGCGGCTGTGGCGCCACCGCCGCCGGCTCCATTGAAAGCACCGAGCACCGTGCTATGTCCGAACCAAGTCGTGGCAAAGACGACCACAAGCCGCGTGAACTCAGCGCACACTCAAGGTGCGGCGGCACAAGCGGCGCCAGCAATGTTAGAGTCCTCTTCGTCGACTACATCGGTGTGATGCCTCCGCCTATCTGCCAACGAGATGGCCGAGCGCCGTGCTAAAGGGCTATGTTTCAACTATGAGGAAGTATACACCCGAGGCCATCGCTACGAGCTCCTCTTCTATTTAGAGGCCATGAACGATGATGAAAATGTGCCAGAGCCATTGGCCACCAACGAGCAGCCGAAGCTTTCGACATTGGCCTCCGGTGGGCCACACAAAGGCAACACCATGCAGCTCACCCTGTCCATACAAGGCAAATCTCTATGTGGGCTGGTGGACATAATTTCGTTAGTCTGTAAGCGGTTGATCACCTAGGAGTGCAACGAATGCCAAGCCCCAAGCAACAGGTTCGCGTGACTAGCGAGGCACAGTTGCCATGCTTGGGCCGCATCACGGAGGACATCACGGTGAGCCCTCATACATTCCGAGCACCCTTCATCATTCCTCTAGAAGGATTTGACGCAGCGCATGGGGTACAATGGCTGAAACCTTTTGGTGACGTCACATGTAACTTCGACTCTTTGTATGACTTTCTACTTCGGTGGTCGTGAGGTGGCTCTATAGGGTCTACGTCCTTTAGCTCGAGGGATCATCGGTCGAGGTAGTTGCATTTCTTGTGACCTTCAAGGACGTCTTCCAGGAACCGCAAGGACTATCTCCATCTAGAACCTACGATCATCGCATTTGCCTCGAAGAGGTATCGGTCCAGTGGTCATACGGCCTTACCGCTACCCCTTTCGGCAGAAGGATGAGAATGAGCTCCAGTGCGCGACAATGCCCGCGCAAGGAATTATCTGCCCAAGCCACTCACCAGTTCTCGTGGAGAAGGATGACGGGACGTGGCGATTCTGTGTGGACTATCGCGTTCTCAACGCCATGACAATCAAAGACAAATTCCCTATCTTGTTGGAGTTTTGCTGGATGAGCTCCATGGTGCTAAGGTCTTCTCCAAGATGGATCTTCGGTCCGGGTAACATCAAATCCAGATGCGGGAGGACATCGCAAAGACAGCGTTTCGAACCCACCATGACTATTTTGAGTCTCTGATCATGGCGTTTGGGTTATGTAACGCACCGTCCACCTTCTAGGCCCTAATGAACGAGGTTCTTTCGAACTTCTTGAACAAATTTTTCATGGTATTTTGACGATATTCTAATCAACAGTGCAAATCTGGAGGAGCACCTCCACCACCTAAGCCTTGTCTTCGAGCGCCTGCGGCAGCACAACCTCTTCCTCAACCGCTACAAGTGCGCTTTTGCGCAACTTGATGTCGGTTACTTGGGGCACAAGATCTCCAACCAGGGGGTGGCCGCACCCAAAGAAACTTCAGGATATCGCAACGTGGTCCACCCCAGCATCAGCCACGGGCTTGCGTAGCTTCTTGGGGCTGGCTAGGTATTAACGGCGATTTATCCGCCACTTCGCCACAATTCTGAGCCTATGACAAGCCTCCTTCGTCGTCAGGCCTTTGAATGGATGCTCGAGGCTGACGACACGTTCCTGACCCTCAAGTTCGCGCTCCAATCAGCATCGATTCTTTGGCTTCAGGATTTTGATGTAATGTTCTTTGTAGAATGTGATGCGATGAGCTTCATCATCGGCGCCGTCCTCTAGCAGGAGGGGCATCCAGTGGCTTACTACAACCACAAGTTGGCAGAGCGGCATACCCGGCTTGCTACTTATGAGCGGGAACTCATTGGCCAGTGCCAGGTCATCCGGCACTGGCGACCGTACCTATAGGGTCATCCATTTGTGGTTCGCACCGATCATGTGAGCATCAAATACGAACAAGCTCTGGTCACCCCTCCGGAACAACATTGGCTGAGCAAATTGATGGGCTTCGATTTTGTCGAGTATAAGCCGGACCGCACCAACCGAGCCGTAGATGCTCTCATATTTTTTACGAGTTGTGCAACATCTAGTGTCTCCATCATCGACGAGTGGCACGACCTTCTTCGCCATGATTCGGAGGTTCAGCGTCACTACGGCGAGCTTCAAGAGGTCGCGCAATCTCCGGTAGGCAGTACCACAAGCGCTGTGGGTTGTACGGCGAGCGCGAACAAGCTGACGTCTGAATGGATTGTGTCAGAGAGGCTAGCGTTTCGGTCCGGTCGGCGGTTTATTCCATCATCTTCGCCAGTCCGTGTTATGGTGTCGCAGCTTACCGCGATCTCACACACGAACGCATCCATAAGACCCTCACAGATTTTTTACGAGTTGTGCGGTGTGATATCAACATCCAATGTCTCCATCATCGACGAGTGGCACGACCTCCTTCGCCATGATCCAGAGGTTGAAACTACTATGACGAGCTTCAGGAGGTCGTGCAGTCTCCAGTAGGCAGTACCGCAAGCGTTGTGCGCTGTACGGCGAGCGTGAACCAGCTGATGTCTGAATAGACTGTGTCGGAAAGGCTAGCGTTTCGGTCGGCGGTTTATTCCATCATCGTCGCCAGTCCGTGTTATGCTGGTCGCAGCTTACCACGATCTCACACACGAAGGCATCCATAAGACCCTTCAACAGGTCCGACAACATTTTTGGTGGGACAAGCAACGACAGACAATAAAAGACTACATCTAGCACTACAAGATTTGTCAGCAAAATAAAACCAGCTCTCTATCCCCCGCAGGCCTCCTTCAACCCCTGCCAGCGCCGCATCAAGTCGGGACGGATGTCTCCTTAGATTTCATTGTGGGCTTACCCAAATCCCAGGGGATGACAGCTATTTGGTCGTGGTTGACCGTATCTCAAAATATGAACATTTTGTTGCTCTCAACAGGCCCACCACAGCTCCAGCAGCCGCTAACGTTTACTTTGACTAGGTGCGCCTCCATGGTATGCCGGAATCCATCGTCTTCGACCGCAACCCTGTCTTCATCGGCGCCTTCTGGCAGGACGTATCCAAGCGGTGCGGCACCCGTTTGTTAATCTCAGTTGCACAGCATCCGCAGACAGATGGCCAGACAAAGGTTTCAAACCGTACCGTCAAGATGTATCTTCGGCCTTGTACATTCCAGCTTAGCATAGCGTAGCGTATCACTGTAGCAAAATTTATCTTTTTTATATAGTCATTTGGTGTAATAACTTGTAATGATTTTTCTTAGGTTTTTAGTAGTCCTCTTAAAAAAATCCTAAACTATTTTTAAATTTTTTTATAATATTTAAATTTCTCTTTAAAAACTCTCAAATTTTGCTACGGTGAAACGCTACCCTACGCTAAGCTGAAATGTACAAGGCCTTCATTGTTTCGCAAACGACAGCACATCCAGCTATGTTAAGTGGCTTCCGTGGGTTGAGTTTTGCTAAAACACTTCCACTGAGCATGGCTACTTTTGAGCTGGTTTATGGACAACCTCCACTGAGCCTGATTCCATACACTCAAGGAGCAACTACTATTGATGCGGTGGACTGCCTACTTGTTGACCGCGATGCTCTTCTCGAGCAGGCATAGCATCACCTCCTTCGCGCTCAGAACCACATGAAGCAACAATATCATATGGACTATCGTGAGGTCTCCTTCCCGGTGGGCTTAAGGGTCTGGCTACGCCATTAGACACACCATCAACTCTCCCTACGCACTGCTAGTGAGCACAAGCCTTCACCTCACTTCTTTGGACCCTATCGGGTCACTGCTCGGGTAGGCGAGGTGGCCCTACCGGTTGGAGCTTACGGTGACCGCGAGTCTCCATGACGTATTCCACGTCTCCCTGCTCAAGCAATTTAAGGGGTCCCCGTCATCTACAACGCCCCCGCTTCCCTCGGACGTGGCACCACCGGTTCCTCGACCGGCCCTATCTCCTCTGTTGGCTCAGAGGTTTCTTCACGGCCATCGGCAATCTCTGGTGCAATGGGAAGGGAAGCCAGCGCTTGAAGCTACTTGGGCCGACACCGTCGTCCTACACCAATCGTACCCTGATGTCAAGGACAAGCTTGGTGGTCATGGGGGAGCATTGTTGCGGACCACACCACGGACCGTGTCTACTATCGGCAACAACAGCAACATGCAGCGCCACATGTATGGTCATGAAATGTCGATCGGCAGCACGGGTGTGCATGTATGCATACCAGTATGCACGCGCATGCTGGAGCGGCGAGCGGATCAGCAACATCGCTGCTTGTTTCTGTTTTCTTGTTTCATTTTCAGTATTCCAGTTGTTTATCCATTCCTTGTTTTTAGGATCAAGTTGTTTTCCCTCTCGCTTGTTTATGTAAGTGCTAATATAAAGAAGAAAGGAGGATCAAAAAAGTTACCTTTTCAGTACCACAACTAATAGTCTCCAGTGCAGTCGTTGATAACCGACCGGTGACTCCATACAGGCAACTAACTTGCCGTCGGCGGACACCTTGGCCGCCACGGCTTCATTTCACAACGCTCCATCTGGTCTTCGAGCGGGTATCACCAACACCACCCCGACTATCCGTATCACCCCAAAGTTAACACGCTTTTAATGTACAGTGGTCATAGTGCAATCCTTCTTGAAAGTCAATCATGGCAAATCCTCAGGCCCAGCAATGAACTCACATAAGAGTGTCAACGGCGCAAACAACAATACACGACCATACAAAAGGTACATCCGTACCATAGTTATTACGGCAATAAGTCGGGGTGAGGAAGTCCACTAAATTTTTTATTTTCTAATGTTAAAGCATGTGGTGAGGTGACACCATAAGCATTCCTAATACAGTATTGCAGTCTCATTTCTTATTAGATTAGTAGTTGGATAACTTGTCACTGATTTCAACCAGCCAGCCCAATCCAACTTTTAAGGCCCATCCTTAGTCTGAAACTTGACCCTAGAATTTTGACCTACACAACCCCTCCCCTTCACTTCTCTCTCATCCCTCCAGGATTCCAGCGTTGCCTCCCCCTCTGCCATGTGCACATGGGCACTGGAATTACTGTTCACATGCATCAACAATAACCCACACAAACAAGGAATCATATCCAAATAAGTTAAGTTAGTGATATGATTTTATTAGATGTCATCTGCTAGGTATTGGCTAGAAAAAGATTAGGTTGTTAGCGATTGGTTGCTATAGATAAAGGTCCTGTTCTTTTCAGCTTAACAGCTTAACGACTTATTTACGTTTTGAAAGGACATGCTTTTAGTTTTTTGAGTCCATTTTTTCGCTGTTTTAAAGGTGGGTCCTAATGCTTTAAAAAGTAAGTAAAACAAAGTGGATCCGAATCTCGAGACTACCTTGAGAAGCTCTCGAAGTTTAGTCATTTCAGCCGTTCAGCTGTTCAGCCGTTCAGATCAGCTCAAAAGAATAGGATCTAAATTAGTTTCCTTAATATTAGGGACGAACCACATCTATATAAATGGTAGGAGCCACATCTCCAATATCAAGCAAAGAATTAAGATTGCTCTAGTAGCACCCTGCTGCCAGCAAGATCCCCTTGCCAGCGTCTTCACCCTCTCCTCTCACAAGTCAAGTATGAATGGTAATTCCTATCCTATTCTGGCTGGAGCTGATATGCGCGTGACACCCGTTCTGCCTCCTCCTAGGCCCTAGCATAGCACTGCTCCCCTCCTCACATTATTCCAGCTAACGCCACCTCACCTTCTTCCTTCCTCCCAGCGCTGCCTCCTCTCCTCACTCTCCTAGGTGATACACCAGCGCACGATCACGTATACATTATCATGCAGAGTAAGCAGGACCATGCAGGAAGTCAGGGGTGTTGGGTGTTAGTGCGTGAGTTTAGGAGAAGCTTGTTAGGGAGTTGCGTGAGTGCTGGGAGTTTGTTGGACATGCACAGCACATATTGATGCGCACCAGTTTACAAGAGAACTCAACAATCCAGGGCCTCCTCGACGCCTACACCGACGTGTTTGCAGAACCGCAAGGGCATCGCCCACAACGAAGTGTGATCATCGCATTCCGTTGATCGAGGGAACGGACCAGGTAGTGGTACGGCCGTAAAGATATCCATACCATCAGAAGGATGAGATTGAACGGCAGTGCGAAGAAATGCTAAGACAGGGGATAATTCAGCCGAGTAGTTCTCCATTCTCCTCATATGGTTTGTTGGTCAAGAAGGCGGATGGAACATGGCGTTTTTGCGTCAACTATCGCGAGCTCAACAAACAAACCATCAAGGATAAATTTCCGACTCCGGTGGTGGAGTTGCTGGATGAGTTGGGTGGCGCAAGATTCTTCACCAAGCTAGACATTCCCTCGAGATAACACCAAGTTTGGATGTGGGTGGACGACATCGGCAAAACCGAGCGCAGTGGCTAGAGATTGCGCCAAGACCTGGAAGTGCAGCACCTGGCAGTGCAGTAAGTGGGCACGACTGGCACGGCGCCTGCAGGTTGGACAATAACAAATATCTGGTCTACCGCAGTGGCCAGCTCATCATTCCAAGTTCATCTTCTTTGGTGGATAAGATAATTGCTTCTGCCCATGACCTTATTCATGATGGCGCCCATAAGATCTTACTCATGAAGGCACCCATAAGACCTTACTCCAGCTACAAAGGTCTTTCTTTTGGGAGAAACAACGAGACACAGTGGCTGATTATGATGAGCGTTGCCTCATTTTCCAGTAGAATAAGTCGAGCACCTTGTCGCCTGCGGGGCTCCTGCAGCCTTTACCCGTACCACCGCAGATATGGGCTGATATCTCCATGGATTTCATCACCGATTTGCCCAAGTCTCAGGAAAAAAATAGCATTGTTGGTGGTGGTTGATCGGCTGTCCATGTATGGCAACTTTATCCCCGTCGCCCGGCCGGCAACAGCACCCACAGTCTCCAAGCTCTTCTTTCATCATGTAGTCCGTCTACATGGGATCCATTGTATCGAATAGGGATCCGATCTTTCTAAGTGCTTTTGGCAAGATCTATTGAAGAGTAGTGGGACGGCGTTGCTACTCTCTACGACCTACCACCCACAGACAGACGGACAAACAGAGGTCGTCAAAAGAACCATTGAGATGTACCTCAGGCGTTTTGCGGGGGCCAACCCTGCCAGTTAGGTGCAATGGGTGCCTTGGGCGGAGTTCTGTTACAACACCTCGTTCCATTCAGCCTTACGGATGACACCGTTTGAGTTGGTTAACGGGCACACCCCACCTTCCCTTGTGCCTTATCAGCAAGGGTCAACCGTCATCAACTCAGTTGATTGTGCCTTGTGGATCGAGACAATCTTCTAGCACAAGTAAAATTTCTTCTACACCAAAAGTAGAATAGCATGAAGCAATGGTATGATAGGAAGCACCCAGGTGTGGAGTTCGCCGTGGGGTCGTGGGTTTGGCTCAAGCTCCAAAAACACAGCCAGAAAATGCTATGGAAGAATTCACAAGTAAAGCTGAGGCTCCGGTTCTTTGGTCCCTATCAAGTGGCGGCGAGGATCGACGTGGTGGTGTATTGCCTACCGCTTCCCCCGGCAGCACGTCTACACAATGTTTTTCATATCTCATTGCTTAAGCCGTTCAAGGGGGAGCCACCAAGCCAACTCGTCGCATTGTCGGATGATGTCACCCCCACACCAGAGCCAACCCAACCTAAAACCCAGTGGATTTTGGCCCAGTGCTTCGTCAATGGCGCCCAACAGCTGCAGGAGCATTGGGCAAGAGAACCAGCTGACGAAGCAACATGGGTGGATGCACTCACTTTGAATCGTTCTTTTTCCGATTACAATCTTGAGGACAAGCTTGCTTTCGAGGGGAGTATTGAAATGCTGGCATACGATCGAGCATACGTTCGGCATCATCACAACAGCAAAGCAAGCGCTGCGGCACCAACTGCTGCGGCGGAGAGCGAGGGATTGGACCATGCAAATTGAGCAAGACCATGCGAGAAGTCAGGGGCATTGGGTATTAGTGCGTGAGTTTAGCTAAAGCTTGTTAGGGAGTTGCGTGAGTGCTGAGAGGTTGTTGGACATCGGTTCAACCGCCAACCACATGTAGAGAGTTGCACGGGATAAAAGGAGGAAATAGGGAAAATGGCATGCTTTGTTGCTGCAAAAACTAATCTCAGGTGGTGGCTCCGAAAACAGCCAAAATACCTAAGGCGTGCGATGCCGCGGTAATTTCATCGTCGAGCAGCCTACGATCTGGCCATTGGCCGGGCACTCTAGCATACGAGTAGGCTCACACCAAGCTAGCTCGTATCACCAGGCCCCATTAAAGTGTCGCCTCCTCCCACCCTCCTAGCAAAACACCAGCAAAGGCACCACCACCATGAGCTCAGATCCATCACCGCCAATGTGCACCTTGAAATCGAATCCGGCGTCAGCAATGTTCAACATCTCCATGGTAGGGCCTTGAGCTTTTCCTCTCCTCTTTTCCTCTCCTCTAGAAAGGCGAACGCCTCACCAGTCCATGCCACTCCCGACAATTTGGTGTTGTTTTAATAAGCATAATGAGTATTGTTGCTACATCATATAAATGTACAAACAACAAAGCACATGGTTGATTCTTGATCGGATAAACTGAAATGTTTTTAAAGAATGAGAAAATTAGCCCCATGACATCTAATTTGCATGCCAATTTTTTGGTGTGACATGTGAAACCATCTAAGTCACTGAAAGTGGGCCCGAGTGTCATGGGACTAAATGTTCACATTTAAAGAGTGTCATGAGGGTGAATGCCCCTTTAAGAATTGGTCAAAACAATTGGACAGCACATACTAAAGGATGAATGATAATATTTATCTAGATAAGAAATTTGAAACTCCAATTTAGTGTTTTAGGACATAAAACAAATCATTTAAATAAGAAGGAATTGCAAATGGCATGAAAAAGAAAAGCAAAATAGAAAGAGCAACATGCTTACAGAACTGTTCCCTTTTGTTGCATACAATCCTTGACCAGATGATTGTTCAATTTTTGCCGGCATATCTTGTCCCTGTGAATTAGTACCAGTTTTTTTCTCATCTCTAGCTTTGTTAAAGATTACTGTGAATCCCTCAGCTGAAGCAGGATCATTGACATCCCATTCACCAAACTTTGGCAATGGACTTCCTTTTTCCTATACAAACTCAGAAAAACATCTTATAATGTCATTATACCAGTCAGATCTGTGAATGTGTATGTCGGTCAAGAGAGGAGGAAATAGGCATCGTGGATGAAATTGCTATACCAAAAGTATCCCCAAACATCAATTCAAAACAAATATAATATACTCAGCAGGAAGTGTAAGACTATTGTAACTTTCACAGTCCTGAAGAGTCGTAGTATCCATGATAGTGCAAACAGTGAATCAAAATTTTAAACCAGCAAAGCAAGCTCTTGGGTGGTGAGGCTTAACTAAATATAGCAACAGCATAGTCCAATTTAGAAAACATGTCCATTGAACTGCACAGAAGCAACTTCACATCTTGACTAGTGCCTGCTGAACGGCAACCCTCGCTCCCTCTGCATAATAATCCTCATTTTGCCACCCAGAAATGAAAATTCACTGAATACACACCAAGCTACCAATCCAACATTTCATTGATTTAGGCATCTGAAGGATAACTCAGCTCGGCAAGAACTTACTGGCAGAAAGCTCTGCACAGAACCACAGCCTCCAAAGCGCAATTCCAGAGACTCGTGGCACCAGCCCTAAACAACAGCTAACAAAACTGGCATTTGCCAATTTAAAGCTATCTCCAAATCAGAGTGGCTGCATAACCCCTTGGATCAAGCATCGATAAGAAATCGAAAGAACTCAATCCTATACAATAGCCTGAAGCCAAAGAAACGTGGGAGCCATCAATTCATACCCCACGATACCCAAACCCTAGCCCCGCCGAATCAACCGCCCGCCGCCGATCAACCACCCCAAGGGCACACCGGGCAGATGAATCGCTTCCACCAACAGCTCCTACTGCACCGATCGACCCAAAGCCCAGTAAGGAACCGTCTCGCGCGTGAAACTAGCGGATTTTTTTTTTTTTTTTGAGACAAGAAGCTAGCGGATTTTGGTGGGAGGGGGGCGGTAGAGGGGCAAGAAGCTTACCGCCGCCATTGGTCCTCCTCCTGCTCGAGCTCTCGGCAAAGGGATCGTTGCAGAGCAGAGGAGCCGCACAGCACCAAAGTCAAAGGAAAGCACAGAAGGTAGAGAGGAGAAGTGCGAGAGGAATCGGTTTCTGAGGTGTTGATTGATTGGTACCCTTGTTTTAATGTTTTAACTGGTTGATTTGATTTCGTGCCATTAGTTTTTGGTCGGCTTTGCCTCGCTTCGGCTGCCCTGGCCGGTCAGATCATCGCATCGGACACTTCGGACGTGTCTGCTTGTCCTACAGGTGGCCAACGGGCCGGCCCGGTTTGGCCCGGTTCAGTCCCGTTCGGTTCGGTTACTATGCGAACCGGGCAAATACACTATAAATTGCGCAAATACACTACATATCATTAGAAATATATATATAAATGAATATATTTAATTAAATAAACATGCTACAGAGACGAACCGAACGGGCCGAAACCGAACCGGGCCGGCCCGTCACTATACGAACCGAACCGGGCCGGCCCGACAGGCCGAGGCCTCGGCCCAGGTTCGGTTCGGTTAACCGAACCGTGCCGGCCCGGTTCGGTGAACAGTGCGGGCCGGCCCGGTTGGTCCCATTTGGCCCGGCCCGTTTGGCCAGCTCTA
>SPJY01028649.1:363741-392829 GCA_005191435.1 Raddia distichophylla | reverse complement strand
TTTTAGTCGTGGCCGGGCCGGGCCGCCGGGCTTCGGGCCGGGCTTTCGGGCTTCGGGCCGGGCTCGGGCCCGGTTTCCGAGCCCGACGCCCCGGGCCGGGCCGGGCTCGGGCCTGGTTTTTCGGGACCGGGTTTTTCCAGGCCCGGCCCGAAGCCCGGCCCGGCCCGGGGTTTGAACAGGTCTAGTTGAGGATGGGGGAGTTAAGGCGATCCGCAATTATAGGAGGAATGTCCAGCGAGCAGATCGGACGGTGCAAAGCAAATTGCAACACGCGAGATCAACGTTCCAGATTAAAAGTTCAAACTACCACCACGACCACAAGGTGTTTTAATATAGTAGTAGAGATATTTAAACCTTTCTTTAAAAACTCTGAAATTTTGCTACAGTAAAACACTACGCTACGCTAAGCACTAGTTTGTAGTGTATTTTACCAACGATAGACAAAGAAGATTTTAATTTTGTCTCCTACATTTTCATCCTACGTTCGCCACTTCTTTCATCCCGTTAGGCTGCCTTGCATAACCTGGTGTTGGTTGCCCGCATAGCATGTCGCTCCGCCACCTCCATTGAGCCTTGTTCGCCTCCGTTTTTGGGACCGGTACTCTACAAGCTTGCCGTCGACAGATCCAACCTCCAACTGAGCTCACGGCATCTGAAACTAGCCTCCTTAGAGGCTTTGCATGAATCAATCATCGATGAAGCTCCCCGTGCCACGATCCACAGTCGTCGGTGCTCCCCACGACCAAATCCATCATTGCCGGAGCTCCCACGAGGCCACGATCGAATTCGACGTCATCGGAGCTCCTCGTATCCGAATTCGTCGTCGTCGGTGCTCTGCACACCTTGATCCGCCATAGCTGGAGCTCCCTACTATCGGATCCACCGTTGTCGGTGCTCCCCTCAATCAGATTCATCATCATCGGATGTTCCCACACCTGGATCCGTTATCATCGGTGCTTCCCGCCCCACAATCCACCATAGCCCGAGCTCTCCATGCACGCTCAAATCTGTCACCGCCAGGGCTCCCCGTGCTCAGATTTGTCGTCAAGCCCCGCGGCTCCTGCCCATCACTGTACTGGACTGGCTTAGGGAAAATGATTGATCCAGGCATTTCTATGAAGCCAGGCCAAGATAGTGTTTCTGCACTACGCAGGCTTGTCTTCAGTTTTGGCGCAGGCAATGAAACACGTGGCGGTTGCTCCTCGCGAGCCTGACCAGCCTGGTGCAACTAACCAAACACGCCCTTCATCCGTCCACTCCATCTATATCTATACTACCATATAATTGAGCAGTTTTGGCCTAGATCCAACTACATATGTCGTCTGTCCATATCCATTCAACCAACAACCATAATTGCGAATTGAATCACATAAACTTCGCTTAAATTACCCACTTTTGCCACTATATCTATCTAAATCTGTCATGCACGAGTACAACCGGCAGTCCGTCTAGCTGGACTACGGCAATGTCACTGACACGGACTCCCTCTCCGCCACATTCCACAGCTGCGATTATATAACGTATTATGATCTCGATTCGAATTCGGATCAAGCAATAGCTGTCCGTATGCTTCACGTATACAATATACATGTACAAACTCCTACCATCCTACGACATGTGCATGCATCGCACTCGTGTGGTGGATGCCAACTGTCGACGGTTGGGATATCGGTCCCAAGTCAACTAAGGTTCTTGAGAAGGGGAGATAGAAGACTTGCTGAGCAAAGCGAACAGCAATCAACGAACAACAGGGAGACACGGGGTTTTATCCTGGTTCAGGCCTCTTCGGGGAGTTAACAACCCTACGTCCAGCGCTTCTT
The DNA here is from genome assembly GCA_005191435.1 of Raddia distichophylla. Taxonomy (NCBI): domain Eukaryota; kingdom Viridiplantae; phylum Streptophyta; class Magnoliopsida; order Poales; family Poaceae; genus Raddia; species Raddia distichophylla. The sequence goes on along the minus strand of SPJY01028649.1, from coordinate 391,009 downwards.
TATATGAGAAAGAGGATTACAAAGAGGAACTCGGCGAGACGAACAAGTCTCAACGAGATTACAAGTAATATGCGATCTAAGCCTTTAGACTTGCGATGATCTGGTGCCCTCTACACGCCGTAGGGGCCTTGTTTATATAGTGTTGAACAACCGACCGACCAAGGGATAATCGGGCCGGGCTAACCACGAGATCGTAACGAACTCGTATACATGCCAAATACATCCCGAGGTAAATAAGGTATACTCCAAATCTTGGGGATCACGACGTCTGCTCCAATCCGGGAAACCACGTCTGGGTCTTCACGTAGCCGTGCAGAACTCTTGTTCGAGTTGGATTCGAACACGAAGTCTTGGCCGCCACGCACCGTGCCAACCAGATGGCTCTTCGGCAGGATGCACATGGGCCGGATAGAGCCCTCTAGGGAGCCAGGCCCTAGGAGGCTGTTCGATTGGGCCGTCAGGGAGTGGGCCGTGATTTTGGGTGCGTTTGGTTCCTTGGTTAGCTTTGCTGTAGCTCAGCTAAGCTAGGCTAGCTCATCCATTTTTTGCTAGACTTGCCCGATCGAACTGTTTGGTTGCTTTCGATGGCAAACTATCTGTTGGCTATGAAAAAGCAGCAGCGTGGTGATTTCGTGGCTTGCTGCGCGACCCGCTCGAGGCTCGGGGGCTGGCTGTTGGTGATTGATAAGCGGCCCACCTCGAGATGGGCCTGGGCTGATTCCGTACCAGCCCACTGTGTGTGCGAAAAGTCCAAAGAGCCACCCTTGGCCGGGTGCCTAGCCCGTCAGGGTCCGTCCCAAGCATGACCAGGTCAACCATGTTGCCCTGGGTTTCCGCCAGAGGCAGGCCGCGCGGCGGCCAGGGGGCACCCCAGGGCCGGCCTCCCCGTCCGCAGCAGCAGAACAGGGGCGAGGACCAGTTCCACGACCCCACTCTCTTCTGCCGCCTTCATCAGCGCCCCGGCCATGACCTGCGCAACTGCCGCACATGGGGCCGCCAGCTTGAGGACTTTTACGCTGGTCACGGTCCCATGCCCGAGCTGCCCGAGGGCACGGCCGCGGCGCCTACCCCCCAGGGCTGCCAGGATCAGGGTTTCCCTGAAGCCCGTGGCCATGTCGCCGTCATCTTTGGCGGCACGTCAACCTACAGCTCTCGACGCGAGCTCAAGGCCGCATCTCGAGAGGTCCTCCACATCTCACGCGGCGAGCCCGTGGCGGAATCCCTGCATTGGTCCAGCCAGGCCATCACCTTTTCGGTGACGGACTGCCCAGCCGGGCTCTCTAAACCCCAGTGCCTCCCACTGGTGCTCTGCCCCACCGTTGGTAACACCAGGGTCGACCGCGTCCTCGTGGACAGCGGGAGCTCGCTAGACATCATCACGGCGCGCGTCTTGGGCCTCATGCAGGTCCCGCGCTCCAAGATCAAGGACATCACCGTTCCCTTCCACGGGATTGTCCCGGGATCGTCGCTTCGCCCCGTCGGGCAGGTCATGCTGCCCGTTACTTTCGGCTCCTCCACCAACTTTCGGACGGAGTACATCACCTTCGAGGTGGTGGAAACAGAGCTCCCCTACAACGCCATCTTGGGGCGCCCGGCGCTCTCCAAGTTCATGGCGGTCTCCCACCACGCCTACCATTGCCTGAAGATGCCGGCACCCAAGGGAGTCATCACCATTCGGGGCAACGACAAGACGGCTCTCAATTGCGACGAGACCGCGTTGGCCATGGTAGGACAGCTCCCTACCCGTGGTCGCAGCAGCAAGGAGCGCCCTGCAGCGCGCCCGATGGTGGCACTGCAACCACAGGAGCCCACCAAGACTGTCGTTCTCACTGAGTCAGACCCCTCCAAGGTGGTCCACGTGGGGACAACCCTCGAGCCTCAATAGGAACTCGAGCTCATTACCTTCCTCCGGGCTAACAAGGACGCATTTGCATAGGAACCGTCCGACATGCCTGGTGTCCTAAGGGAGGTGATCGAGCACAGGCTAGCTGTCCGGCCTGACAAGAAACCAGTAAGGTAGTCTCAGAGGCGTGTCCCCGAATGGAAGGCCAAGATCATTCAAGACCAGCTCAGCAAGCTACTTCGAGCGGGCTTCATCCGCGAGGTACAGCACTTCAATTGGCTTGCGAACCCAGTCGTCGTCCAGAAGAAAGGGGCAAATGGCGCATGTGTGTCGACCACCGCGTCCTTAATTCCGCCTGCCCCAAGGATAACTTTTCCCTTCCATGCATAAATCAGCTAGTTGACGCTACGGCAGATTCAGCTTTGATGAGTTTCCTGGATGCTTATTCCGGTTACCATCAGATCGCGCTGTGTAAAGAGGACGAGGAGAAAACCGCCTTTGTAACGCCTTTCGGCATATTTTGTTATAAGACCATGTCCTTCGGTCTCAGAAATGCTGGTGCTACGTTCCAGCGCCTCATGCAAAAAACTCTCCCTGATCAAATAGGGCGCAACGTAGAAGTCTACGTGGACGATATCGTAGTCAAGAGCAAAGACGCCCGTGACCACGTGTCCGACCTATGGGAAACCTTCGACAGCCTGAGACAGCACCGGGTCAAGTTAAACCCCGAGAAATGCGTCTTTGGTGTCAAATCCGGTATGCTCTTAGGCTACGTAATCGGAGGGGCGAGCATCGGTGCAAACCCCGAAAGGATGGAGGCCGTCGAAAGGATGAGGTCGCCAACCTGTGTAAAGGACATCCAATCCCTCACGGACAAAATGGCGGCCTTAAGCCGTTTCATCTCCCGCCTTGGAGACAAAAGCGCGCCCTTTTGCAAACTGCTACGAAAGCACGACAGTTTCGAGTGGACAGAGGAGGCCGAAGCCGCGTTTCTGTAGCTCAAGCAGTACCTCGCCTCGCCGCCTGTGCTCACCACTCCCAAGCTCGATGAAACCCTCCTGCTATATCTCTCTGTAACACCAAATGCCGCAAGCGCGGTGCTAGCAGTGGAACGAGAGGGGAAGCAGCAGCCCGTCTACTACGAGAGCGAAGTGCTCACCGGGCTAAAGGAGCGCTATCCCGACCTTCAGAAACTGTGCTATGCTTTGTTGATGGCCTCGCGCAAGTTGCGTCACTATTTTCAAGCCCACCAAGTCATTGTCCCAACCACTTACCCAATCAAGGACATTCTCCGAAACCCGGAGGCCACTGGCTGGGTCGCGAAGTGGGGAGTCGAGCTAGGTGAATTCGACATCCAGTTCGTACCCCGGACCGCGATCAAGGCCCAGGCCCTGGCTGATTTCGTTGCAGAGTTGACCAGGCCGGATAAGTAAAAGTCAAGCTCTCCAGGTCAAGACGGGGGAGAAGGTCGGTGGACTCTGTTCTTCGACGGTTCACACCAGTCCGGGCGATCAGGATGCGGGCTCGTTCTCATCTCCCCCAACGGAGAGCGACTCCAGCACGTCATACAAATACACTTTGCGGCTACGAACAACGCCGCAGAGTATGAAGCCCTAATTGCGGGCCTCAGAGCATGCGCTGCGCTCGACATCAAACGGCTTGCCGCGAAAGGGGATTCGTAGCTCGTCGTACGCCAGGTCAGGGAGGAGTTTCAGGCAACTGACGACTCGATGGCGCAGTACCTGGCGGAAGTGAGGAAACTGGAGAAGCGTTTCACGAGTTTTGAAATCAGCTACATTCCCACGGAAGAGAATGGCGAAGCCGATAAGCTCGCCAAACTCAGATCCTCGCAAGAACCGGCCCCGCCGGGGGTGCTAGTGCAGCACCTTTTAAAGTCCTCCATTCCCTCCGGAGAGGAGGCCAAGGGGACGCCTGTTACCCCCCAAACCGAGACATCCGGTACTGTCTCATTTCTCGAGCAAAGCACCTCCTGGATGACACCATTCATCCAGTTCTTGGAGCAGGGGACATTGCCCGAGGATGCCGCTGAGCGTTCCCAGCTAAAAAGGCGAGCCCGAGCTTACCGTCTGCACGGGGCTCGCTGTACCGAAGGGCGTGCTAATAGCGTGCTTTGTAAGTGCGTTACCCAAGAGGAAGGTAATTACCTTCTAGCCGACATACACGAAGGTATCTGCGGCGCACACGCCTCACACAGAACCCTCATCGGTAAAGCATTCCGTATGGGCTACTACTGGCCCACCGCGATGAGCGACCCAGAAGCCTTAGTTAAGCACTGCGAAGCTTGCCAGTATCATGCGCGGATGATGCACTAGCCCGAGTATGAGCTGCAAACAATTCCACTAGCGTGGCCGTTCGCGGTTTGGGACATGGACCTCCTAGGACCGTTCCCCAAAGGCCTCGGTGGCAAAACGTACTTATTCGTAGCCATTGACACCTTCACCAAGTGGATCGAGGCCGAGTCGGTCTCTAACATCACTACAATTACCGCGGTACGTTTTTTTCGGAGCATCGTCGCAAGATTTGGTGTGCCAAGCAGAATCATCGCCGACAATGGCACCCAATTCACGAGCCGGGAGTTCAACGATTACTACGAAGAAATCGGAATGAGGCTCGCCCTTGCTTCCGTGGCCCACCCATAGAGCAACGGAGCAGCTGAACGAGCTAACGGACAGCTAGTTCAAGGCATCAAAAAGCGGGTTTATGACGCCCTCAAGGCAAAGCAACAAGGTTGGGTCAACGAGCTACCGTCAGTCCTCTGGGCAGTCCGGACAACGGCTAGCCGGGCTACATGAGAAACTCCTTTCCGACTCGTTTATGGCTCGGAAGCAGTCCTCCCAACAGAAATGAGACTAGGATCCGATCGCGTTGACTTCGCCAGCTTCGTGGCCAACGACGAGGAGCGGCAGCTTGACCTCAACCTACTTGAGGCGCGCCGCGAGCAATCCCTACTCCGGGCTGTGGCCTATCAGCAGGCCTTGCGTCGCTACGCGGCATGAAATGTACATACAAGGACCCTGCAAGTGGGAGACCTAGTTCTACGACGCATTCAGAACCTCGCGGGCTCCAACAAACTTAGCCCCAAGTGGGAGGGACCGTCTAAAGTAGTCAGTGCGGCGCGCACGGGCTCCGTACGCCTTGCCGACAAGGATGGGAACGAGCTCCCTAGCTCATGGAACATCTCCCTGCTACGGCGCTTCTACGCTTAAACAGGTCGTAAGTTTCCTTCATTTCAGTTCATTCCAGTTCCAAAAAAAAAAACCCTTTCCCCATTCACGAGTCACGCTGTTTTCAGTCTTGACCACTTCAAGCAAGCCCGTGGCAAAAGCCCGAGGGCTAAGGACAAAGCATTCCGGTGCATTTCCACAACGGGATAAGCCGATCTCTGGCACCCTAGTGAATATCCGCGCAATGTGGAATTCCCGTGGCCCAAAGGTACAGTAAGCCCACGTCAGGTTCGTTTGGATGGCTATCTTGGACCTCGCAGCGCTCGGGGGCTGAGGGATTTTTTGCGCCCAAATTTTTCCTAAGTCCTTAACTTCGTCAAGCCCGCATCGCCGCGCGGCTTAACGAAGCTCGGGGGCTGGGAGTTCGCGCGAATTTTTTCTAAGTCACTCTAGTCTCCAGACCGCGCCCAAATCCAAGATCGCACTTGGACTTAGCCACGGCCCGGGGGCTAGATGATTAGGCGCACCAAAAACAACCTTTTAAAAGCAATCTGTTTGCTTGAACTCCTTAAGTTCGTCTCAAACTTCGTTACTATTCATCTGGTTCCTCTGTTTTTGCATTTCAGATTCGCAAATTCGCACAGGAAGGAAGAACAAACAAGATTGACCAGGGCAAATTGCTTAAAAGAGACTGCATTTCACACGAAAGATCTTACAAGAGCAAAGGGGTTTTACAAACAAAAGGAGGCCTCGCCATCCTTGACTACCGCAAAAGGGGCGCCGTGCTACTCCAACTATGACGGCGCCCAAATCCTAACACTACTACGCCGCTCCTACCAGCGGCGCTGGCGACGAGCCGATGGAGCCGCGGATCCTGCCGACGATGACGACGATAGCGGGCCGGGCACGGGCACGGACGGCCCCGGCGCGCTCAGATGGTGCCTCTGCCGGTTACGGATGGGGTCGCCCATAAACACCCACCGCTCCGCGCCAGGAGCCTCCGCCGGCGCAGCTTCGACCGCCACGGGTTCCGGTGGAGCCTCTTCCTCCGCCGCGGCCAGCGGCGCAGCCTCCCCTCCAGCCGCGGCCACCAGCGCGGCGTTCTCCTCCACCGCTAGTACGGCGGCATACGTGGCATCGGCGGCAATCTGCGCCGCCACCGCATCCTCCTCCGCCACCAGGGCGACCGCCAGCGCCTTGGCCAACTCCTCGTCAGCACGGAGTTTGGCATGCGCCGCCAGTGCGGCCGCTTGGCCAGCGATGGCGGGGGCCGCAACGGCGGGAGCCACTGCGGCGGGGCCTACGACCTCCTCCTCCTCCCCCGCGGGCTTGATCGGCGGTGACGGAGGGAGCGGCGGGTTAGGATCAGCAAACAGAGCGTCACGGAACGCCGCCGCATAGCCGGAGTTGTACTCGGAAGACATGGTTTGAAGCCATCTTTCCTTTCTTGCCTTATTTGCTCTGCCTCTGCTCGGATCTGGCGATTTCTGTTCGCTATTCTAAGGCAAGCGCAGGCAGGGCGTAAGGATCACGCGGCGTGCTGCGGCTTGTTTTATGGACCAAGCGGCTGCACAATGTCCTGTCGCGCTGCGAAGGGGCAAGCAATTAAAACGCACTACCCGAGCTGAAGGAACGCGCGCACGCGCGCCGTCTCGCGGAATACCAACCGCGCCAGTAGTCGCGCAATGCGTGTCCCGGCCCCACTGTCAGTGGCCAAGGAATAAATCACCGCGTGGCGAAACCTACTGCGCCGGCGTGGCCCCCTGGTACGAACAAAGACTCAGCGGTCTCCCAGCGGTCTGATGCGTGGCCTAGGCCGGGTACGCGAACCGGTGCGGTTTGTTTCGCCTCCGTATCTGTGCCTGGCAAACGTGCCCTCGCCGTCAGCAGAACACTGTGCCACGCAGCAGAGACCACAGTGCGCGCGACTTGACACAATAAACTAAGGCAGAAAATGGTTAAGCCCTGCGGCCACCACACGTTATGCGATATTTATCCGTTAAACGGGCGTTCAAAAGAAAATGTACAAAAATTCATAGCGTAGGGTTCGGGAATAGGCAGACCGGGTCAAACTACGACCCACGCTGCAACCTGAGCCTCTCTAGCTCGGTTTCTAAATCTCGGATTCGCGACTATGCCTGAAGCAACTCTATGGCTCGCGAGGCCATGTCATTTTGTTCTTGGCGCAGCCTGGCCCGGGCTTCAACAAACTCCTCCTCCTGTTTCTTCAGGGCTCCTGACTCTACCAGGGACTTCGTCCCGGCTTCGCGGAGCACGACATTCTCCGCCAAGAGCTCGTCGCGGATTTCCTCAAGCCCACGCACGATGGAGTTATGCTTAGACTTGGTGGTCACCAGCTCGTCGACGGCCGCCTCTCTGCGTTTGCGCTCCTCATCAAAAAGAACCCGAGCCCTGTCTGCCTCTTCACGAGCCGCCTGGGCTTAGATCTTTACAGATTCCTCCACCTCTTGAGCTCGAGCAAGCCTCGTTTCTAGCTCGATGGCACGCGCCGTGGCACGAGCCTCGACCTCAGCAGTTAGCCCGTCCGCACGCTTCACCTGAGCCCGGGCTTGCGCTAGCCTGGCTGAGAGACGCTCGATCTTCGCTGCGTCATCATCTGATTGCCCACCCATCGCTTCCATCAGCGAGGACGTACCGGCAATAAGAGTGTAGAGCTGAAACAGGGGAAACCGAATTTAAGTGTGAAAAATGCAGTATTTAAGCATAACACACAGGGTCAAGGGTGTTACCTTCTTGGTGTGAGCAAGCATGCTCTCCGCCCTCGCTCCAATAGCTCCGCGCATATTTCTGCCAAGCCCGTGGTCAGGAGCCTCCAGTAGTGGCAGGGGCGGGCAGCCAACTGACTCCTCGCTGTCCTCCTCCAGCGGCGCGGAGCATGGCGGCGCTGGCGGCGAGACTGAGAGCGAGGCCGTTGTCCCCGCCGCGGTCGCCCGCCTCTCAGCATCCTCCAGTTTGGCCGCCAGCTCGGCCTTAGCTGCGGCGGCTTGCTCCGCGGCTAATTTGGCTTCGCTAAGCCGAGCCCGGGCCCTTACCAACGCATTCTTTAGCTCGTCCGCCGTCCGCTTAACCGCCGCAAGCTCGGTTGGGTCGTCTAGCCCAGGGATAGGGTAGAACTTCGGACGTGGCAGGCCTGTTCGGCCAGCCTCCTGCGACCTGGCGGCATCCTATTGCTCCTCCCATTCTGGAGTAGCGGAGATCCAGCCCGCAGACGCTAGCGGAGCCACCCTAGGCATCACTACACTTGTCCATCCGTCCGGCGTGAGCACGCGAACCGGCTAGATCCAGTTGACTAGCAGCATCCGTCGGTCTGGCGTTGGAAGCGCTTTTCTGACTGGGGTTTTGAAGTGATCAGCAATCCCCCTGCGGTCGATTGGCCACCACCCATGCGCCGTACGCCCTTCAACGCGCAAGGGCGTGATCCACACGGGATAATCGCTCACGACGACTTGCACCGTTTCCGCAACCTCCTCGGAAGCGTCCAGTACCGCCACCGGTAGGCAGTATATTGGTCCTCCGCGGACCGGCTGGTTCTTGCCCTTCATCTCCGCCAGCCTGGCGGCCTCTAGCTGCGCCAACTGGAGCGCCCCTCCTCTGGGCTCGACCGTTTCATCCTTCGTTAGCCCGGCGGCCTCCAACTGTTGCAGTAAGGACACCCCTCCCCTGGGTTCGACCAGCTCGTCTTCAGCTGCCATGGCCTCAGCGGAGAGAGGCAACAGCTCGGCCACCACTTTGGCGCTACGCACTGTGGCAAAAAGCACGGCGATCAAAGGAGAAAACAGAGTAATAGTGGTCAGCACGGGAAACTTACACGCTGGCTCGAGCTCGGTGTCCTCGTACACCCCTGGCGTAGGACGCAGAAAGAGCTCTGTCTCAAGCCTGCTGACACGGCTCGTGGTGGGCAGAGCCGCTTTCTTTCGCCCTGCGGGAACCTTCCTCGTGGGTCCTCGCCGCGGCGCCGTTACTGGTGGCGGACCCGACACCAGCACAACCTCCTCGTCGTCACTATCTGGAACGGGCTGGTACGTTCTCCTTTTCTTCGTAGGCGCCACGCCCTGAACGCGCGCAAGACAGAGCTTAAGGGGGCACGCGCGTGGCTGAGAATTCAATCAAACATCTTGCGGGCACTTACCTCGGATAGCCTGTCCTTCACAAATCGTATGGGGCGAGGAGTCTTATCCACAGGTAGCAGCATCCCTGCGATCTGCGCAACCTCGCGGGTCGGGAGTCCTGCATGGCATCACTAACAGTCACAACGTACCTCGATTCGAGATCAAGCGTAAGGGGGAGCGGCTCGCGCCTATCTTCATGAAAGTTCCGGTCTGGATCTTCCAACCATCCATGTCGCTGATGCATCGCTCGCGGCGCCCCAGCGGGCTGATCCGGTGTCGGATAAAGCCGACGACGACCTCATAGCCCGTCTGACCTTTCCTAACGAGCCCCTCGATCTCGTCCTCCGTGACTTGATCCTCCGGCTGGGGCTCATTGCGCTGAAAAATTGGGGTATCCGGCGCGGCCGCAGAGTATTCAAAGGTCGAGCCCCCGCGGTTCAGGTAGAACCACCGCCGGGCCTAACCGTCAACCTTCATCCTCACCTCGTACTTAGGGTACGATTGGCTGCCCCGGGCTCGGCGCGCGGTCAGGTAAAAGACCCCGCCGTTGCCCACTTGGTGGCCGACGGGCTTCAACTCAAAAAAGTGCTGAAGAAGGCTCACCGTTGGGCGCACTCCGCAGTGCGCCTCGCACAGGAACACGAAGATCGACAGATGGACGTAGGACTGCAAAGATAGTTTCTCCGGCCTCAGCTCCGTGAAGGCGAAGAAGTCAGTGATGAACTGCGACTCCGGCATGCGAAATCCACAGATGGCCGAGCCCTCGAAGCAGACCAGCTCATCGGGATTGGGCCTTGGTTCCGGGTCCGCGCCGGGATGTCTCCACGAGCCCGGCCTGACGAAGCTGTCCCTCTCCAGCTCCGCCATTCTCTCCTTCGTCAGCACGCTCTCTCCGATGACGACCATGGAGGCAGAAAATAGGAAGCAAGAAGACGAGAAGCGAGGGGAGAAGATGAAAGCAGAGGCAAAGGGGGCGATTCCGCGATGTGAGTTCCCCCTGCGCGGCTCTGCCTAGAGAAGACAACAGTCGAAGCGAAAATCATGGGAATCATGCCCAAGAAGGCGTAACTGCCCCACCTTTACATCAAATCGGGTTCAATGCTCAGACTTTGGTTCCCGAGCCAAATCTTCCCGCGCGGCGCGTGATGGGGATTTTCTCTAAACCTCAGACCGGCATGCTGCGCGACCCGCTCGAGGCTCGGGGGCTGGCTGTTGGGGATTGATAAGCGGCCCACCTCGAGATGGGCCTGGGCTGATTCCGTATCAGCCCACCGTGCGTGCGGAAAGTCCAAAGAGCCACCCTTGGCCGGGTGCCTAGCCCGTCAGGGTCCGTCCCGAGCTTGACCAGGTCAACCATGTTGTCCTGGGTTTTCGCCAGGGGCTTGGCATACCTCCTGGGCTTCCCTTAGCCCGGAGGAAGGCTCCGCGAACGGCCACGCTGTTCGTAGGGAGGCCTTTACAGCTATCATACCCTGCCATACTTTCTTCGGCCTTGACCGGAAAGAACTGTGTCTCCCCGAGAATCCGTAGCCCGAGGAAGGGTACGCGGGCAGTCATGTTAGTCGTTTGCCCTCCTTGGCAGGCAGCGAACGGTTGTTACGCTACGCGACGCCCCCAACGGGCGGCGCAAGGCTGGCTCGGTCCAGTCAATGCTATATTGGGGATAAAGGGAAAGTGCTTTCTCCCTAAAGAGGTTTTCTCCCCTGTATCGGCATGTTAAGACAAACACGTGTCCAGTACTAACCCGACCAGCTTCTCCCTGCAGGCTCAAGACCAGACAGGACCCCAGAATGAGACAAGAGTCTCGCCACTAAAGCAAAGACCGGCGCGGGGTCCACCGCATCAGCCTCGGGCGACCCACCGCGCCTATAACAGGAGGATTCAAGGACATTCGAGGGACCGGGAAGCAATCCAGGCAGTCTCACACACAGCTCCAAGCGCACAAGCCACATCCGTCCGATGCTTCCTCACCAGTAGTCTTAATCCTTAGCTACCGTCATTGTAAGCTCGGGATCGGTGCCTCTAAGCCCGGTCTCGGCACCCTTGTACCGTTTTCCACCACATAAGCAACAAGACTGGAGTAGAGCTAGTACCCGGCAGTGGGGGCTCGAACCAGGGTAAATCTCTTGTGTGTTCACGGTTTGTGTCATCTTCCTCCTTTCACTGTACGAAGGATCTGTACCCGGATCACCAAGTCGCACCAGGCCCTTGTACGGGAAGACAGCGCGGCCTTAGCCCCCGCAGGCTTGGCCGCCGCCCCGGGCTGCTGAGAAGGGTGGTCGTTGGGCCTCACGCCAACCACAAATTCGTCTGCTGGTCCGTGAACCCGCGGCTCTTCAGGAGCGCGATTCCCAGATACCGACACGCGTGGGCAAGGAAATTATTGCCCGACTAGGCTAGCTAGCTCTGCGGAGCAACGATTTTGATGCTGCTACCAAACAGCTAGGCTAGGCTAGAAGTCCCCTAGCCTAAGATCCAAACGCACCCTTTATCCCCGACAGCTAGCCCCCAAGACTCAAGTGGAAGGACTCACTAGAGTGGGGTCTTCCTCTTGAGACTCCAAGTCACAAAGAGGGTAATTTTCCTGCTACAAATACGTGCAACAGGTGACCGAACGGGCTACGGTTCAACCGAACAAGTTTTGCTCGGGAAAGAACAATCCCGCCCAGTGTCGAGCAACTCTGTTGCGTCGAATAGGGAACAACATTCGTCCGAGCAGAGCACCCAGCCTTCGTTGCAGAAAATGGAAAAAGTAGCCGTTGGCAGATTTCAACGGTAACTTCGCTGCGCAGTCAGGACAGGCGATCGCTTTTACTTAGCCGTTGCAGTAAAAAACTAGCCGTTTTGTGGCAAAAAACCGTTGCAGAGCTGCTCGTCTGGGGTTATAAAGAGCACCAAGCCGCCCGCGGCTCGCCACTTTTGTTCTTGCACGCCTTTCCTTCCCAAGCCCATTTCCAATAGCGCTTAGCATCAAACAGCCACAGCCCACTTCCAAAGCTACTCGTCCAACCTGTGGATTGCTATGGCCAAATTCTCAGGCACTAGCATGACCGAGGAGGACTTGAAGATCTTGGAGGCGGAGGGACACATTGACGCCGGCAGCTGGAGGCTGCCCGGGGAGGAGGAAACACCGAAGCCGCTTGAGGACGAGTTCGTCAACTTCGAGCAGTTCGCCATGCTTGGGCTGAGGTCTCCCGAAAGCGATTTCGTGAAGGCCCTTCTGAACATCAGCGGGTTGGAGGTTGCAAATCTCAACCCCAACTCATTCCTCTAGATGGCCGTCTTCGTACAATTGTGCGAGGGCTACCTAGGAGTTGATTCATCGGTGGGGCTGTTCCTCCACTACTACATAGTGACGAGGAGCAGCTCCGCCGCTTCCGGGCTCGGGTCTTACTACCTCAAGCCCTGGGCCACCACCGACGATGCGCCGTACCCTCGTCCACCGCTGTTCGATTTGATGGGCGCGTGGTGGATGAGGAGGTTCTACACCAAGAGGAGCGACGAAGCAAGCTCTTCTTCACCGGACAAGCGCCGGCGAAGGGAACGCAGATGCCGCGGCCGGAGCCGACTGGCGAGGAGTGGTATCTTACCCGGAAGATCGCCTCCCTTGTGGGCCTCGGGCTCACGGGCAGAGAGATCATCCGGGACTTCGTGGCGAATAGGATCTGTCCGCTACGGAAAAGATCCTACCCTTTCTACAAGATAGAAGGCTGGGAGGACATCACCAGGGAGAGCACGGGTATGTTCCTTAAACTCTCAACCTTTTTTAGTGATTCATCTGAACAGGAACTAACAACGTCTTCTGTTCGGACTGTGAAACCGACAGACGCATGGGTGGCCGAGCAGGTCAGAAGGCTGCCAGGAAGGACACCGAGGTCACCGTCGTGGTGGCCTACACGTGCCCGAGGAACGTGCTCGTCCGCTCACCAGAGGTAACTTATGCCAAACCCCCTAAATGAGTTGCTAGACTTACGCGATTACAGCATGCTTACATTCGCTTTCTAATATGCAGGACGAGCAGTTGATCATCGGCGGGATCGTCGATGAGCTCTATGAGTCCGACAAGGAGGGAGCGACGAAGGGCAAGGCCAAGGCGGCCGTGAAGCCCAAGGTGGCCGCCGAGCCGACGCGGAGCTCGCCGTGCCATGGCGGCCGCCAACCTTCTATGAAGCCCCCTGCGGGCGATGAAGCGCGCCGAGCAGGCCAAGCACGTGCGCGGCCAGCCAAGGGGGGAACCCCCAAGTCCCTCCCTCCTCACCGAGCAAAGCGACAAGGAGGTACGGAACATGACCCTATGGCTAAAGCGCTATGCACGGGCTCACCGGGGCCATATGGAACGGTTGCAACAGATCGCCGAGCAGAGGAGGCTCGAGGAAGAAGCCGCGCACAAAAAGACTGCTCAGCTCACCAGGGAGCTGAGTTTGTCGCCACGGGCGCCCGGTGGCCAAGGCGAACAAGGAGCGGAGGACCCACCGAGCAAGAGGCGCAAGCTCCGTCACGGAGCAAAAAAGAAGGTCAAGTTTCCCGCGGCAGGTAAGTAATGGCAAGACTCTCACCCATACATTCTACCGAGCCGCATAGGACTTAACACATTTCTTTTTCATCAGCTGGCCAGGAGGAGATCGCCACCGACGACGTAGACGCGGCGATCGAGCAGTCATTGCTGCCCGAGCACCTACACGGTGCATCGCGGATAACGAGATTGGCTGCCTTCAAGGAAAAGCTGGCAGTGTGGGACGTGATTCCGCCAAGCTCCGCCGATCAAATCGATGCGCTGAAGGGTGCAATCGAACGGCTCGAAGCTGAAGAAGCAGGACGCGACGTCACGAAGAGAGGGGCCAAGGTGTTGGCTCTGCCAGCTGCCCGAGGTGGGACCGAGCAGGCGGTCCTGCGGGGTACATCGTCGCAGAGGCAGATCATCCCTGTGGCGACGGCAACTTCCGGTGAGCAGGGCGAGAGACCTGCTACCGGGGAGCAGGGAGATGGCCGCGAGCAGGGAGAGCAAGTCGCCGTGTCCGCGGCCCCACCGACGTCTACGAGCAGAAGGGCGCCGGTCTTGCCCGAGGTTGCTCGGGCGAAGGAAGAAGAGGAGGTGCAGGAGCTCGGCGGCGACAAAGACGCAGCCGCCAGCCCTCCAAGGGCCGAAGGTACCAGGGGGAGGAGGCGAGCCCCCAAGCGGGCGGGCTTCGGTAGGAAGAAGTCGCAGCGCGGAGAGTATTGTGTTGCGGCCGTTCCGAGCAGCTGGGGCTTCGCAACCCAAGGACTTGGGGAGCGCCTTCGCCACAACTTGAAGAACAAGCTTCAAGAGGTAAGCGTCAAACCCAAAAATTACCCGCTTAAGTTACGAGCAACTTAATATGACAGACTTATCCTTCTCTCATTCAGGTCTTGTGGGCAACCATGAAGGACCTCGAAGAAGGCGTCGCCATCAAGCGCGGCGCCATTCTGGGAGCCTTCCAAGGGCAGGCCCGCACGAGGTGGCTCGAGGGGGAGCTTGCGACCGCGGCTGAAAGCCGGAACCGGCTCGCGGCGAAGGTGAAGAAACTGAAGGCCCAGCTGACCGAGGAGATGCAGTCCTCCGAAGCTCTTCGGGAAGAGGCCGAGGAGCTTCGCACGCTGGACTTGAGGGCGAGCATTGCGGAAGGAAGGGTCGAAGAGCTGGCCGAGCAGCTAAAGACCGCCGAGCAGCGCTTGGGTCAGAACGAGAGTTTGACCGAGCAACTGCGGGCCAAGACCGACGAGGTCGAAGCCCTCCGTGCAGAGGCCAAGGAGCAGGGCCAAGCACAGGACGGTCAGCAAGGAGGAAGCCGAGCACCTCCAAGCTGAAGCGAAGGAAGGGATAAGAGCCCAAGGGGAAGCCCTGCGCATCAAGTTAGAAATTGAGAAGCTGAAGTAGCAGCTTGCTTCTAAGTAGTAGCAGTAGGGCAGTACCCGAAAGGGCCTTGTACCTGTAAACTTTTGTTAGTGTAAAGAAAAACTTACCTTTTCCCTGCAAAAAAGAGCAGCAAAAAGACAAGAACGAACAGACAACTAAGAGCAAGGCAAAACAGCGCTAGAGAGTTTTCTGAAAAAACGGTAGGACGCCAGCCTAACTCCCAGCCCCCGTTGTGCATCTGTTCGAGAACCTGAGTTTGCGAACTCGAACTGGTGCACAAGCAAAAGAGCAACACCCTAGCCCCCTGTACGGACGATGCTTGGAGACCTAAGTTTGCGAATTCAAGTATGTGCGTAGAGAGATAGAGCGACACCCGCATCCTGATCGACTCATTCCGAGAACTGCTCTTCAACGTAAACTAGGCGATTCCAAAGGTAATCGAACAAGGAAAGTGCCTCTGCCGCGGGGGGCTTACGAGAGCAGGCTTTACCAAGTGGTTGTGCCGTGCGCGGTAAGTGCCTCTACCGCGGAGGGCTTACGAGAACAGACTCAGCCACAAGGCGAAAAAGCCATGTTACGCAACCCTGAGTTCGGGAACTTGCTGAAACTAGATACGGGCAGGGAAAACCTGAAGATCGCGGAACCAAGAGTTCGCAAGACAAGGCAGCCATCAAGTGTTACCTGAGAGAAAAAAGTCTGAGAAGACGAGGTGTGAAAAGGGCCGCAGGGGGCCGCGAACATTCACTATTTGTTGGATTGAACTTTACATGGCAGCCCGAGAGACTTGGACGAACAAAGGCGCGAAGTTTGACAAAAGCGCGGAGCTAGAAAAATAAACGAAAGACCTACACAAAAAACTTACGAAGCTGGTCGATGTTCCAAGTGCTAGTCAGCTCTTTCCCGTCCTCCATTGCGAGGCGAACAGCCCTCGGGCGAGCAGTAGAAACGACCGTGAACGGGCCCTCCCATAGAAGAGTTAACTTGTTGGCATTGGACAGGTTCTGGACGCGGCGCAGAACGAGGTCGCCCACCTTCAAAACCCTTGGTCGAACAGATTTGGCAGCGTGCCGGCGAAGATCTTGCTGGTAGCTCGCCATTCTAACTTGTGCCTGGTCACGTGTGCCTTCGAGGAGATCGAGTTCGACCAAGCGCTCTTACTCTGAGTCAACCATGTTGACCGAGCTCGTGTGACGCGAGACGAGTACCACTTCAGCGGGCAAGATGGCTTTTGCACCATACACCAGTTGGAAAGGAGTTTCCCCGGTTGCTCGGCTGGCCGTGGTGCGAACGGCCCAGAGGATGGAAGGAACTTCGTCGACCTAGGCTTTGTTGTGCTCACTGAGTGACGCGAACACGCGCCGTTTAATACTCTGGACTATTTGTCCGTTAGCTCGCTCGACTGCTCCATTGCTCTGTGGATGTGCAACAGAGGCGAAGCAGACCTTGGTGCCCAGCTGTTCGCAGTATTCCTGGAATAGCTCGCTTCTGAACTGGGGACCGTTATCGGTGATCAGCTTGTGGGGAATCCTGAAGTGCTTGATCACATTGCTTTTAAAAAAGCGCACAGCCGTTTTGATGTGAAGAGATGACACAGGCTCGGCCTCAATCCACTTTATAAAGGTGTCGATGGCGACGAGCAAGTGCGTGCAGCCCTTGAACCCCTTGGGGAACGGGCCGAGCAGATCCAGACCCCATGTGAAGAAAGGCCATGATGGGGGATCGTTTGGAGCTCTTGGGCGGGCTTATGGGCCTTCCGGGCGTGAAATTGGCATGCCTTGCACTTAGTTACCACGTCCCGGGCATCCTGTAGCGTTGTGGGCTAGTAATAACCCATCTGAAACGCTTTGCCGACCAAAGTCCTGAAGGGGGCGTGGTTGCCGCAGGCACCCTCATGTATGTCCCTAAGAAGGAACACACCCTCCTATTGTGATATGCACTTGGATAGAATTCCCAGAGCACCTTGCCGGTGAAGGATGCCGTCCACAAGCTTGTATGGACTAGCACGCCTTATAAGCCGGGAACGCTCGGCTTCGTTATCGGGCAGGGTCCCATCTGCAAGGTATTGGACAAATGGCGTTGTCCAGTCCGCAGCCTGCTCGATGACGGAGACAGCACCACCTGTCTCTGTTGCCTCGTCCGGAGACGTGACAGAGGGCTTATATAGGTGCTCGACGAGCACCCCTGCCGGGGCAGGTTCGCGTGAGGATCCAAATTTGGACAGCTGGTTGGCCAGGAAGTTGTCCTTCCTGGGCACAAAGAGCACCTTGAAGAATCGAAAGTGCCACTCCAACTTCCTCACTTCAGCCAGTATCGCGCCATTGAGTCATTGCAGCACTGATACTCCTTGTTTACCTGATTGATGACCAGCTGTAAATCTTCCTTCACAGTTAGCCGTTGGACGCCGAGCGACTTGCACGCTCTTAGTCCCGCGAGGAGGGCCTCGTACTCCGCGGCATTGTTAGTTGCCGCAAAGTGTAGTTGGATAGAATACTGGAGTTGCTCTCCTGGTTGGGAGATGAGAATAAAACCAGCCCCCGAGTTTCCAGTGCGCGAGCCGTCAAAAAACATGGTCCAGGGGGTTTCTTCAGGTTGCTCGGGAGCTTCCTAGGATTTGGGCGGGCAGGTCCATTCAGCGATAAAGTCAGCCAGGACCTAGGATTTAATAGTAGTTCGGACAGCAAACAGAATGTCAAACTTTGCCAACTCCATTGCCCACTTAGCTATGCGTCCGCCAGCTTCCTTGTTCCGTAGGATTTCGCCCAGAGGGAACTTAGTCGGGACCAGTATTTGGTGCGCCTGGAAATAATGCCGAAGCTTCCTGGAGGACATAAGCAAGGCGTAGAGTAACTTTTGGACCTCAGGGTAACGTTCCTTTGATCCATGAAGTACCTCGCTCATGTAATAGATTGGCCGCTGGATGCCTTCCCTCTCCACCGTCAAGACAGCGTTCACCGCTTGTGGCGTGCAGCCAAGGTACAACAAAAGCTGCTCGTCATGTCGCGGGGTAGTCAAGATAGGTGGGTTGGACAGGTATTGCTTTAGATCTTGAAAAGATCTGTCAGCCCCCTCTGTCCACTCGAAGCCATTGTGCTTGCGCAGGGCCATGAAGAAGGGCAACCCGCGTTCGCCTTGACGGGAAATAAACCTGCTTAAACCATCCATCCGCCCTGTGAGGCTCTGGACCTCCTTAACGGTGGTCGGAGCCATCATGTTTTCAATGGCCTCGATTAATTCAGGGTTAGCAGAAATTCCTTGCGAACCTATTACATAGCCGAGCAGCATGCCAGATCGAACACCAAAGGTACACCTCTCTGGATTTAATTTAATTCTGTGCCTGGTGAAATTATGAAAAGTCTCGGCCAGGTCTTTTGCATGATCCGGAGCATACTTGCTCTTTACAACTATGTCGTCAACATAGACCTCCAGGTTCCTTCCACGCTGTTCTGGGAAAGTCTTTTTCATTAAGCATTGGAAAGTGGCACCAGCATTGCGCAGACCGAAAGACTTGGTCGTATAGCAGAAAGTGCCAAAGGGGGTGATGAAGGCAGTTTTCTCTTCATCCTCGGGGGAGATGCTTATTTGGTGATAACCGGAGTAAGCATCTAAGAAACTCAAAAGCTGGGCATCCGCAGTTGCGTCGACCAGCTGGTCTATGCGAGGCAGCGGGAAATTGTCCTTAGGACAAGCCGCGTTCAAGTCAGTGTGATCGACACACATCCTCCACTCGTCGCCTTTCTTCTTTACGATCACAGGGTTGGCCAGCCACTCGGTGTGATCAACCTCGCGGATGAACCCAGCGGCGAGCAGCTTTCCAAGCTGATCCTTAATGATCCCTTGCTTGAAATCCGAAAAGCGACGAAGCTTCTGGCGAACAGGCTTTTTGTCCGACCGGACTGCCAGTTTGTGCTCGATAACCTCCCTTGGGACCTCGGGCATGTCAGACGGCTCCCAGGTAAACACGTCTGCATTAGCTCGGAGGAAGGCAATGAGCTCGATTTCTTATTTGGTGTCTAGATTAGCCCCCAAATGAACTGTCTTGGAAGGATCGTCCAGAGACAACAGTACTTCCTTGGTCTCTCCCCCTGGCTGAAGAGAAACCTTGGGACGGGCAGACTTTGTCTGCGTTACTTCGGGGCCACGCAGGGGAAGCTAGTTGACCAGGGCAAGGGACTGCTCGTCGCAATCTAGAGCAGCCTTGTAGTTGCCCTTGACCGTGATCACGCCGCTAGGGCCCGAAATCTTCACGCAGTGGTATGCATGGTGGGACACGGCGATGAACTTTCCCAGAGATGGCCGGCACAAGATCGAGTTGTAGGCAGATGGGAAGTCGACCACGTCAAACATGATCAACTCTGTCAGAAAGTTGCTTGGGCTGCCGAAGGTGACGGGCAGAACAATCTGCCCCAGCGGCCGAATAGCTTCTCCCGATACGATCCCATAGAAGGGCATCGCGACCTCTTTGAGCTTGGAACGAGGAATCTGCATCTTGTCCAAAACTTTTGCTGAAAGCAAGTCCAGCTCACTCCCGCCATCGATCAGGACACGCCCGACTCTGGCGTTGTTGATGGTCGGAGCCGTTGAGGCTTGGTCATCCCAGTGGGGCAATCCTCCTTAGAAAAAGAGATGGAAACCTCGGTCCACTTCATCGATTCAGGCTGTGGTTTGCCCTTCTCGACGTTGTGGACCTCCCAGGCAGCTTCCTCGAGGCTGCGACGAGAGGGATAAGCCGAGGAGCCACCAAAGATAACGGCTATATGGTTCACAGGCTCTATATAGTCTTCCTCATCGTCCCGATCACCATCGTCGGTTTGGCGCTTGGCCTTGCCGGCATCACCTTTTTCGGGGAGGGTGGGCATGGGGCCTTTACCGTTATAGAACTCTTCGAGCTTTGTAGCCCAGGTCCTGCAATGGCATATATCATGGCCATAGTTCTTGTGGAACTGGCAATATCGGTCACTCGGACCTTTCTTGCCTTGGTCGCCTCCCTGAGCAGGCTTCTTGCCCTTGTAACTATTAGAGGGCTTCTTCTGCCCGTTCTTGGGAGGAGCTGCGCGATCTATACCCGCGACGGTATTATCCTGCGCACCTTTTTTCTTTTTCTTCTGGGACTTCTTGTCACCAGGATTGTTGTTGCTCTTCTTTTTCTCATCTACACCAGGTTGGGCGGGCAGCTCGCCCTTGTCGAACACTTTCTCATACTAAACACGCTCTGCCGCATTGGCATAGCGATCAGCCGCCTTGAACAGGTCGTTGGCGGTCCAGGTCTCATTGATCTCGAGATCCTGGGTGAGCCGCTCGTCACGGACACCGTTTTTGAAGGCGCGGACAACAGATTCATCTGAGATGTTCGGGATCGTGTTGCGGATCTTAATTAAACGCTTCACGAAATTGTGGATCTTAATTAAACGCTTCACGAAGTTCCGCTCATCAGAGGAAGCCTTGCAGCCTAAGGCGTATGACCGGCCACCTTCTCCTGCAGAACCTAGTCTTGAAAAGACATTGGTCCTGTTGCTCGGAGGAACTCTAGTTGAACGGGAAGACTATACCTGGAGGAATTCCCTCCGAGACAATCCTCCGCGCTCCTTCCTCGTGGTTGCCACGATGTGCTCTTCCCGAGGGGATCGTCCGTGATCGCTGCGCACCCGCTTGCCCCTGTAGTAGCGATGACCATGGGGACTTGGTGAGCGTTGCCGACCACGGGTATCTTGCTCGTAGAGAGTCGCCCTTTGTCGGTGATGAAGTTCACGCGATCGATTGAAGCGCTCGCTGTCCGAATCTCTCCGGATAGGCTGACTGCGTTGCCCGGAGGAGGTGTTAACCTCACCTATGGACTTAAGGCCTTCGGCCAGTCACTCTAGGTGAGAAGCAACAGCGTCGCCCATAAGGGCGAGGTTGTCCTGGTTGGTGGATCTGACCACCGTTGCCAAGGCTTGAAGTCGTTCCCGACTCTGCTCAAGGGGTCCTGGGATCCCTGAGGCATCCACGTTTTGCCCGACCGGAGTCTGGTTACACTGGGATTCGACCCGGGCAGGTAGAACTTCTGCCGGGGGACTTGGCGAAGGTGCGCGAGGCGGGTCGCGTCGTTGTCGCTTGCGCTGATCGCGAATTTGCGTCAAGGTTTGATTGATTGAGGCGTCCAAACTATGGCGAACAATTTCTTGTTCGCGAGCAGCCGGCATGGCCCCATCTTGGTGCCGAGCAGAATTGACATGCTCGATCTCTTCGGCCGCCGCGGCCCGCGCACGAGCCTCTGAAGTCTTTGCGCGGACCATGTTGACGCTGCAACGGCCGTGCGTTGGCACACTAGACGGTGTCATCACTGTGTCGCCACAAGAGGAATCGACCGACATGGCCCTGGAATCCGAGAGATCTGAACCAGCACAAAGATCATCGGTTCCGTATTCATCGTCAATGACGGGAGCTTGATCTAAGACCATCTCCGGAACGTAGCCGGAGAGTTCTGTCCCAGATCTGGAAGGCGACCGAGATCGAACGGATCGATTCTATCTGACAGGGGACGTGACATCCTGTCCTTCTGAGTCATAGCCCTCAGGAAGAGTTTCCTGGTCGCTGAATGAGTTCGATATGCTTGAACAGACTTGATCTACTAGCTCCCCACGGTCGGCGCCAACTGTCAACGGTTGGGATATCGGTCCCAAGTAAACTAAGGTTCTTGAGAAGGGGAGATAGAAGACTTACCGAGCAAAGTGAACAGCAATCAACGAACAACAGGGAGACACGGGGTTTTATCCTGGTTCAGGCCTCTCCGGGGAGATAACAACCCTACGTCCAACGCTTCTTTATATGAGAAAGAGGATTACAAAGAGGAACTTGGCGAGATGAACAAGTCTCGACGAGATTACAAGTAATATACGATCTAAGCCTTAGACTTGCGATGATCTGGTGCCGTCTACACGCCGTAGGGGCCTTGTTTATATAGTGTTGAACAACCGACCCACCAAGGGATAATCGGGCCGGGCTAACCACGAGATCGTAACGAACTCGTATACATGCTAAATACATCCCGAGGTAGATAAGGTATACTCCAATTCTTGGGGATCACGACGTCTGCTCCAATCCGGGAAACCACGTCCGGGTCTTCACGTAGCCGTGCAGGACTCTTGTTCGAGTCGGACTCGAAGACAAAATCTTGGCCGCCACGCATCGTGCCAACCAGAAGGCTGTTCGGTAGGATGCACATGGGCCGGATAGAGCCCTCTAGGGAGCCAGGCCCTAGGAGGCTGTTCAATTGGGCCGTCAGGTAGTGGGCCATGGCAATGGGTCATGATTTTAACCTCGACACCAACGGCTTGAACCCGTGCGTGCACGCGTCACAAAGATATTGAAAGAAGCTTAGCCTATTCTACAATGTCTCAATTGGGTTATATGATGTTAGCTATAGGCATAGGTTCTTATCAAGCCGCTTCATTCCATTTGATCACTCATGCTTATTCTAAAGCTTTATTGTTCTTGGTGTGGACTACATGGGCCCCCGGGTATCCTCTAGAAGTCCCATAAGGGAACAGATGGGGGGCGATCCAAGTCGGCTGATTAGGGATGAAGACTACTCGGATTACACACGCCTTGCGTCGCAAGAAAGGATCCGAGGATATGGTATATCTCCATGTAATTAGCATATCAATGCATACATTCCATGTAACATCATAACGAAAATAGTTGCCATATACCCCGCGACATTCTGTAATTCTATCCTCCCCTACACTATATAAAGGGAGGGGGTAGAGGCCATCGGCAGGAGCCATCGAATAGGAGCAACATCTTGCATCCCGCATCTTGATCCACCATATAATCCCAGAGCACAGGAAGTAGGGTATTACCTCCTCCGTTGAGGGCCTGAACCTGTATAACCCTGTCTTGTGTTAACCATCTGGCTTAGTTCTTGATTAGCGTCCCCTCGTACAAATTCATTGCCGGCGATGACCCCCCAGTTTGTCACCAGTCAACACTTGGCGCGCCAGGTAGGAGGCAGCGTCAAGATCATCTCTCAAGTTAGATGGATTTTTCAAGATCGCCGCACGTCGCCATGAGGCTAGGAGAGTCTCTTCGCTTCGGCAGCCTGGACTTCATCGCCGACGGCATCGGCAATCTTCACCTCTCTCCCCCCGGAGAGATTCCTTCGCAAGGAGGCGCGTGCAATCAATATGACCCATTGCCTTATGGCTTTAAGAATTTAGCAAGCGCCTTCCACGGATTGATCCCGTCGCTGTTCGCCTTCGCACCTCTTCCCGAGGCAGACGAAAAAGAACTCTGCGGGCTCGACCGCTTGGGCGTGGATTGTATTCCGCCCAACCACTCTTCGGCCTCGACTAGATTTCCCTCTGGACTCGAGAATTCCATCGTGATTCTCGCACGGGATCCCTCGGTTATTCGGATAGGAGATGACCAGTCGGCGAGCGCATTGGATCCACTTGGATTAGATCCATCTGTGTTCGTGGGTGTCATCAGCGGTGGCCAACCCATTGGACAAAGCGAACAAGTCAGCCTCTCCGCTTCTGATTCAGAGTCCGACGGGAGCGCTGAGATTCGAAACTACCGAGAGGTTTTCGTCCTAGGCGCGGATGATCACCGCTCCACTTCTCCGCTCATCGCGTATGAAGTAACCGACGCTGGCGCGAACCTAGATCCTCGTTTGGCGGAGACACAAGATCGCGTACAACAACTTCGCGTCCGCGGCCGCGACGTCCAGAATGAGCTCCACGCGGTGAGGCTAAGTGATCAGGAGGTCTATAACAATCCCCAGGCCAACGTCATCGCGTCAAAGACTCTTCTTGAGACTATTGCGCCACAACTTTCAGAAGGCAGCCCCCTCGTCCAGACCCTTGCTCGAGCGACGGCCATGGTGGAGATATCTGCCATACAGCAAAACGAGGCTATACCGGCTCCGACTGCCTCCGCTCGCAGTCGGTCTACGCGCAACGGAACCGGGCTCGTGCCTCAGCGGCTGGCGAATCGCACCAATAGCCTGCCCGTGATCTACATCAAGACATCTAAGCCAGGCGGCGGGAGCGCAGTAACGGCGAGCGGAACTCTCGTGGCCGTCAAAGTCGCCGCAACGATGACCAAGCCGAGAGCACCGCCAGTCGGCGCGACAACCGCCAGGAGCAATGCCAAGGCCCGCGCCGGGAGCGTCGTAGTAGATCCCTAGCGCGGAGGCGGCCACGACCGCTGGAGGGGATTCGAGCCTTCATCCCGGATCTTCGCCGAGTGGTTTGGCCAGATGGTTTCAACCTCAAAGGCATCGACAAGTTCGATGGCGAGAGGGACCCAAAGAACTGGCTGCAGGTCTACGCCTTAGCAGTCAGCGCGGCAGGAGGTGATCAGAACGTCATGGCAAATTACTTGCAGTCGCTTTGACCCCAACCGCCTAGACCTGGCTAACGGCACTCCCGGAGAACTCTATTGAGTCTTGGGACGACCTCCAGGAGCAGTTCATCGCAAATTTCCAAGGGACTTACGAAAGGCCCGCGGGGAAATGGGAGATCGGACAGCTACACCGGCGCAAGAATGAGACTCTTCGCGAGTTCATCAAGCGCTTTACTAAGAAGAAGAACGAGATCAGGGACGTTTCGGAGCAAACGGTCATCGACGCCTTCTTCGCCGGATGCCAATCCGAGGAGTTAATCAGGCAGATGACCCTGGACCCCCCGCGTAGTCTCAAGGCCATATTCACGATGGCAGACCAGGAGGCCGAAGCCGAAGTGGCCATCGCGAATCATCGCGGAGGCAATGACGGAGGCCCCAAGAGGAAGCCTAACGACGAGCAAGGCAAGCCCAAAGACAAGAAGCGGAAGGGGGATGAGATGGTCGCCAACATGGAGCGCAACCGACCCAAGCCCCCTAACGACAACGACTACAAGAAAGTCATGGATTCGGTATGTCCCTTCCAACCTCGAGGAAAACACTCTACCAAAGATTGCCTTATTCTGTAGAAGTTCACTGACAGCGTGAACCAGTCGGCTAAGGGCGGTCAAGGCAAGAAACCTGATGGAGATTACCAGGACGCCGAGCGCGAGATCAACTACATCTTCGGGGGCTCGGATGCGTACGAGTCCAAGCGGAAGCAAAAGCTTACCACTCGGACCACCTATCATGCCTGGGACGCCTAAATACTTGCGCTGGTCCGAGGTGGCCATCACCTTTGACCGATCGGACCACCCAGATCTGATCGCCTTCCCTGGGAGGTATCCTCTGGTGCTCGATCCAGTCGTGCGAGGAAGCAAACTAAAAAGGGTTCTGGTCGATGGCGGGAGTGGGATTAATGTCCTTTTCGTCAAGACCCTGGACCAAATGAATATTCCTCGTTCTGAGCTACGGCAGGGATCATCTCCTTTCCACGGGGTAATCCCCGGGACGTCCGCAGTACCGCTCGGACAGATTTCTCTGCCGGTTACGTTTGGGACTAAGGATAACTATCGGACCGAGAGTGTGAGCTTCGAAGTGGCCGATTTTGAGACGGCATATCATGCCATCTTGGGAAGGCCGGGGATTGCCAAATTCATGGCTGTTCCCAATTATACCTACCTCGTCTTAAAGATGCCAGGTCCCAATGGTGTAATCACCCCTCCCTGGTGACGTTAAACAGTCCCTGCTCTGTGACAGTGAAATCTGCGAGATGGCGCAGGCACTGGACTCGTCTGCCGAGATGGAAAAGATCCGACTGGAGGTTACGAATCTTCAGGAGGAAGGGGATGTCCCCGCCAAGAAGCAGGCTAAGACGTCCATCCAAGCAGCCGAAGAAACCAAGAAGATCCTGTTGGACCCGTCTGATCCGGCCAAGACGGCCGTGATTGGGACAGGGCTCAACAGCAAATAGGAAGACGCGCTCGTCACTTTCCTCCGGGCCAACCGGGATGTGTTCGCTTGGAAGCCTTCGGACATGCCCGGTGTTCTGAGGGAAGTGATCGAGCACTCTCTCCACGTCGACGAAAAGGCAAAGCCAGTCAAGCAACGCCTGCGAAGATTTGCCCCGGATCAAAAAGACGCCATAAGGAGTGAGATCACCAAATTGTTGGCCGCTCGGTTCATCAAAGAGGTGTATCATCCCGAGTGGCTTGCCAATCCGGTCCTAGTGCAGAAGAAAAACAAGACATGGCGCATGTGTGTCGACTACACCGACCTCAACAAGGCGTGTCCCAAGGATCCTTTCGGGCTCCCCCGCATCGACCAAGTGGTGGATTCCACCGCTGGGTGCGAGCTCTTGAGTTTTCTGAACGCCTACTCAGGCTATTATCAGATCAGTCTGAAGGAGGAGGATTACATCAAAACGTCGTTTATTACGCCCTTTGGTACTTTCTGCTATATCACAATGCCATTCGGGTTGAAAAACGCTGGCGCTACCTATCAGCGCACCATACAGCGGTGTTTTCACACTCAGCTCGGACACAACGTGGAGGCATATGTCGACGACGTCATTGTAAAAACCAAATCCAGATGGGATCTCATAACAGATCTGACCAAGACGTTCGAGAGTCTAAGGGCATTTCGGATGAAGCTAAATCCTGAGAAGTGCGTTTTTGGTGTTCCGTCTGGTAAATTACTCGGATTCATCATCACCAATCGAGGGATCGAAGCAAATCCAGAGAAGGTCGACGCCATCCTCAAGATGAAGCCTCCGACCAACCAGAAGGACGTGCAGAAGCTCACTGGATGCATCGTGGCACTTAGCCGATTCGTTTCTCGACTCGGGGAGCGAGGCATGCCTTTCTTTAGGCTCTTACGCCGACAAGACGATTTTTAGTGGACAGCGGAAGCACAGCAAGCCTTTGAAGACCTAAAGAGGTTCCTCACCACGCCTCCGATGTTGGTACCTCCCATGCCCTAGGAGCCCCTCTTACTCTACATCGGCGCAACGACTCACGTCATCAGCAGCGCTTTGGTGGTGGAGAGAGACGAAGAGGGCTCACTCCAGAAGGTACAACGCCCGGTCTACTTCGTAAGCGAGGTATTGGGCGACTCTAAAATAAGGTACCCACAAGTACAAAAGCTTCTGTATGCTGTATTACTTACATCGCGGAAGCTCAAGCATTATTTTCAAGAGCATGAAATTTCGGTGGTCACTTCCTTCCCGCTTGGAGACATACTCCACAACCGGGAAGCCACTGGGAGAATTGCCAAATGGGCAGTCGAGCTTGGAGCCTTTGAAATAAAGTTCAGGCCTCGATTAGCCATCAAATCTCAAGCGTTGGCCGACTTCGTCGCCGAGTGGACAGAAGCC
>SPJY01028649.1:330181-363626 GCA_005191435.1 Raddia distichophylla | reverse complement strand
CGACGGAAACACGCGCCCCTTCGGCTTTGTGAGAAAAGGGCGCGAAAACGCTTCACCTCCCCCTAATTGGGCCTGGGCTAAAACTGCAAAGGGCAACCCCCTTAACAGGCTTTCTTAACACGCCGCTGACAGTGGCAATGTGTTAAAATCGAGCCTAATTCGGCCTCGGTGCACCCTGGAGGGCATATCACCGGCAGCGCCAAAGTTAAAAATATTTCACGGCATACCCCATGTTGGGTCACTAGCCAACTTTGCATGTTTAAGGTTGGGTGTTGGTGAAATTTGGATTCAATTTCTTGAGGTATGCCTTTATAAGGTCGCCGGTTGTATACCGCTATCCGGATACAAATACCTCTTGGCAAAATTGCGTCCAATTGGTACGCCCTGAGGGGCCTATGCTGATCCCTTCCCTGGTGGGGACATGTACCGCCTGGCTGAAGGGTGCGTCCCATGTTGGGCCAAGTGCTGGTTCTTACAAGTTGAGACCGGGCTCCTGATGCTGATATTTTTTGAAACGTTAAGGTTACAGCATGCTGCAAGACAGAAGTTGTAATAGCGTGGCTTAAGGCATTCCCCATGATGGGTCAAAAGCTGCTCTTGTATTGCAAGAGTGGATGCCCAGGAGCCGAATTCTCTTGTTGAAATAATGTGCCCAATGGGCCGAGTGAGCTGGAGTTTGGTATTGCCAGTCTAGGCGTTGTCTCAACACAAAAACTAAAGATTTCTTGAGTTCTTTACAATTTCTTTTCAGATTACAGGAGATATGGGCAAAACCAGTCGGCCAAGCATCTGACTCGATCGTAAAGCACTCGGGGGCTACTGTGGACTACATGGGCCCCGGGTATCCTCTAGAAGGTCCATAAGGGAACAGATGGGGGGCGATCCAAGTCGGCTGATTAGGGATGAAGACTACTCGGATTACACGCGTCTTGCGCCGCAAGAAAGGATCCGAGGATATGGTATATCTCCATGTAATTAGCATATCAATGCATACATTTCATGTAACATCATAACGGAAATAGTTGCCATATACCCCGCGACATTCTGTAATTCTATCCTCCCCTACACTATATAAATTAGGGAGGGGGTAGAGGCCATCGGCAGGAGCCATCGAATAGGAGCAACATCTTGCATCCCGCATCTTGATCCACCATATAATCCCAGAGCACAGGAAGTAGGGTATTACCTCCTCCGTTGAGGGCCTGAACCTGTATAACCCTGTCTTGTGTTAACCATCTGGCTTAGTTCTTGATTAGCGTCCCCTCGTACAAATTCATTGCCGGCGGTGACCCCCCAGTTAGTCACCAGTCGACACTTGGGATCCAGATCCCTTATTCATTCAATCGAACCTCTTGTTGGCACACGCTTCCTCGCCGCCGCCTTCCTCGTGCCGCTGTCGCATGACCGGCCACCGCTCTAAGCGCCACCGTCGTCACCGGCCGATGCGCATGACCCGAAGTCGCTCCAGCGCCTCGCCCCCGTCATCCAAGCGCCCGCACCTACGCCGCTACCGACCGCCGCTCCATGTACCGCCGTTGCTGCCAGCCACCACGCATGACCCACCGTCGCTTTTGCGCCTCGCCCCCATCGTCCGAGCCACCGTGAACCGTCGTTGCTCATTTAAGGCATTAAGGCTTTTTCGTTTTTTGTTTACTGTTTAATGTTTTTTCTCTGCAAACTGTAACCTCCATGAAGATGCTTTCAATCCTGATTATTCATCAAGTTGCATAGTTTTATTTCAGCTTACAGAGAATCAGCAAAATTTTGAGTTTTCAATTAAGTTGCATAGATTTATTTCTGAGCAGCAGAGAGATGAAGCAATCCAATCATTTCTGTTGAGTAAATTGCTGATCTACAAAAATTATATTTTCGCTGTTGTGTGGTTCAAATGTATATAAGGTTTTCTCAATGTGCATTGTGCAAAGTACGAAAGGGTCTGCCAACGGCCAAACAACTGATCCCCGTGTAACAATCGCTTTGTAAATACTACTCTGGATCACCCTTGATCCAGTTCATGTCCTTACATTCCCCTTTATTTATCAATTGGCATATCGATTGCCGTTTTTGCGAGAGAAAAAAAAAATTGAAGGCCAGAGGGATGCGGGCTGTGTTAGTTAAGATAAATGTGCTTGCGTAGTGGTCATGCGTCTATTATATGATTGCATTCTTTAGTCAAATACAGTCCATTATTGATGAAAATTCATCATGAGCTAGTACACCTTAGGTCTACAACTTTAAATTAATGTTATATGACTTTGTTAGATAACTAAATAGTAAACGTAGCGGCATATAAATCTTTTTCTATATTATTTATTATAGACTGTAGTTTTTATCTTTACGTTTATAATTTGCCTACTAATTTTACATACTTTATTTTCTTCAGTACAAATATAGTGTGTCATCATGTTTAAAAGACTTTTGGGTGATATAACAAATACACAAGAATCTTCTTGTCAAGACACAAGCACTCCAAATGCATCCAGTAAAATCTTGAAGACAAGACATGGTTATGTAATGGCAAGGTATGATAACATGGATGTTGCGAAAAAGGTAGCCTTGCTTAATAAAAACCGCGAGTACAAAGCTCGGATGAGGAATCCTATGATCAATACCCAAAACAAACCATCGTCCCTATGTAAGTATTTATATAAAGACCAAACTATTTTTTGTACTCATTATTTCTGATGGTGACAATGTTGTCATGTTTTAATTGTTTCTTTATCTCCTAAAGTTGGACATACAATAAATTCAAACATTTTTGAATCACTCGGTCAAATGATGGCTAAAATTTATATCTATTCGTCGTGGGGGCTGTTCAGAAGGGGTTGGGTCCAACAGGGAAGCTAATTTTTTTTTTATGTTTTACCATGTAAATTAAATCGATGCTAGAAAACAAATATTCCATGCAATCAAATTGGACGAATGTTTAAGAAAGTGACATCATCTATGTTGTGCTAAGTTAAGAATTTTTTTGCATTCTTTAAGACGCCAAACTGTTTAATAACATAGCAATATAAGTGTAAAACATTAATACTCAACAAGTACTTCTTGAATATATTACTCCAATGTGCTTTGCACGTGCACGCTTGCTACTTTCACTAGTGACTCACTATATCCTTCTCTAAATTTTTTCACAATTTATGCTGCACTCTAAAATATTCCTTCTCTTCGTTAATTTATACTACACTCTTTTCAAAACTATAGTATTTTGAAATGTCTGTTATGAATGCTCTTAGGAAATTTTCTCTTACCATTTTGCCACTCTGTCTCACTAACATGTGGACCAATTTCGAGAGGGACAAAAATGTAAATCAAGGACTAATCTTGAGAGTGGCAAAAACGTAAATCACTATATCAGTGGCCTGTCAGTTGTGATGGATTGAGTTAGAAAATTCCCAATTTTCATGGGAGGATTCTTTGTCGACCATGGCACCTGGCAGTTGGTTATTTATACTTGCGCTTTCCATTCTGCTCCAGTGAAATTTTTAGTGTCTAATAGTTTCCTCATTGGATGTCAGATTTAGAGCTTTTGGTCGTCATCGCACCACGAGTGTCCCGATCCTCATCGACGATGGGAAATAGTGGAGGAGAATGAGAAGGAGGAGGAGGAGGAGGAGGAGGAGATGGGAAGGGAGTGTAAGAGGATGTGATTATATCGTCGAGGAGGAGGGTGATGGCGAGGTATATGCAATTGAGGCCTTCGTTGACGTAGTGCCATCCGATTGGTACCAACAATAGGGTTGCGAGGGGGACAAAAAGATGCCAATTGTGTCATAACCAAGTGCTCCGAGAAAATGGACCAACACAAGACATCTGAAAATGCCTAGAGGGGTATCTTGCAATAGCAGAGAGGAACTCAATGGTGATGGCAGCAGTGTGCGGCAGAAGAGTAACGCGTAGCATGGTGGCGACCATTCAAAGTAGATAAAAAGAAAGAGAAAAAAGTGCACATGAGGATTCACATAAATAGATTATGACAGTGGTGTTGATGATCATTATTTGCAACTTTTTGTATGATTTTGACCATCAACATACTCATAAAACTAAGGAACGTGTGTATAAATTTGTGCAAATTAACAAAGTTTCACTAGTTTTGGTGATTTGTGTCTTTAGAAGCCAATTGAGAAAAGTGGGAACAAACCAGAGAAAAATGTCGGTCGGCTGTCCTACCCTAGGACGGCCGACCGACTCTAAACCGGTTGAGCTTTCTCCCACCACTCCAAAAGTACACCAAGACCCATCTACACCGCTCGTGAAACGTCGGTTTGATCTACAGGTAGGAAACAAGTGCACAAGGATCCATGGGCCCACCTATTTGCACTAAACACACCCAAAACGGGTTTACCCGCCAGTAACCATCATTGGAAGAAGATCAGGGACGTATAAGTGTCGATCTGGAAAAAAAGGAGGGCCGAACGGAGACCAAAGTAAGTCGGTCGGCCTACTCTAGGCCGGGCGACCTACTCTAGGACGAGCGACCTACCCTTGGTCGATCGATCACCCTTCTTGCCCTTGGATGCCCCTTGGATGCTCTCCCATGAAGTGCCAAGTGTTCCCTAACGTCGCAAGCTATGGTTGGTCCTAGGACACTATGAAAGGAAACCCCCACTTCACTTTCAAACCACGTAAAAGTGTGGCAAAGAAGAAGAAAGCGGCATTAGCTACCCAAAAAGAAAATAGAGTAGGGAGGGAGGGAGGGAGAGAGAGAGAGAGAGAGAGAGAGAGAGAGAGAGAGAGAGAGAGAGAGAGAGGAGAGCTTAGTGTTGGGGAGAAGTCGGTGTGTCGGCTCTCTTCCACTTTGTGCTCCGGAGTCGAACTCAGTTGTGAGTTCAGCTTCGCTCTACTGTTCGGTAACACTTAGCCCATCCTTTACATCGTAA
The DNA here is from genome assembly GCA_005191435.1 of Raddia distichophylla. NCBI lineage: Eukaryota > Viridiplantae > Streptophyta > Magnoliopsida > Poales > Poaceae > Raddia > Raddia distichophylla. Next base: position 358,746 of record SPJY01028649.1, on the reverse strand, counting down.
AGCAAGGTTATTTCATACTTATGTTCCTCTGATTATACCTAGCTTTTGCTAGATAAACTGTGTTATCTTGCTTGAGTGCATATCAAGTGACAACTAGTTAAGTAGTGCTGCTAGGTGTAGATGTGGTGTCTAGACTAGCTAGTACCCGGTAAACATCTGATTCAACTGTGGTGCGGTAGATAGTAGGTGGTGACAACCCCGCCATCCGAGTCGTATTAGCTTTTGCGAAGTTCGCCCCGTTAGTCTCAGGCCAATCGAGTGTTGGCATTCCTTATGCCTAACAGATATAATCCGTAAGCGCACAGACATTGCAGTAGCTTTCACCCAAGAGTATTCCAATGTATCGTATTTTCCACAGAAAAGCGGGAAAGCGAACATTGAAAAATAAACAATAATTCACTTCCAACTAATCAAATGACCACTATAGCATAGGTAAACATAAGATAGGCATGATAACAGTTGACACACACACACCGGAGACTCTAAAGTGGCATAGTTAGCTTGGGGAACAACGAGACAAGGTTTAGTTCCTGACTTAAGTTCAATCAATTACTAAGCTTGCGATAGTAGATATGAATGTTAAAATTGTTTAGGAACTCTTTGGAGTCGGTCGATTCACTACCACCCGGTATTAGTTAAAAACACCAGATGATTATGACCACAACCGATTGGGCTCGACTGGGTTCAGACTAACGGGGCGGACTTCGCAATAGCTAATACCACTCGGATAGTTGGACTATCACTTACTACCTACTGCACTACCATGGAATCAGTTGTCTACCGAGTTAGAACTAGTCTCAGACACCACGTATGCTACTAGAACCAATCACTTCCTCTCGGTACCTAGAGGACGATCTAAGTTCAATACTTAGGCAACCTAAGTATTTGAGCTTGAACCTAGACTCAATATCAGACGGACATAAACAAGGCTCTATTGATTCCACACTCTCAACTATGCGGAAGATAAATGCTCAGCTTACGAAAAGAAATGAACATGTATTAAATATTACTCTAAGTCATACTGGAAAAGTAAAGATACAAAAGCTTTACCGGAACTCCTGAGGACTCCTCCGGAACTCCGAGACGAAGCTCAACTCGACTCTAACTCCCACTACACTAGCCTACCTCTACATGATAAAAAGAGTGTAATTGTAACTCCTCATGGTGGTGGTGTGTGTTACAAATGAGGGAGAGGAGGACTATTTATAGTGTGGAGGCGACTTGGGGATGTGGAGATGCTCCAAGGAATTTCCCCCTCCATCTTCTCTTCTGGTGACAAGTGTCAAAGCTTTCTTGCCTCCTTCTCCTTGCGCAGCAAATAAGGAATCTAAGGAGCTTGGGTGCATGAGGTGGAGACCAGATGGTTTGGGGAGGTCGGCCGACCAAGGCTAAGTCGGTCGACAGGTTGAGACTATCGGTCGGCCTAGCTCCTGCCCTCCCCTTGGTGATCCCCTTGTGTTTCATTTAATATGGGAGAATGGAGAAGGAATTTGGGTGAAAAAGTGGGTCGACCGATGTTGGTACCCAAAAATCAGATCGGATTATTGTCAAAGGAAACCGATGATAGTTTATTTTCTGTTTTGTTTGGATTTTATTAGCTGGTAGGTTTATGTTTATGTTTATCTTTTAGCTTTCCTAGTTTGATGCTTTCCTTAAATATCTTGTAATCGACTTCGTGTCAATTTAGGACTCTTTCTATATAAATAAGCCTGACGAGGACATCACTCCTAACGATGCATCCATTTCTTTCAACATTCGTTGTGCAAGGACCAATAACAAGGGCACGTGCACGACAACTTAACAAACATGTGAGATCATTCCTTAATACATGAGAGAATATTGACAAGAGCGAGTTACTACCAAATAATATTGTGATTGTACTTAGGAATCATAGTGTTGATCAGCGAGCATGGTACTCTGCGCCAAGATGGGTCGAAAACCAAGTCTACCACGAGCTAGAGTCCAGGTCGGCCACGGCGGAGTAGTCTGTCTTCAAACGGGCGTAACAGATGCATATCAACTCCGTTTGGGGCGTTTAAGTACATTACGGCGAAGCCCTCGACGAGACCTTTCGAACGGATCAGGTCTCAAATACAAATTCTATCTAAGTTGATCACAATTGTCAAAACAAGTAGCGACCAAATTCTATTAGACCGCTCGGTGCTGCATCATCTTGTCTTTTTGGCTTCGGCCCATGTATCCCGCGCAGGGGGCGCCCCAAACCCTAGACGCCACCCCTTTGCCTATTGAAAACCTCGTAGCAGTCATTGTTAGATTCGGGTTTTTCTTAGATATGTTTTGTCATCACAGTATCGCCGATCTTCGGTTTATGAGACCCCAACTTTGTGAGCTTAATATCAATTTGCAGTTTGAGATTGCTTCTTCTTCTTCATTCTTGCTTGTGTTCTCGATTCTCTTGTAGGAACTAGCCATCGTAGTGAGGTCAACCGTGCGCTTACATGGTTGATAACGATCGGAGATAGTGGTGTACCGATTGCAGGTTTAGATCGGTTCTGATCAAAGTCAGATTGTCAACGTCGAGTACTCCACCAATTGAGTTTATCCTACCTGTTGGAAGATCGGGACCCCATCCCCCATTAAAGCCCCTTCAGGGCGTGTAAAGTACACAACTACTCAATGCATCAAGACAAGTCCTCTCTCGAAACTGATCGACTTCGTTGAAAGGCTTCAACACGCAGGTAGAGCTATCTCGATGTAAATGGATTCTTTGTTTGTACCCGTAGGCATGGCTGTCTTGCATTTAATACCATCAAAGATGGATGATGATCGGAGATGGATGTACGATGGTTGGAGAAGCTACGAGGCGCCGTCAAAAGAATGGATGATGAAGACCCAGGATTTTGTGAATCTTATTTATGCCTCGAACCTTGGAGGTGGCTTGGCTAAGTGTCCTTGCTCCAAGTGTTGTAACTTCTCACGACATGTCAAGATGACCATGGAGCATCATCTGTTCAAGTACAGGTTCATGCCAGATTATCTTACATGGTATGAGCATGGAGAGTCAAGACAAGAGAACACGTCAATTCCAATTGATCTTGTAGATGATGAAGAGAATTTGATAGGAGATATGATGGATGATTTCATGGAGCAGTTTCAGGATGCTCCGGGGCCGGAAGTCGAGAAATTTTTTATCCTTCTGTCAGCCTCGCAAGATCCATTGCATGAATCCACAAATATCACCCATCTTGCAGCTGTTACAAAAATAATGACAATTAGGTCAAAGTACAACTTCTCTGTAACATGTTTCAACGATCCTGTTGAATTGATATCATACATTCTACCAAAACCTAATAAGATGTCAAAAAACTTCTATCAATCTAGGAAGCTTTTGAGCAATCTAGGGATGCGTTACGAGAAGATCGATGTGTGCATACAAAATTGCATGTTGTTTTGGAAGAAAAATGAAAAGGAGGATCATTGCTTAATTTGTGGTAAGTCCAGATACATGGAGTTTACCAAAGAATATGGGACTGTGCAGAGAACAACCCAACCGATGAAGGTGCTACGAGCGGACGAGTACCTTTAGGTGGACATTCCTTGGCTTAGGAAGTGCCATGATGCTTGGCAGGCACTTTGTGCCTACTGGGCATCGCCTAACTTTGTTGAACAATCAAGGCAAAGGACCAATAGAAACGCGGGCCCAAGAACCACTCATCGATACGGTGCCGATGGACACGTTCGTCTCGAGCGCCGCATGGTATGAACCACTCATTAGCTCTTATAGGTTATTTGTATTTTGGTCGTAGTTCTGTTGTCAGCAACACATATCATCATTTGATTTGCAGGAGGCTGGAAGCGGGGTTGTGCCAAGCAATATTTACACATATGTCCGAGGCCACTTTGGAGACAATGCAGCACAACCAAAGCAACTTTGTAGTGATGCAGCGACACAGCACCTGATAATAATTTTCATGTTAATGACATGAGTTCAAGTTAATTATTTGGCGAGTGCCAGGCGTTGGACGTCCGACGCCTGGCGCTCGGTCCGGACCAGCCCCGGCCGTCGGATCAACGGCACAGCAGCGCACGTTCTAGGCAGCTAGCCAGTCGTCCTTTGATTAAAATCCCAAATAAACTTCTGATTTTTATACAAAATTCAAACAGTGTTCAAAATGCGTGGAATAAATTTCATAATTCTTCTAAAATCGAGAGCAACCCATTTTAAGTACTTTTTAATTTTTTTGATTGTGAACTAGGAGAAGGCACTTATGAAACTTACATCTATACTGGCGAAACTTGGCCGTGTGCTGATGAAACTTGGCCGTGTGCTGTGTGCTGATGAAACCTGATGAAACTTGGATGAAACTTCGATGTAACCTGATGAAACTTGGATGAAACCTGTTGAAACTTGAATTGGCCTGATGAAACTTGAAGGAACTTCTATGAGACCTGTTGAAACTTGCATTAAACCTGATGACTCTTGACAGTTCGGCAAGTTTAACGAACATGAAAGCCAAGTTTCAGTAGGTGAAACCCAAATTTCACCAGGTGAGTTTGAAGGGTTATATGGCAACATATATCTTGTTTTGTTCGAAAAAATACGAGGAACACGTCGGCGCAAACGGTTTGTGGATTGGAGCACCCAGTCGAAAATTATGGTCACCGAAAGAAAAAAAGCATGTGGGCCCCACCTTGCATGCGCACAGTGTTTATTCCTGCGCGTTTTGCGTGCAGCGCGTGGGAGTCCGGAGGTGTCGGACTCCCGGCGTACAGCCTTTCCTCAATTATTTTCAAATTATTAGCTAACATTTACAAAATATTGTAGGCTCGATATGGGGAGGAAATGGTGGCCCGCCATGGGGAAGACTATGATTGGAGAAAAGAACAATTAGACCCTATGGCACTTTACGCGAGTGGTGGTGGTAGAAAACATGGGAGGTTTCCTATGCTTAATGGGGTGGTGGATTCAAATGAAGCCTTGGTCGAGGCGAGGTCGTCTCAGTCCTCTGCTGGCAGTTCTCCTTCCTCACGCGAGACAGCGCTCGAGTAGCAATTGAGTCAACAACAAGAGCTAATGAGGCAATCTCAACAATACATGATGGATTATCAGGCATACCAGCGGCAACACTTTGAAGTAAGTATTCTGCTCTTTTGTGTGACTTGTAATGCCCTAAATTATAAAATTGTTGATTATACATAGGATGTAAATTACCTTCTTATCGAATGTGCTAAGTTATTGTTTGTACATTTTGCAAACCTTATTTGCATCATTGTTACCTAAAACCTAAAATTGCTATATATGCTGTATTACCTTCATAATTGATTTAAAACAATTTAATGGCTGAAATTTGTATAAGTAGCATCACTTGTTACTTTAGGACTAAAATTGCTATATTAGTTTTGTTATCTTCAGAATGGATGAAAACAAGTTTATATGGCTAAGATGTCCACCTAGCTTCTTTATCTGTGTAATTTTTTTACTATCTTCCATTAGATATCTCTTAAGACCTCAAATTGCTATCAAGTTATAATTGATAGATATATGCTACTACTTTGTTTCTTCTAGGCGATGTTCTGTGCTCATTTTGGTGCCAACTTTGAAATGCCTGAATTTTGGCTCCCGCCACCTCCTCCTGGCCTTTTTATCCAGATGCCACAACCGGTAATTTAGTTTCTACCTCGTAATGCATTTCTATTTGTTAAATTATCCATTTTCAGTTTCACACATTTTTTTCCCTTATAATGTTTTAGGGCATGTCGACACCGCCTCCTGCTACTCTCGTTCGAGACAACGCAGCTAGTGCTTCGAGGACGCGTTCCATCAATCAATTTATAAACTTAGGGTGTGTGTTTGGTGAACTTTGTGACTATGTATGTGACGATGGACTATGCGACGATGAATGTGATGCATTGTGATAATATGTGACTATGTATGTGATGTATTCTGATAATATGCGACTATATATGTGATCTATTTGTGACTGTGATGTTCCTGTTAAATACTGTGATTTTCCTGTCAATTACTGTCAATTTAGTCGTATTTTGCTTTTGTTAACCAAAAAAATGTATTTTCGTCAGTCTTGGCTGACGAAATTACTGGAGGTGGGAAACTGGCAGGCACTATAGTAATTTCATTGGCCTAGGCCGACGAAATTACTTGAGCATAATTTCATCGGCCTAGGCCGGCGAAATTACACCTACCACGCCATCTGCCACGTCACCTTCTAACCTGGTCTGGCGTCGGCTGAACTAGTTTTGTTAGCCAGAAAAAACGACGAAATTACTATAATTTCGTCGGCAGCTGACGAAACGGTTTGCAATTTCGTCGGCAAACGAACGAAATTACTGTAATTTCATCAGTAAATCCCCTAATTTCGTCGGTTCCAGGCCGATGAAATTAAACTCGTTTCCTGTAGTGATAATTGACTTAAAAATATGAAATACATCATAGATGTCTACTTAATTCCTATTTTGTTCTACCTGAGCATTCCATCTCTCATCATAGATTGACCCTTAACACACTTTGCCTTTTTCTCCCTCTTCTTCTCAAGGCCCTATAGGATCATTGGCGGGAGCATGCACCGCTGAATTCTTACTTACACACGTAGCTCGTGTCAGAGGGGTAGAAGGAACAACGGGCGGTGATGCTTGATAAAGTGTTGACGATGGAACCTTTGCAGCCTCAAGGTTTGACTTTGATGATCCACTAAAGTTTCCTCGCGTCCTGATTTGTCATCCCTATACTTCCCTTTCAGCTTTGCAAGAAAGATGGAACAAACGAGTGATAGAATTGTATTCTTTATAATCAAGTATATCCTGAATCTCATGGTTTAAACCACCCAAGAATCTAACCATTTTTGCATCCTCACTCTCTTGTAAACCACAACGCAACATACCAATTGTATTTCCTGATAATACTCCTCAACTGATTTGCTATTTTGATTTAAACGTTACAACCTATTAAGCAAATCTCTCTCATAATAAGAAAGAACAAATCTAGATCGCATGGCACGCTTTAAAGCTTGCTAGGTGGTAGGTTCATTTCCTCTTCTACACGTTTCATGCCATCAAATAGATGCAAAATCAATGAATTCACTAACAGCAACCTTAACTTGATTTTCAGGTGAAACAGTAAAGCATGAAAATTTTTGATCTACCAATAATTTTTAATTAAGGTAAGCATCAGGATCATATCTACCAGCATAAGAAGGTATTGTTAATTTAACCTTGACTAATGAGTCATCACGTACCTCACGATTACCTTGACGATTTCTTGCCATACCTTGTCGGTTGTGCTCTTCGATGGTCTTGATCATTGTTCACATCGAATCCATCATCAGCCTCGAAATCAGCAGCATACTCATTCTCAGCTTGTTCAACCTCATTAGCCCAAGAGCGATGGTCAGCAGGGGCTGCAATAGGCACTGGGGCAGTAGGGGGTGCAGGAGGTACACGGGCAACAGGAGTAGGAACTCTTCTTTCAATGTCCTCCATTCTCGTGATCAAGTTGACAATCCTTCTCTCGAGCCGCTCCATCCCGTGGGCGTTTGCGTTCGCTAGTTGGGTGATGCTATTGGCCATATCAGCCATGGCCTTTTGCTGATCCTCCATGTACTTCACGAAATCAGCGTTAAGCACGGACTCATTATTACTTCCTCCTATCATGATTAGTGGGAGTAAAAAGAACACACAAGAATATATACACTATATGCTGTTGTTGTGTGTGGGCGTCAACTACTCTCTCTCTAACCTATCCTTTGTTCTTACCAATTCTTACCGTGCAAGCAGTAGGCACAATCGGCAACTGGTCGGCGATAACTTCAACGCACAGGGTGGTAAAGCGATTGCTAGGATCCGTCCCTGCTGGGTTAGTAGATGGTGGAGCTTGGACATGTTTATATATGTAGCAAGGATAAACAATTGTTCAAACAGCAATACAAAGTTGAATAATAGCCCAAAGTGGTACAAGTGCTGGAACTCGCCTAGTCTTAGGTGTAGGTCAAGCTGGAATATACGGATAGCACAAAAGAATGTCACAAAGGGTTAAGATCAGACTAAGCACACTGTAATTGAACACAGAGAACTCCCTTGCCAACTTCTCTTCTCTCTCTCTCTCTCTCTCTCTCTCTCTCTTTTCAAATTCTGCGCGGCTCTTTTCTAGGCGCGGCCTCTTTCTTTAACCAAATCTTATTATATTTTTGTATGATTTTTCTGATATTTTTTTCAGCCTCATCAACACTGAAATATGGATACAGAGGTGTTTCCCCCCTCAATTTGGTGGTTGGGGGTGGCCGATGCAATTTCTGGAGTGTGCTCTGAAAGCGTGCAGGAACTTTGGGGGCCGGATAGGTGGTCTTCCTGGTGGATTTTTGGGATTCTAATTTGGTCAAAACAGATGTAGTGAGCTTTGGTTGGATGTATCTCATCGAGATCTTTCCAACAAGTGGTCGTGGACCCAAATCGGAGTTCGTATGAGAAAGTTATGTCTGTTTTTCCAAAAGGTATCCGGATAAGGGTTCCCAGATAGGCTGTTTTGCCGTTTTTCTGTGTTTCGGCCACGAACAGTGGGTATGCGGTGGCTGAATTGGAGGGCTAGCGATGCAGGACGATTGGCACAAGGCGGTTTGTGATCTAACTATGGTTTGCGATGGCGGGACAGTAACACAAGGCGGCTAGCGGGGGCAAACCGAGTAGGACTCGATTTGGATCAAAGACAGCTAAAACCGATCTAGACTCGACTAACCAGCAACACGACGAACTGTGGGCACAAACTCAACTACGTATACAGCAAGAACAATTGCAAATGCTTAACGTGGCTCGGGAAAATTAGTAGATGCAAACTGTTTTTGTGTGTGGCAATTTTCTGGACTCTAGGTACAAAACCGATCTACTAAACAGAAAAAAAAAAATTTCACCAGGCAACGGATACTCTGATACCACTTGATGTGCGCGGACGTGGTCCCGATCTTCTGGTGAGAGACAAAAAGGATAACTCAGTAGGTGTCACGGAGACCTAAACGGTCCGGCTTCCAACCCCGCAAAGGAACTGGAAATCCCGGCGATCGCTAAACCACCACGACGATTGTATCGACCGAACCAGAAGTACTATCAACCTATCCACGAAGGACGATTCCTGCAAACAACCGAAGAACGAGCAAGAATACAAGATAAGCAATCTCAATTGCAAATATATATTAAGGATAATGGGGTTCAGAAACTTGGTTCTGTTCGTCTAGCTGACACAAGAAGAACAAGGCGAAATCTCACACGACAGTGACGAAATCAACTAAACAAAACTCCACTAAGACGAAGTGCGGCGTGGGACTTATATAGGGCGGCGGCCAGAGGAGGGGCCCCCAAACAGGTGCCCACACGTGCTTAACCCTAACTCTAGGGGTACACGGGCTTTGGGCCCAAAAATACGGTGATACAGCGCCGAGAAGTTTCTGTCCATCAGTTTGTTTTCGCAATTCTTGTTGACTCGGATTGAATTTAGAGGCGTGGTTGGATCCGTTGGAAAGCTTATCTCGTAAGCTTTCTGTAGGGTTCTTATTTGCCTCATTTGGATGTCGTATGTGACCTAGGCATCCGTTTTAAGGTGTAGTGGTCCTAGAAGTCCGAACCGGACTCGACAGCGAATTCGACGTCCCCTCGATTTGGGCCCGGTGGTGGGGACTTCTTGAACCTTGTAACTAACTTTCTGAACTTTCGTTGATGAAGGCTTGAATGGTATGGCATGAGAATTCATGCCGTCTTGTCGCTTTTCTATTCCATCAGCGAGCTCGTCAGTGATGTCCTCATCACTACTTAATTCCTATTTTGTTCTGCCTGAGCTTTCCATCTCTCATCATAGATTGACCCTTAACACACTTTGCCTTTTTCTCCCTCTTCTTCTCAAGGCCCTATAGGATCATCCATTTTTTTATCGGTCTCAACATAGGAGCAACATTTGGTAGGCATTTTGTCATTAACTCTGATTTATGATTAAAGCTTCCACAGAGCGGGCATTGGCCTCTAGCTGATGTCCTTCAAAACCATTTTGTATGAACTGTTGTCATAACTCGCCAATGTCAGTTTGTAGTATCAACACAACTACACATTAAGAATTCCATACAAATTGCAGATATTCCAGACCAGTGCCAACTCAGCAGCACCATATGGATCATATTCTAGATTCACATTTTTTCTATCATCGGCAAATTGAGAGAGCACTAACTCAAGACAAACTCATCACGAGGAATAGCAAAAATTTGGGTCCGAAAGGGAATCTGCAAAGGAGATGAACAAAAAGAGCATTAAGTAAAATTTTGCCTTTCCCAAAGGCACTTCCTCCGGCTGCTCAGAAGTAGAGCTCAATCAAGGTAGTAGTTACTCGGTGCAAATATTACTGTATTAGTTATAAAGGAAGATCTGAAATTTGAATCATCAGAAAAGACATCAACTAAATGCAATTCACTGGTAAGCACAAAACCCATCGGGTAGCTCTTATCGTAAGAATTGGTAGTAGGTTTTTGTTTTCTTCCAAAAGCATTCTTCAGCAAATCGAGAACCTCCAATGACCATTGTGAAATTAAGAGTTTGTCAGTAACTAAATGAATATCTAGAGGCAGCAGAAACAAGTAATTTTTTCCCATGTTGTGGTTAGCCCTCTAGTGCTAAGGTTTGCCCCAACTGCATGCTCTTTGGAGAAGTGGCAACTTCATCAGGGTAAGAAACACTTTCAGCTTGACAAAGTTGTAGCATTTGTATAAATCATATATACCAAGCACTTAGTGACTTAATATTGTTGCACTAACAACAGTAGTATAGTAATTTAAAATTTAAAAAGAACTATAATGACTAATAACTCACAATAGAAAGGAGGATCTTAGCCATCATTCTTGAAATGGAAGCAGCAATATCATTTGATCCCTTCAGACATTTTGGAATACATAACTTTAATACAGTTCAGGATAGTGATAGTATACCCCCATTTCTCGACAGTTCCTGTATTTGAGTAAGAATTCAAAATTCCTTTGGGTATCAGTCTCAAGAGGATACTATGTGATGATATTCAGTAATCAAATTGTTAATGACTTTTCTACTCGTTTTTTAATAGGAATACACAAAATTGTCTTCCTCTACTTCCATTACACTAGAGCGTCATCGACTCCTGCCGACACTCCTAAGTGTTTGATTGCCAGACTGGCTGTTAATAAGGTCAGTGACTCTGACTCTATTTCTGATGATGAGAATCAGCAAACAGCTACTACTTATCTTGCACAAACACTTGATTTCTTGCAAAAAGAGAGATTGAGATATACTAGACTTGAGGAGTTCTTTAGTGCTTTGGATGCCAAGTATGATGATCTTGCATTTAGGCACGAGTCACTAGAAAATGAACATGAAATCTTGCTAAGCTCACATAGTTCGTTGTCCACTAGATACAATGTGTTTGAAGAGGATCGTGTTGCTTTGAATGTTTCTCTAGGTGACCTCATGTCCACATATCATAGTCTTAAAAAAAAGCATGAGTCTCTTCTAGCTAAGAGTGCTGCTATTGTTCCCTTACCTGTTGCTCACACTATTGATTTCATAAATTGCTTTAATAATGTTGTTAATGATGCTCCTGATTGTGTCATAACTATTGCTACTGCTTTTGTTATTGATTTGACTCTTGGCAGCTCTAATGTCAGTCATGACTGTAATGTGATTGCTTCTACTTCTATCGGTTTCTTTAGCAATGCTTATGCTTGTACTACTGATAATTGCAAATTTGCTATAGCTGCTAGGGAACTTGCTATTGAAAATGCTGAGTTGAAGTTCAAGCTCGAGAAATTTGATAAAAGGACTTGGAAAGTGTTATGAGGGTAGTCTCGTCTTTGATAAGAGCACATGCTGAGTTGTATGATCACTTCAACACTTGGCAAGTACCACCTAGGCACTATAACTCCACATGACAACGAAGAAACAATAGTGCTTGGCAATATGGTACTAGGTACAACACATGGAATAGCCCTAGGTACTAAAATAACTGGCAAGGTCCTAGATACCTCAACACTTGGCAACCGCTAGGAAAACTTCTGGAATGGTCCTCCTTGGCACAACAACGGTAGGCGAAACTCTCCTAGAAACCAAAACCATAACATTCCTAACCACACACGACCAAGATCACCAAAAGCACATGCTGAGTTGTATGATCACTAACAGCTCAAAAAAATTGCCCAAGGTAGGGTAACTGATAGATTTGTTGGGCTCAATGCTGAGAATGAACACAAGACACATGTTTGAGTGCTCAAGTCGTTGATTGATCTGTTTGCTCATTTTGCTTGTTGTTTGAAAGCTAACCCTCGGGGACCTCCTGTGTAGGTCCCTGAGTCACATAAATAATCTCTTCTCATGACATGTGAAGGACATGCTGAGTTAAGGATAGCTTGCTTCAGTGAGTACAATGCTATGGGAAACTTCTGTGAGCACACAGCATTTGTGTCTGAACTTGAGCCAAAGAAAGTGGAGAAGGTACTGAGTGATTCAAACTGGATGAATGCAATGCATGAGGAGCTGAACAACTTTGAGAGGAAATAAGTCTGGATACTGGTTGAGAGGCCAAATGACCACAATGTGATAGGCACCAAGTGGGTATTCCAGAACAAACAAGATGGGTTTGGAGTGGTGGTGCGCAACAAGGCTAGACTTGTGCCTCAGGGCTTCACACAGGTCGAGGGAGTGGATTGTGGTGACACCTATGCTCCAGCGGGCGTTTAGATGCTATCAGGCTACTTGTGATATTTGCAACATGTCACAACATTGTGATTAAGCAGATGGACATTAAGAGTGTATTCCTGAATGGCTACATTGGAGATTTGGTGTATGTTGAGCAGCCTACAGGCTTCGAGTACCCACATCACCCCGATCAAGTGTACAAACTATCGAAGGCTTTGTATGGTCTTATCGGCAAGGGCTTCACGGTCGGAAGGGTCGACATGACTCTGTTCACTAAGTTGGTGGATGGAGATCTGTTCCTATGCCAGGTCTATGCGAATGACATCATCTTCGGTAGCACAAATAAGTTGGTCACAAAGTTCAGCGACATGATGAGCAAGGAGTTCGAGATGTTGATGATGGGCGAATTGAACTTCTTCTTAGGGTTTTAAATCAAGCAACTCAAGACCGGGACGTTCGTATGCTAGGAAAAATACATTCACGACCTCCTCAAGCGTTTCAACATGAGTGACTGCAAACCAATCCGGATAGCAATGGGGACGAACTATCACCTCGGCCTCAATGAAGAAGATAATCATGTCGACCAAAAGTTTTACCTTTTCATGATTGATGCTTTTCTCTATTTGACTGCATCTAGCCCGGATATCATGTTTAGTGTGTACATGTGCGCTAGATTCCAAGCCTCCACTAGAGAGATGCATGTCAGTGCTGTGAAAAGAATTTTCTGATACCTCAAACACACTAATAGCATAGGTTTATGATTTCCTATGAGTGCGCGATTTGAGCTCCTTGGCTATTCTGATTCAGATTATACCGGGTGCAAGATTGATCGCAATAGCACTTCAGGGGGGCCTGTCATCTCCTCAGAAGATGTCTTGTCATGGGCTTCAAAGAAGCAGAACTCGATGGCGCTATATATCGCTGAGCCAGAGTATATAGCGGCAGGGAGTAGCTGTGCACAATTTTTATACCTAACGCAATCTCTCTATGACTTTGGGTTAAAATTGGATCACGTGCCTCTACTGTGCGACAATGAGAGCGCAGTAAAGTTGGCTAGCAACCCGGTTCAACATTCGCGCACTAAGCATATTGATGTCTGTAATCACTTCCTTCGGGACCACGTAATGAACGGCGCCATTGTGCTTTCGCATGTGAGGACGTAGGACCAGCTTGCTGACATAATCACTAAGGCACTCGATGGAACACGATTTTGCAAGCTAAAAAATGAACTCAACATACTCGATAGTTCCAATACCGATTGTGTTGGCCGCGGGCTTCGCCATTCATTTCATATCCTTTAAAGCCATGACTTGAGAATCTTTATGCTTTGCTTGTTATACGTATGCCATTCATTGCCTACATGCTCCCCTAATGATCTTGATAGCTATAACTTGAGTTTAATTTGTCACTTGTTCAATTTGTGGTTAATTTAAAACATTGTGCAATTGGAAAACCTTGAGCATATGATAGGTGTGCTACAGCTACTTGTCGCTCTCGAATTGCTCTAACTCCTTTGGATGACATTATGCTTCTAGTCTAGATTGTGTCCATCTATTTGCATATGTCTTGTGCTTCGCTAGAATGAGCAATTTTGTGAAAAATGTTTAGCTAAATTTGAAAAATGTGATAGAATGTAAATAAGGCCATAATGGGCCATACATGTCTCACCAATCATTCTCGATGAGATAGCTTGCCATTGCACTAGACATGAACTTATGGGGAGTTTTGAATGACCAAGACATTTACCTTTAATGTCATGCTGAATAGTGTCGACTATGGTTTGAGATATGACAAATTTGAAAAAAAGAAAGTGCTAAGTGGAAAATCTTTGGAAAAGGACTCTACCAAACTGTTTTGTAAGTGTCAATTTTGGCTTGGTGACCGCATTTGTAAATTGATTTGCATTCTCTAGTTTTATAATGTATCTTGTGTCTTCTTTAGATATCTTGAGCAACTTTTGACACTTGCAGCTATGGTTCAACTCACGCATTACTCTAGGTCATAATTACTTAAACATCACTCGATAATTACGCTTTTGTTGAACTTGTGACATTGTGACCTTATAATGGCTAGAATTTTAAATGCGGTGGACCATTTACGCATGGGTACACTTGTATAACCTGCAAAGCTCTTTCGTTTGCTCCTTTGTTGGTCCTTGATGACAAAGGGGGAGAAAACTAAAATCTATCTTATTTGATGACAAAATTGTTTGTGCATTGATCTAGAGGGGGCTATGTTGGCATGCATTACATTCATTTGAGCTATGTTGGCATGCATTACATTTCATTTGGCAGGTGTTGTATTGAGCTTTTGTTGTTTATTCACCTTGTTGGAACTGACCCACTGCACCAGAGAAAGACTTGTGCTCTTATTGAGACTAGTAAGCGCGCACGTGCAAGACATGTCAGAGTAATATTTTGCCATGCATAAAGTGTTACCACATAGGTATAAGAATGCATTCATGATTCTTAATCACGACAACAAAACGTGATGGTCAAAAGGTTATCATTTGATGATGCCTATAGACAAACATAAACTCTTGTATAAAATGTCAAGAATTTACTTGCTCGTGTTGACAAAAAGAAAAGGACAACAAATTGATAATGGTGGCTGAAATTAAACATCCGTGAACCTTGCTCCCAGTTGCTTAGAGGATTGTAGGATTACTACAAAACAAGAACACGATTTCTTCCACATAGCCATATACATATAAAAAAATTGTTAGACAAGAATCTGAACCCTCCATTCACATAGCTTGACATTTAGCATTTCAGAAATTCACACATACGACAATGCTCCAGTACAAGTATATTGTTGCACCTGTACAAGCAACGATGTTTATTAAGTCATGGATTTGCTTAAAATATACTTTAGCACCAAAGAATCTAGGATTTCTGCTACGGTAGGTAGCCAAAAGGTGTAAACATCCAAGTGTTCATATTCTACCATGACTCATTGGAATGCCTTATGCATTTGTGAATTTGACCCTTATATGCATTTGTGAATATTAAACAATGGTCAACTAACAACTAAATACACAAACAATTTGATAGTTGATCTTTATCAAAATTAAAATATTGCATTCATATGCATTTTGGTAATTACAAAGTAGTGGCAAAATATACAATTAGAGCTCACTACAAGAAGCTTAACTTCCAAAATAGTAATCAGCACAAAAAAAAAGACCCATTAGATATGGAATATACCTAGAGGAAGTTTCAGAAGAGATTATCTACGGGTCATGCTTGTGGAGATGCTCCCTCGCCTTGTGCGGGACAAGGTTCAACACCGTGGCAAATACAACATCAGCATGATGTAGGGAAGCACCCCTGCCGGTGATGGCCATTGCACGACCTTATGATATATGCACTTGCTCACATCCATCTGCTCCTACCTATGTACAATACATTTGGTCTTGTCCACATCACTCCTATTATTTTTTGAAGGACCTGACATTAGTTGTTTAGTGTTATGAAGAAACTTGAGTAGAAGCTGCAATTAAACAAAGATTGTGCAATGGCCATGGGGACGTGAGAAAGAAGAAAAACTGACCAGGATGGAGGAGGACACCGCCGGCACATATGACAAAGCTTGAATTTCATACCTGAATACCCACATTTAAACCCCTCTTGTTCTAGTAGAAATAAAACCACTTCGTAGCAAAGCGGCTTCAGAAAACCCTAGTTTTGTGCTGCTTTCATGGCATAAAGTATGAAATGCAAGAAATATCAGTTAAATGAAAAAAATAGTTCATACAGGCTACAAAAGCTTAGGAAAAACATGATCAAAGCAGGAAAAAAACTTGCACACAGATCAAAGGATAGGACGAAAGTAGAAAAAGAAATGAAGTTCATATCCCACTTAAATTCAACCTGGAGTCTCATGTTATTCAAGTTGTAGTTATATGTCTTATCGCTACAAGTTGCCAAGCCAACACATGTTGCGTGAGTTGCTTTTCTACATTGCAAGTCTCAAGGAGAACATACTATCAATAATCTCTTTTAAGTTTGGGAAGAATGGACAAAATAAAAAGGTACATCTTAGCACCCTCTCTTTGCAATTGACCTTGCGGTTCTAAACAGCATAAAGTGAACACATAGCATGAGTGCAACACTTCAATAGGTTCCATACCTCCTTTAACACAAGTAGGTTGTAGCTAGCATTTGCGTAGTTGAACAAGCACAGAAAGAAGACCTCAGACCTAATGAACTGGAACATGATTATTGCATCCTCCCCTCTTTGGATCATTTAAGAAGCCAAGAGTAAAATTCAACAAACTCAGGTAACAATACAATGATTTCTATTTTCTATTTTCTCAATATCAGAGAATACACAGGCATGCTCAAGTATAACAAAATAATCTAGTGTTGATTTTACAAAAATCTATGGGAAAAATACGGGAACTGTGAGGATAGTAATTGGGAGCAACTAAATATGAATAAAAAACTAATTCAAGGGATCGGCAGAAAGAGTGCTCAGAAAGAGGCGGCAACATCTGAAACAAATCCAGTCATTAGCACTGTGTTATTGTAGTTTCAAGCAAATATGTTGCTACTGTGGTTTACAAAATATTGGTACATGACAATGGTCGAACTTGTTGTTTTCTTGTAACCTGGTAAAAATGGTTAACCATGACAATACTTTTGGGAAGCAACAATACTTACAGCAGATTTCATGCTCTCGTTTCTGTCCATATATCTTTATAACTTCAAACAATGTACGGTGTGTCCTTGTATGTGGCTAACTTGCCAGTTTTACTGTGAAGTATATATCAGTGGAGCACTGAATTTGTGGTGGTTGTCCGGTTCTCTACCATTATTCATTGATGTATGATTGAGAACTGAAGCTTGTATGCATTGGAGGCCTGGAGGTGGTCGCAATAGGAGAAAACAGTGTAATGGGGGACAATTTTATGATGAATAATCAATTTTGCACAGTTGGGAAAAAAAGTTAGTGATGCAGCAGGTCTCTAGGAGATTTCAGCAGGAGAAAAAGCAAGCAGGCACAGGAGAAATAAGAAGCTAATGGTGTAAAGGGCAAGTATCACTATCATGAACTTTAGTTTATATACTTCGTATTTAGAAAAAAAAAAGAGTAAATCAAACTCTAGTTAACTAAAGCTTCATGTTAAAGCAAAACAGACTCTGAACAAACAATTGAATCTGTTTCTCTTGCATATTAATTTCACACACACACACACACATTTTGATTCCAAACATATGCCACCATCAATATCAATTATACTATCTCCTATTTTTCCAAGCACCATGGCAAAAACCAGAAATACTAAGAGGATTTGGTTGTCTCCAATTGATGCAGCACAAACAAATGAAAAGAAATATAAAATATGCAGCTTTGTTGTTACTTGTTATACGATCCATGGGCATATTCACAATAGCCATATTCACAATATGTACAAAAAAACCAAGTATAAGTGATACTCCTTGTAGGTGACAATAAAAACTACTAACGTTTAAATATAATACGATCCTACTAAGAAATGGGAGAAGAACGGCTCAAAATATCATATGAAAAATTTGCAGCAGAAAATAAAGGATGAATCAAACTGAAGTTGTGCAGCAGGAAACAAGTTATATGCATCTTTCACTAATGGAGATTTTGCGAAATATAAGAAGCATCATCAAACTAAAGCTACAAACAACTGAAAAGATTCCTACCAGGAAATTTTTATAAAACATTTATTTATTTATATAAATTCAGGTAGTGAAGTATGTTTGATCCAATGATGTGGAAAACTCTTACCCCCCTGGTGCACTGTAGAAGTGCTCTAATATTTACTGGCGCAAAATGCTAGCTGATAATTGGCACTGTTATTTTCCATCATAAAAGAAGGTTATGCTAACATAATAATAGTAAAATGCATACGTGGCTTACATGATAAGGTGAGTATATCCAAGCATATATTCCAGAAGACAACCAAACTTTGAGTGTAATATGACCAATGAGGTGCTCAGCAGTGGGCTGTGGGTAGGAGGATAACTTACATGGCTTGGTGGAATATGCTTCCCACTTAAGAGATCAAGCAAGATAGTGCCAAAACTGTATACCACACTCTCTGGACTCACTGTGCCTGTAGAACAGATGGATATTAAGAGACGAATAAATTAACGAGCCAATAAGTATCCACAAATGAAGACTCATTTCATGGAGATTGTAAGAGGCAAAGCTAGACTTGCAATATAGACTTACATTGTCTCTACATAAGTAAATACTAAATATTACCATTGATTAAAACTAAAAACTGCTTACAGCATAAGTTTTTTTTCCTAAGGTTTATAACAACAGTCAAACTCATACATGGCTTGGAATTTTTACTATAGAAAAGTGTAAGAGCTATTTTAGAGAAAATAAAACAGTAGTTCAGAATTAAATTAGATTCAGAACATAGCTGACGTTACATATTCAACTTACGATGGGCAAATATAAAGCCAAATGAACATGCTGTTACTTTGCGGCAAGTAACACAGCATAGGTATGGACCATAGATGAGATAAGACAATTGCGCTTATACTTGGTACATCCCAATATAAATACAGCAAGCATCTAATTTCCATATTTCAGCGACATCAAGAGTTGGAAGAGCTACCACGAGTGAATTGAGGGCTAGGGACGAAAGGGTCCCGACTCCTTTGTGTGTGAAGTTTCCTCAACGAAAACGTAGGTGTTTATGTGTTGAGCACCGAACTTCTGTAAACAATTCGGTTTGTGTCTCCTCGTCTTCACCCTTTTCATTTTCGCACATCATATTGAGATCGATTGTGTGTGAGTGCCATTGAGCTTCCTAGGAATCGAACCCGTGTTCAATTGCTATGAGTTGTTCTCTTCCACTCTTAGAACGCTAGGTTTTCACGCGCTAGCTTGGGTCATAAATTGGACTAATCAACAAAGGAAATCAAAATTAAAATTTGAACTAGCCGATTCACCCCCACCCCAGCTTAGGATCCTTAAAATATCCCTCGGCGACCAGCATGCTATATATTAGGATAGAGTGCTACGGGTGTTCACGTTGGAACGCCTGCGTTCCTGGCCAAAGTCCTGCTCTCGAGGTGGAAGGCATCGCCGGGGATCGCCGGAGCCCTATGGTAACGCTGTACAGAGCCACCGGCCGTTTATCGTCGGCAGCACCTGGAGTTTACTTCTTTGGCAATAAGCTGCCTTACTCTCCTCTCTCCTCTTTATTTATCAAGCACTGACAAACGCAGCAAGGCCATAGCCTCCTAACAATATTTAGCTAGAAAAAGGGAAATCTAACTAATAAGAATAACTAATCAAAACTAATCAATAGAGATAAGAGTAGCTAATCTTATCTTAGCCTCCCTGAGAAGGAACGGACGCAGGCCCAACCTCTTGGTCACCGCGCCTCCTCCTGAAGTACACTCGGTTTGGCCCAGCCATATCAATACTCCCTCCCTCCGGACCAAGCTTGTCCTCAAGCTTGAAATAAGAAAAGGACCGTTGGAACTCAATGGCATCGACCCATGTGGCGGCTTCGAGGGGCTCTCCCGCCCAATGAACCAAGAATTGACGATGACCCTTGAGAAAGCGCTAACCCAACAACTGATGAGGGGGCAGGTGTAGCAGGAGCAGCCGTCGACGGGCAGAGATCAACCGGCAGAGGTGAAGTGGTCAGTGGTGTCCCTCTGAAGGCTTTGAGCATGGACACATGGAAGACATCGTGAAGGCGAGCGGTAAGTAGAAGGTCCAACTTGTAGGCCACCTCTCCTATCTTCGCCAGAACTTTGTAAGGCCCAAAGAAGTGGGGCGTCAATTTGTGTTGAGCTGAAGGACGCAGGGACAGCTGCCGATGAGGTTGAAGGCGAAGCCACACCCACTCGCCTGGCTGGAAGGTGACCTCTCGATGGCGAGTATCATACGGTTGCTTCATCCTGTTCTGAGCAGCAAGAAGGTGAGCTTTAGCTTGGGCCAATAAGGCATCCCGATCCACCAAGTGACAATCAACGGCATCCACTGCAGTGGCTCCCTGGCTGTAAGGAACAAGGGATGGCAGAGGACGACCATAAACCAGCTCAAAAGGGGTCATGCGAAGAGCGGAGTGGAAGGAAGTGTTGTAGCAGAATTTCGCCCATGGAAGCCAATGAACCCAAGCCTTCGGGTGTTCAGCTGTGAGACACCACAAGTACATCTCAATCGTCCTGAATGAACAATCTGATCAAAGAAGAGGTCAGCCACCGCTGGAGCTGTTGTCGGCCGCTTGAGAGCGATGAAATGAGCGTACTTTGACAAGCGGTCCACCATGGTTGTCAAGGCGGTAAAGCGACCCGCGGCGTGCTAGGACCATTTTACCTTTTAAGCGCTTAAGGCGTAAGGCGAGGCGACTTCATAGATACATATATAAGGCGAATAAATGCACTTCATTGACACATATATAAGGCGAGGTGACTTCATAGACACATATATAAGGCCAATAGCCGTACTTCCAACCCAGATCATTGGTTTTTGGCTTTCATAGACACAAGTACACAACCATTAGCAGCAGCAACAGCAGTAGCATACAACTATACAAGGCAGCAGCATACAAGGGAAAAGGCAGCAGCAACAGCAGTAGCATACAAGGCAGCAGCAACAGCAGTAGCGGCGGCGGCTCAGGTAGTGATGCGGCGCGGCCAGCGGCGCGGATCGGGCGGCGGCGTCACGGATTTGGTAGCGGCGGCGCGGATCGGGAGGCGGCGGCGCAGGAGAAGGGGGCACGGCTTGGGCGGAGAAGGAAAGGAAGAAGGGGAGGAAGGGAGACAACCTGTTGGCGGCGGCGGCGGCGCAGATCGGGCAACGACATCTATGGCACCCGCCTCGCCTTGCCTCGGACGCCTTACGGATGCCATGGACGCCATACGAACGCCATAGGCTAAAATTGTAAGGCGTCCGCTAAGACGTCCACCTAAAACCTCTTTACCGCTTAATGGACGCTTAAGCGGCGCTTAATGGACGCCTCAACAACCATGCGGTCCACAACCACCAAAAGGCTGGTCTTGCCTTGTGACTTTGGAAGGGCGACAATAAAATCCATGGAGATATCCGCCCAGACATGGTGTGGAACTGGTAATGATTGAAGGAGACCAGCTGGGGCCAAAGTGCTGGCCTTGTGTTGTTGACAGACCACAACCACTGATATATGTTTCCACCGAATGTCGAAGACCTTCCCAATAGAAGTGCTCGCCGATGTAGGGTCTTGTGAACCCACACATGAGTTAGGTTGTGCACTGCTGCCACCATTTACGATCACAAGGGAGAGTTGGCAAGGACAAATAGACGACCTCCTCAGAAGAGCAAGCCATCGCGGGATGTCCACAGCGCCAACGTCGGCTGCTCAGAAGAAGTAAGGCGCGCGCAGCGCTGCTGGATGTCTGGGTCTCGCCGCAAGGCCTCCTCCCATGAGGCCCGAGCCGTGCCCTCAGGTGCGGATATGGTAGCACAAATGGGGACGGGCTCATGAATGCGAAACAGAGCATCCGCCACCATGTTTGCACGGCCAGGTTTGTACTCCACGGTGAAGTCGAAGCCCATCAACTTGCTTAACTAGTGTTGGACCAATGCTTGATCGATGAGGAACTTCAGGCTAGCATGATCAATGTGGACAACGAAGGGCCGACCCCACAGATAGGGACGCCAATGTCAGATTGCCTTGGAAAGACCAATAAGCTCCCGCTCATAGGCGGCTAGTTTGGAGTGTCGATCGGCCAGACGCCGGCTGTAAAATGCCACTGGATGTCCTTCCTGGTGAAGCACCGCACCCACCCCCACGCTGGAGGCATCACATTCGACCACAAAATCAGCATCAAAATCTGGGAGACGGAGGGCTGGGGCGGTTTGCAGAGCCGCGCGCAGTTTGTCGAATGCGTGCTGAGCTTCATCGGTCCATTGGAAGGCCTGCTTGCGGAGAAGGTTGGTAAGGGGTTCCGCGATGGTTGCATACTTGTGGATGAAACGCCTGTAGTAACCCGCCATGCCGAGGAAACTGCGCACAGCAGCCACCGATGTTGGTGTTCGCCACTTGGCGATGTCCTGGACCTTATTGGGATTGGCTGCGACTCCATCACCGGAGATGGTATGTCCAAGGTAGCCCACTGAGCGTTGTGCAAAGGCACACTTGGAGCGCTTCAAAGCGAGTTGGTGTTGTTGGTGTTGCTGCAGAAAAATCCGTAGGTGGTGGAGATGCTCCTCTTGGGTCTTCTTGTACACCAAAATATCATCAAAGAAAACCAGGACAAACCTTCGAAGGAATGGAGCTAATATCTCATTCATTAGTGCTTGGAAGGTGGATGGTGCATTGCATAAACCGAACGCCATCACCAAGAACTCAAAATGGCCATGATGAGTGCGAAAGGCTGTCTTCTCAATGTCCTTCGGCCGCATGCGAATTTGGTGATAGCCGGAGCGTAGGTCGAGCTTGGAGAAGAATTGCGCGCCGTGCAGCTCATCCAAAAGCTCCTCCACCACCGGGATAGGGAACTTGTCCTTGATAGTTTTAGCATTGAGCTCACGGTAATCGACACAAAAGCGCCATGACCCGTCCTCCTTCACCAGTAGAACGGGGGACGAAAACGGGGACCTGCTTGGTCAGATGAGACCTTGGGCCAGCATGGCGGTGCATTGACGTTCGATTTCATCCTTTTGTTGGTAAGGATAGCGATAGGGCGGAACCACCACCAGGTCAGACCCCTCAAGACAGATGCGATGATTGCAGGGTCTACGAGGAGGCAAACCTTGCGGTTCCTCAAAGAGGTTCTCGAACGTAGTCAAGAGTGTTTCTATCTGCTTGTCTGGAACGGTGTCGTCCACCATGAGTGCTTGAGCTCCTGCAGTTCGACCCACTCCCTGAAGCTGTATGTCGCGACCTGCTTCCTTGAAGGTCATCACCAGAGAATCAAAGTTCCACTGTATGTTGCCCAGAGTCTTCAACCATTGAACTCCCAGCACCACATCGAACCCATCCATTGGAATGATGAGGAAAGGTGCCTTAAAATCGTTGGTCCCAGCCTTGAATTGTTTGTTCTGTAGTCGACCTAAGCAGGGAAGGTATGCTCCATTAGCCACTCGTACCTGCTGATCGCCCCTGCTTCCTGTGTTGCACTGATCAATCGTGCGGCATGACAGCTAATGAAATTATGGGTACTTTCACTGTCCACCAACCCCAGCAGTTGATGACCTTCCATGCTGATCGGAATTTCCATGGTGTTGCCTGCCTTGGGCCCCCGTACTGCCATAGCGGACAACGCGGGTTCCTCCTCAGTGGCGGCGTCCTCCTCGCCGTCACTCATGACTTCCAGGAAGAAGAGGTGTTTGCAGCGGTGTCCCTTGAAGGAGACCTCGTCACAATTGAAACACAGCCCTTTGTCCCTCCTCTCTGCCATCTCTTCTGGTGTCAATTTATGCCGAAACGGTGTTGAGCTTGCCAATGAACTCTAGGGAGCAGAGGGTGCTCCACGGCCTCCCGGGGCAGACGCCGAGGCAGCCGAAGGAGCCGGATTGGGTGCTCGGAGGGAAACCGACGCCGTCGTAGGTGCCAATCGCGGGGCCGCCGATGGAGGTAAGCTGTACACCCCCTAATTTATGACGGTGGCAGTGTCGCGACTGAATGCTGGACGGAAACGGCCCGATGGAGCGACCTCCCTTTGCTCTGCTTCTCGCGCAAGGGCGACTGCTTCCACTAGATCGCGTGGCCGATCCCGCCTCACGTCCGCCGCCAAGGTGACCGTGAGACCTGCTGTGAAGGTCTCGATTTGGTAATTTCTCTTCATCCGGGGAGCTCGTGCCAACAACTTCTGGAATTCTCTAGCATATTCGTCAATGCATCGGCCTTCTTGCTTGAGATTGACCAAATCACCAATTGACCCGGATGTAGGGTATCTTGTGAACCTTTGCACAAATGTTTCATGGAAATCCGCCCACGAAATACTCTTCTCTTCCAATTCCCAATTATCCAGCACTTCTTGTGCTTCTCCCCTCAGGTGCATGCCTGCCATCTCCACGTTCTCAACCTTTCGGACATGGTGAATCCTGGCGAGCCGCTCACATTGGCGAAGCTATAGCAGCGGGTCGTCTGTCCCGTCATATAGGGGAAGATCGTACCGCGGCACTCGCGGTGCCCATCGTCTTCCCTCCTGATCTCCTCGACCGCGGCCGATTTCCTGTTGATCATCGTCTTCACTACTTGCTGGAATGCGTCGTGGAAGGGAAGGAGGCGGAGCAGCGCGATGGGCATGCGCATCACTAGCCTCCGAGTCCCTCTCCTGTATGTCTTCCTCCCGTGCTAGCTGCTTCCCAGAGGCCTTGATGAAATCCATCAATGTCTTCTCTAGAGTAGCCACGGAAGTCTTGATTTCTTCCACGGTCGTCTCCAAAAGCGAAGCATTGCATTAAGTACTTTTTCCATCTGCAGTTGAGCTAATGATGCAAAAAAATTGATATTTCTATAAATATGTAATACCTTTTTTAAAATACAATCTTGGAACAACTTCTGTTGGCACAGCAACGAAAGTAGCTGCAATGATGCTTCACACTGTTGGCAGACAGGTGACATGCGTGAGTCTTGAGTCAAAGGGACCAACAAGAAAGGCCTTGGTGCAATCCCTTTCCAATCCCTACCACATTAGGATTTTGATTTACCACAACTCTTATCCATTAACTTGCCTATTAGCTGAATATATAGGCTACCACTTTAACAGAAAAAAAACCCTCACCGTGATCTACACATGACAGCAACGCTTTAGAAGTCATATCTCCTAAACCGCTAAGCCACATTAGGCGTTCTTGAACTGGTTGAAAAACTAGAAACTTAAGCTACGTTTTCCGTAACAAGACCAAGCCCAATTCTCAACCAAAACACCTTGTTTTCACAGTACAAATTACTGCACATACATATCACCATCTAATCCTACAATTTCAAGTCTAGGGTTTACATCTTCTCCCAAATCCCACCATAAGTCATCACATATAAGGGCAAACATAGAAAATTATCTCAATTTTCCAACACCACAACAGGATTTGGGTGAAACCCTAACTATCCCTTCTTCTTCCCTTTCTTCTCCACTTGGCCAGCTCCTTCCTCTACCTCTCCTTCCCTTCCATGCCTCTCCTCCTTGCTTCCCCTACTGCCTTCCCCTTGACCAACCGCCCTAGGTAGAATAGCAGTCGCAGCTGAAAAGGGGGACGAGACGAGGTGGCACGTAGCGGGGCTAGGCGATGGCAGCTGGCGACGGACCATTACGGAAAGAAAGAAAACATATATCAAATCAGAGAACATATAAAATTAAAGTAGAAGTTTATGACCAAACCAATGTGTGCATGACACGCACGATAATTTTTCATTTAATTAGCAGGTATTAGAACGAGTGCATTCAAATAATTATAGCGCTATGTAGATTATAAATTGAAAGTACATGATGAAACATGACATCCTCAGCATCCGCTCAATTGCACAGATGTAATACTTTCTCAAAGATCACAAATCTTTCTTTGGTCAGATATACGATCAGATTGTAATGGACATTTCCGTAACAAGACCAAGCCCAATTCTCAACCAAAACACCTTGTTTTCACAGTACAAATTACTGCACATACATATCACCATCTAATCCTACAATTTCAAGTCTAGGGTTTACATCTTCTCCCAAATCCCACCATAAGTCATCACATATAAGGGCAAACATAGAAAATTATCTCAATTTTCCAACACCACAACAGGATTTGGGTGAAACCCTAACTATCCCTTCTTCTTCCCTTTCTTCTCCACTTGGCCAGCTCCTTCCTCTACCTCTCCTTCCCTTCCATGCCTCCCCTACTGCATTCTCCTTGACCAACCGCCCTAGGTAGAGCAGCAGTCGCAGCTGGAAAGGGGGACGGGACGAGGTGGCACGTGGCGGGGTTAGGCGATGGCAGCCGGCGATGGCGGCCAGCGGCGGCAGCAACTGGCGATGGCAACCGGCGACGGCGGCGGCTGGGTGTTAGGATGAGGGGCAAATGGGGATAGAGTATAGATGGCCAAACGGGCCGCACGCCAGGGCACGACACGGTTAGGCACGGCACTATCAGGCTCGATTAAATAACCGTGCCGTGCCGGCACGACACTAGTGCCGGCCACGCGGCCCAGGCACGACACTACAATAGCTTAGCCATGCCGTGCCGGAACGATAGCACGGCCGGCCCATCATGTCCGTGCCAGCCCAGGCACAAAAAAATGATCAACAGCTCAAAATGCAAGTCTCAAGTTCCAGATTTCAAATATAATGTCTAAAATTTCAAAATAGCTCACTAAAACTGATCAAAACATATCATATGTTCATAACAGATCAAAACAAATCATAAGGTGTAACTTAAGCTCATATCAGAGTATCAGACTTAGACCACCAAAACAGACCAAAAACACTTAGTTCAAGCTTCAAAATAGATAAATGGTTTAACTGTTGTGCAATGGCTGCCTCATTAAAAACCTATCTAGGTAAAAACTCATACCTCATGAGAAAACCCTAGATAGGAAAAGTGTACAGCCCAGCTTCAAATGTTCAAGTTACATTACAGTTCATACAGGCATATAGTGCATTACAAAAGATTACAATCAGAGCATCAACCTGTTAGCCATCAGACAGCCTCAGTAGGTTCATCAAGATAAAGATTAGAGAAAGCATCTTCAAGTTCTTTGTCCTCCAAGTTGTGCTGAGCCCTTGCTTCCCCTTGCTCCCAATCCATGATGCATGCCAGCATCTCCGTCGTATCAGATGTCAAACGACATCGCCGCTCCTCAATGATCCTGCCAGTTAGACTAAATGCACTTTCTGATGATATAGTAGAAACAGGCACAGTCAAAACATCTTTAGCCAAGATAGAAAGAACAGAGTATGTAAGTTTGTGCTCATGCTACCAAGTCAAAAGATTGAAATCATCATCATACTTCTGGACAGTGTCATTGTCCAAGTATGATGACAATTCAGAACCAACCTCAAGAGATGCTGCACCAGTGCTTGCTGCAAGCAGCAAGGCACTTGCAGATGTTCTTCTAGAAAGATTAAGAGAAGCAGTGGAGGTCCACCGGTTGCAGATGTTGATTTACCATGTTTCTTCATGCATGCAAGTCTATGTCGTGACAGATGCCAAGTACCACCGGTTGACCTAGCAGAAAGTAAGCCTTTGCAGAGGAGGCACTTAGCTTGAACCCTTACCTTCTTACCATCAATTACCTTGAAGATCTTCTCAAATTTGTTCTACACATCAGAGGTGGAAGGTCGCACCCTTGCTTTCCCCTTCCCCTTGCCACCACCACTGGTGCAAGTGCTTGCAGCCTGGGATCCCGTCCCAGCACCCTCACCAGCCTCGCCGCCACCATCGCCAATCTCGATTGGGTCAGCCTCGCCACCCAACAGGGCTTCCAAGTCCTCGCCCAGGTCTTCCTCGTCATCTCCGCGCATCCCCATCATCCGGAGGTCCTCGTTGACCGTGTGTCCGTTGTCTTCGTCGTCCATTGCCAGCTCCCCGGTTCCTTCAACGGCTTAGGGTTAGGCCTAAATCGGAGCACCAAAGTCGCCGACGAGGTCAACGATGGACGAATCCGGCCGTCTGGTTCCTCAACGGATCTAGGAGCAAAGAAGCAAAGAAGAAGAAGAAGCAAAGAAGCTAAGCACCAGATCTAGGAGGTCGAGAATGAACTGATGAAGAGATCAAATTGACAAGGCTTTACGGCTTACCTTGCAATTTCGCGAATCCGGAGCACCAGATTGGCCATAGAGGTCGAGGATGAACGGATGTAGGGCAAGGAGATGACGAATCGCCACAAGGGCACTGGGAAGGGGATGGATCTGAGATCTAGTGGCGTGCCATGGCGGCGAGGCGATGCGCCAGTGGCAGCAAGGCGCCGTGGCGCCGTCGCGCCG
>SPJY01028649.1:293729-330158 GCA_005191435.1 Raddia distichophylla | reverse complement strand
AGGAGGGACGCGATCGAGAGTGGCGGCGAGGCGAGGCCGTGAGGGTTTCGTCTCTGAGGGAGTGTGGGGAGGCCGGGAGGGGGAGGGGTTAGGAAGTGGTATGTGGGCCGCGTCGTGCCTGGCTTTTAAATGGGCCGTGCTCGTGCCGGCCCAGTGGGCCGAGGTGGCGGCCCAGGCACGGCACGGGCACCCTACGGCTATCGTGCCGTGCCTAGGTACTACAGGCCGTGCCATGCCTAGTGCCGGCCCATTTGGTAGGGCCCATTTGGCCAACTATAGGATTGAGAATACCTTTCCTTTTTCTTTTTTTATTTACTCCCTCAGTTCTTTTTTATACTTTTTGATTTTTAAACATGTCTTTCACCATTCATTTTGAAAACTATATAAATATCATTTAGTTTGTTGTGATTTATTTCATCATTAAAGATACTTTAAACATGATCTACATTTTTGTATGTTTGCATTAAATTTTTAAACAAGACAAATGGTTAAAGACCTTTTCAAAACATCAAAGACGTCCATAAAAAAAGAGGTAGCACAGTGCAAACAAAATAATACGTGCATGCACATTTGCCATTGAAGGAAAAATTTAACACAAATTATACAAACTTTCTGAATTTTATTTTTTTGTCATAAATTAGAAATTTTCAATTGTCGTAATATTTCCATAGCACCACTAAAAATACATAGTTTTTTATCAATATAAAAAAATCTGCCCACGTGTAATTGTTGTTTTTCTCAAATTGCATTATGGCATAGTTTTTATTTTATTGGCTAAATATAATAGTTTTCCTTATGTTAAATACGTCACACATATCTAATGTGCATTAACAAGTTTATTAAGTGATGTTAGGTTGTGGAACAAGAAAGGCTTTAATGAGTAAATTGAATTATTCAACACATGTGTGTCAGCAACACATGCTGTGCAGAACTATATTCGTAGCATTATAACTTATATGTGATGCTAGTATGTGTTGGAATAGACATGGGATCTGAGTTTTCTGCATCGCAAGCCATATATGATGTTAAATATGTGTATAAATAGGCTAGTTATGTTTAGTGTACATGGATTTCTAAATGACTACGCAAGAAGAAAAAAACATGATAAATTACCGTGAGAGAATACAAAGAACAAACTACTAGTCGAGGTACTCCATGGCCACTAACGAATTGTTTATCACACTACAACCTAACTGGAAGACAATTGATTGATTACTTCTTCAAGCGAGGAATAGAGTAGTGCGGCCTCCTTTTTCACGTAATATCTCTACCATGCATGAAAAAAGAGTTACGAAAATATGGTTGCTCCTCACCACAGGACATACTTCAAAAGATCCTTGCACCTTTATGACTATATGTCTACCACGTTGATTGGGGATTGATTTTTGAAACGATGATCGAAGTGCTGCAAAAAAAATCCAAGATCTAAATTGATTAAATCAAGGGAATTTGGCGGCTGGTACATCAACCTAATGTCAAAACCATCTGATGAAGCAGCATGACAAAACTCAGGGTCGTCGACAACTTGTTGGCAATTCTTACGCTCTCAAAAAATAATCTCCAAACGGACAGATATCGCTTGTAGTTTTTACCCGGGAATATTGCAAAGTATCGAATCCACAGGGAACGAGGGAGAAAGATAATTCTAAATATCTATATTATTTAAGATACCAGCCAGCTAGTTAATAGGGGTAAAAATAAATAATATAATAGGACCGATGACACACACAGAGGAGCATAAAAAGACAAGCTAGGCAGATAGTTGGGAGAACAACGAGTAAGAGCATAAAGTTCCTTAATAGTGCAATCAATTATCAGGTTCTGCTAGCAGATAACAGTTTGGTGGTTTGTTTTAAGACCTTCGTTGGAGCTCGGCCGATTTACTACCCGCTGTCAGTTAAGAACACCGAATGGTTATGACCACTCCAGATGGGTCCTACTGGTCAGTTCCTAACGTAGTGGATTACGTTTGAGATGAATCTCGGATTGATAGGGTTGTCACCACTTACAAAAAAAATACGTTGGAATGGGTGTAAACCAAGTCAGAGATAGTTTCAGACACCACGTCTGCAACTAAATCTGATCATTCCTCCTCGGATCCTAGGAAGGCGATCTAAGTTCAATACTTAGTCTATTCTAAGCATATGAGAATGAATCCAGACTTAGAACCAGATGAACTTAATCAACCGCTCTAGTAATTCACACTTCCTACTTTGTATGAACATGGTCAGCTTAGATAATGAAAGACACTTATATTGTAAAAGAAAAGTTTTACAAAAGGGAAAGGATATAAGAGTTATTACCCAAATTCCCGAAAACAATTCCGGAACTTCGAGCTTCAGCTTGACTCAACTCCAACTCCCAAACTAACTACTCTAACAAGTGAAGAGTGACTCCAAATGAATGGAAGTGTTGTGGTGTTGTGTGTGTGTGTGTTACAAATGAGGTGAGTGGGTCCTTTTATAGCCATCCGCAACCAATGAGGTGCTTCCACGCCATTGGACAGGTTTCACCTCCACACCAGCTGAAGGGGAATCCGAGCCCACGTTTTCGTCTGGGATGCTTTCTTCATAGTGTAGAATAACTCCCCACGTCGGTTTTGGCGGTTAGAGCTAGTGAAACTGACTTCCTTGTGAGCCAAGTGATCCAAGTCTAAAGGGACCACAACCATTCGATCAAATCGATGTGCATGGAAGCTTAGGATTACTCCTTGGTTGGTTTCTTGGCGCTTGGTTTGGAAACAGAGCTGGATTCGGCAAGAAGGCCGGCCGACTGACCTAGGGTGGGTCGGTCGACTGGCCTGGTTGCCCGGTTCAATTCCATTTTCCCCCACTTTATTCCTGAGGACAAAAGCTCAACAAAACTTGTGAAAATTTATTAGTTTAAATAAAATGCATGTATAAACATTGATTTTCCCCCAAATAACCTGATAGTTGGCGTACGTCAGCATATGAAATTGGACTTTACCGACTGCCAGCAACAACAATATGCGTCTTGGCATTGTCCTGCTGGATGAATATGGGCATACCACGTTCCTGTTCTGGCCATTTCACTTTGATGTTTGCTAATAGCTT
This sequence comes from Raddia distichophylla, assembly GCA_005191435.1. Lineage (NCBI taxonomy): Eukaryota > Viridiplantae > Streptophyta > Magnoliopsida > Poales > Poaceae > Raddia > Raddia distichophylla. The sequence goes on along the minus strand of SPJY01028649.1, from coordinate 327,084 downwards.
GTTCACTATGAACTCCCAGCTAACATTCCTGTTAATTGAAGGCATTACCATCATAACTAGTGTACCAGCCGGGCGGTTCACACTGCTCCTTTTTGCTAGCTCAACATAAGTGAATGGATATATTCGAATTTTTCTAGTAAATGTCACATTTCCACCCTTATTGAACCTAGGTCTAACAACTGCAGCAAGAAACATGACCTTCTCTATAAAATTCTTACTCTGTCTGGTTCTTTCTGGCTCAGCCTCATCAGGTGCTAGGTAGTACATTTGAGTTGCCCTTGTGCGATAAAACTATTTTTCATCTATGTAGAAGATATTGTACATACCCTTGAAAGTTGGTTCTAGAGGCATGCTTCTTGGGTCAAGCATCGAAAGATAGAACTGAACGCTAGCCCTTTTGTTCTCTTCGATCAATGTATATTTAATCGCATTTTTGTGCCTCCTAACCATGCCCTCCTTGAACATTCGAAATAGTGTTGTTCTAGAAATACTCAATGAGTTGGCTACATCTTCCAAAGTTGTCCTATGACGTAACGACACTCCTTTGATGACCTCGGGGTATAATGCTATATCCGTACGTCCAGATTTGGCCTCCTTGCTCGAGACCCCATTCAAGCCACCACCTTTCTACCCAATATGCCAAATTGATGAGACCATGTTCGACATAGATATGACCAAGGCTAATTCATCATCATCGCTTCATCGACCTACACATCGGCCAGGACGATCACATAGTTGGCCAATGAATTTAACGTCGTCACATCTAGCAACTAGGCCGCCACCTGATACCAAATGATAGGGGCAGGGGTTCTGATCTTTCGATGAGAGGAGGATAACTACGATCTGGTAGGCGTCGATATTCGCGGTCCGACTACAACCGTCCAGGACGTTGCGCCTTAGCGACCGGTACACCAACTCCAGATGGTTATTGACCTCGCCGGAGCGCGATCAACCTGACCACGAAGGTCCTTGATCCTGCAAGCGATTGAAGAACTAGCAAGAACAAGATGAAACAATCAACGCACAATATGGTGAGGTTCTGTAATGATAAAACAGGCGGTCCAACCGACACGCACGAATACCGGTATGTAGCAAAGGCTAAAACTTAACTAAACAAAACCCAAGTCTAAAAATAGCGATGGCTACCCTATTTATCATGGGAAAGGTGGCCAAGAGGGATCCTTGGTCGTTCTAGGGTTTCCTCAGGGCGTGCTCCACCTGGGCCATTGCCCAGCACGCTTACAAGACCCAGGTTTGGCCTAATTGTTGATGCAGCAACTTGTTTGGACGATTCCCGCTGATTCCGAACGAATTTTGAGATGAGATTGGATCTGTTGGACATATCTCGTCATGGGCTTCTCCGTGGATACCAAGAATGTCCAAAACAGAGTTCATATGCGGCCTGGGCGTCCATTTTAATGGTGGCTACACGATGGTGGCCGAACCAGAGTAGAATTCGAGTTGAGCTCGTAATTTGTTTTCCTTGCATGTCTTCCTTTGATCGACATGACATGCAGGAGTTGTAGACATTGTAGATACGGAGATACACCTTTCTGTAATATGCCATCATGTATGGGAGGCAGAGGCGGCCATGGTGGTGGCCTATAGTTGCTAGAGGTGACGACGTTAATTTCATTGGTGAACTGTGCGATTGTCCTGGCCGATGTGTAGGTCGATGAAGCGATGATGATGATTTAGCCTTAGTAATATATATGCCGAACATGGTCTCATCACAAATACGCTACACAACACTCAAAGGAACACTTGTTTCCTGTGACACGGCCCTAGTCACTCCATTTTTCAGTTTACCCATCAAAGATCTCTCAAGTAGCATGGCATATAAACGGGTTGGCATACTTCATTACTATACCAATTCCTTGATCTTTGAAAGAATTGATATGCCGCCTAGAGGGGGGAATAGGCGAATAAAACAAAATTGCGGAATTTATATACTCAAACAGTAACCAGCACGTCGGATGTTCCGATGTACGTCGGATGTTCCGATCCTGGCTGTTCTGGATTCGATGAAAACCTGCAGTAAAAATTGATTTTGTCGCAAAACTAAGTTTAGATCTATTCAAGAATATTCAGAACAAGTCAAAACCAATAGTAAAATAGATACTGAAGATCAAGAATGTTCGGATCTTTGAAAGGAGATCCTACTCACCGTTAGGGAAGGCACAAAGCCCAGATCACCAAGACCCTAATCCCCTTCCGGCGATGCCCACAGTACTCACCAGCATTCACTAGATGAATCCTTTTCCTTCCGGAGGCGGAATCACACCTTCACAAACTCTAGAGGCACACCACACAAAGCTCGGTGGCTCACTGGCGACACCTAGCCGTCTAGGAGCCCTTCAAGCCTCCAAGAGTAACGACTATGATGAAGAAATTAGGAATAGCTAAGTGCTCAAGAATTGGATGTCTCTAATTCACGGAGCACTTTGCGTGCCTTGATCTCTCTAGATCTAGATCTCACAAGATGAACAAGAGAGAGAAAGGCTAGTGTTCTTTAGAGATGATGAAGAAGTATTAGGTTCAAATCAGAGTGTGTAACCTTTTGGCAGGTATTAGAGAAAGCTTTAAATAGAAAATCCTCAAAAATAGCCGTTGCTGCAGAAGATCCCACATTGGATGTTCCGACCCACGTCGGATGTTCCGACCCGCGTCGGATGTTCCGATGGGCTGCTTACTGGATAACGCTAGAAACAGGCAGGCTGAGTTCACCATCGTATGTATCGAACCATGTCGGATGTTCTCATGGTGTAGGTTCTGTATAAAGTGTATTTTGAGTGGAAAACTCACACGAATTTCAAGATACATATTTTGAGCACTTAGGAATCTTTATATGCTTCTCCGTAGCATCCCTTTTCATAGTACGGCATACCTATGACTTAATAAATAAATATTTACAAATAATTACTAGTCTTGATGCCTTCTTGCAACATATCCACGTTTGAGGGGTACACCATCACATTTAAACATGTACTTCATGAATTTAATCTGTACAACATCTGTGCACATTTCTTTAATAAAAATATTAGCTCCATAATTGGTAATCCTTAATCACCAAAACTACTTAGGGGCCTAGATGCACTTTCAACCTCACCTTTAACTTTTCATTCTCACGAGCAAGGTCTTACAAAGTGGCAAAAATTAGTTGCACAAGCATTCACATCAACATTGTAGCATCTTGCATAATCGTTGCTCGTGGAGAGGGAAGAGTCGCAAGTTGCATTTGAAAGATTAGAGGTGCTCTTCAAAAGATCATCAAAGTTCACTTTAAAAGTCTCATGTGCTTCCTTTGCACAAATGAGCTCTTCTTTAAGTGAAGCATTGTTGATCTCAAGAGAGTTTGCTTTGGATTTGACCTCAGAAAATTATTTAGTTTTTTCCTTAACTCTCTTTTTTTCCAATGCAAATTCTTTCTCAAGTTGGAGGTTTCTCTCCTTTTTAAGGATGAGCAAGTCTTGTCCGTTGTCACGAAGATCCTCTTGTTGCTCAACCCTCTCCATGATCTCGGTCAACTTACCCATATCGAACTTCTTCACCGTCTTGACCAACCTAGCATTGCTCATATCATACTCATCATCATCATCACTATCATTAGTACAAAATTAACTAGAGATTTAGAGGATTTTGATGATACCTTAGAACCCTTGGCCATGGAGCACGTTGATGTATCATCATCATCTGTCAATTCACCAAATAGCGATGAAGTCGGTTTTGGAATAGCCATTCCAATGCATGCAATGCTCTCATCATCGTACTCGGAGTCGGATTCGGAGTTGGAATCGGATTCCCACTCCTCACCAATGTGAGTTTCACCTCTCGAACTCTTCTTATTTCTCTTGCTCTTCTCCTTGTCCTTCTTGTAATTCTTTTCTTTCTTCTTTTCTTCCTTGTACTCATCCTTCTTGTGTGGGCAGTCGGCAATAAAGTGTCCAGTTCCCCGCATTCATAACATCTTCTCCTTGAGCTCCTTGAAGATTTGGGTTTCCCGGAATCCTTCTTGCCTTTGCTATTATAGCTATTCTTTTTGAGTAATTTATTGAACCTCTTCACAAAGAATGCCATCTCTTCCATATTCATTTGCCCATCTTCTTTATCACTGCTTGAGCTATCATCTTTTGCCTTTGACACTTTACTCGCCTTCAAAATTGTGCTCTTCTCCTTTCTAGATTGAGCTATTTCTTTAATGTCCGAAGCCTCTCGGTCCATCAACTCATCACTAAGTATTCTTCCAAACACTTCATATGGAGTGATTGTGTGATGGTTGTCGCTATCTCAGATCATTTGAACTAAATGACGATTTGTTGGAGTGATAGCTCGGAGTAGTATCTTGACCACCTCATGATCAGTGAGTGAATCGCATCCAAGTCCCTTGGCCTCATTTACCAAAACCATGAGCCGATCAAACATCGTCTTGTAGTCTTCTCCTTCTTCTAGGATAAACCTTTCTAGCTTGCATTGATGAGCTCTATCTTGGTCTCGCTCACACTTGATGTACCTTCATGAACAACCCTGAGAGTATCCCAAATAATTTTCGCTTCTTCAAGTCCGTCCACTCGATTAAACTCACTTGGGCTCAAAGCACTAAACAAAGCATTGACGGCTCGATAGTTGCGGAAGAAGTCCCTTTCCTCATCAACGGTAAGATTCTCCGGTTCCTTGGGCTTGAAACCTGTTTCTACAATTCTCTAAATAGAGGGATGAATAGACATTTGATACATCTTCATCTCATGCCTCCATTGTGTGTAATATGTGCCATCAAAGTGAGGTGCACGCCTAGTAGAAACAGAGACATGAGATGAAGATGTTGTATCAGGATAAACATAAGGAATAGCAGCTCTTTTGTTGCCATCACTTGGAGTCCCAATCCTCGTATCGTCTTGTCGTTGTTCGGCATAATTCTCCAAGCTGTTAAGCTCAAAATAGGAGGTTAGGCTCTGATACCAATTGAAATGATCGATATGCCGCCTAGAGGGGGGAATAGGTGAATAAAACAAAATTTTGGAAATTATAAACTCAAACAGTAACCAGCACGTTGGATGTTCCGATGTAGGTCGGATGTTCCGATGTAGTTCGAATGTTCTGATCTGGTCCAGAGAGCCTTGCGTCGAATGTAGGTCGGATGTTCTAATCTGCATCGGATGTTCCGATGTACGTCGGATGTTCCGATCCTGGCTGTTCTGGATTCGTCGAAAATCTGCAGTAAAAATTGATTTCTTGCAAAACCAAGTTTAGATCTATTAAAAAATAATCAGAACAAGTCAAAACCAATAGTAAAACAGATACTCAAGATAAGACGAAGAACACGGCGACTTTTGTTTACCGATGTTCGGATATTTGAAGGGAGATCCTACTCACCGTTAGGGAAGGCACAAAGCCCGGATCACCAAGACCCTAATCCCCTCCCGGCGATGCACGCAGCACTCACCGGCGTTCACTAGATGAATCATTTTCCTTGCGGAGGCGGAATCACAGCTTCACAAACTTTTGAGGCACACCGCACCAAGCTCGGTGGCTCACCAGCGACACCTAGCCATCTAGGAGCCCTTCAAGCCTCCAAGAGTAACGAATGCGATGAAGAAATTAGAAATCGCTAAGTGCTCAAGAATTGGATGTCTCTAATTCATGCAGCACTTTGGGTGCCCTGATCTCTCTAGATCTAGATATCACAAGATGAACAAGAGAGAGAAAGGCTAGTGTTCTTGAGAGATGATGAAGAAGAAGTATTATGTTCAAATCAGTGTGTGTAACCTTTTGGCAGGTATTAGAGAAGGTTTTAAATAGAGGATCCCGAAAAATAGTCGTTGCTGCAGAAGATCCCGCGTCGGATGTTCCGACCCGCGTTGGATGTTTCGATGGGCTGCTTACTGGATAGAGCTGGAAACAGACAGACTGAGTTCACCATCGGATGTTCCGACCCACGTCAGATGTTCTGATGGTGTAGGTTCTGTATAAAGTGTATTTTGAGTGGAAAACTCACATAAATTTCGAGATACCTATTTTGAGCACTTAGGAACCTTTATATGCTTCTCCGTAGCATCACTCTTCATAGTACGACATACTTATGACTCAATAAATAAAGATTTACAAATAATTACTAGTCTTGATTCCTTCTTGCAACATATCCACGTTTGAGGGGTACACCATCACATTGGAATGACCACAAAAAAACATCTACATAAACATTATCCAAAATTTGCTTAGTGTTCTAATAGCAACAACTCTACTCAAGCAAAATGATTAGCCTGGAACGACCACAAAAAAACATCTACACAAATATTATCCAAGAAGATATCTACCCTAGTGTCGACGACAACATCTACAAAAACATTATCCAAAATTTAGATGGAATAACATAAAAAAACAGGTATAGAAACACAACTTCATCATTACCATCATCCGGCATGTTATTCCAAGTCAAATCTTGAATACTCGTCCCAATTTGGTGGTTCGTTTAGATCAAAATTGTTCATACTGTTGTTTTTAAGACTGATGGAATTAGAAAAACAAGCTCTCAATTAAGATAACACACATGCGTGCTTAATTTGAACATGCATAACTACGTATCGATGTATGCATGATCGCATATGAAGGCGATATGCAGACTTGGCAAACCTAGTGGCTTTCAGATGGACATACAACTTAGTTGACGTCCGACATACAGCTTCTCCCGTTCCCAAGGTGTCGATTGTGCTTGTACAGAAAATGGTGCTGTCACGTGGCAATTTCAAAAGCCGAAATGATGACTAGGGGGTGAATAATCTACTAATACCTATTTTTAGATTACAAAAACAGCCCCAACTCCCTTCTTGACATTCTTCCGAGTACAAGGCGAGCACTCTAAAACCGACCACTAGACCTCACCAAAGACATGACACTAGGGAGCATACTCTCAATTACTCACACCATCTTGCCAACCCAAGGCTTGACGTCACGCTTTCACTGGAGCAGCATCAATTCCATGCTGTCCAAGGACTCGCGGGTGCCACCGGCCAAAACTTTGACTTGCTGCTACTGTACCGTCATCGTGGTCAACCATGGGAGCAACACGACCAGAGTTCACCGCCTTCCCAAAGCAGTACGTCTATGGTCCTCTACCACTAGCTGTGCACTAGAAAGGGAAGCTGGAGAACAAGCCGCTGGAAGCCTAGAAGTCTCAACGGAGCGGCTCCTACCTGCATGGGTCAGATCCACCACCCTAGTGCAAATCCTGATCGGATTCACCACCGGTCGACTCGCCAGAGCTTGCCCCCCAACGCACATAGGCCAAAGACGCCACCTTGGTGATGCCCTAGCCTTGGATGATCCACCGGCCGCCATGGAGAAAAGGGGGTCGCCATAGGTCGTGCCTTGTGATACATGATGAGGAGAGGGCTAGTATTGGGTCGCCCTGCGTGGCACAAAAGGCCGATGAGGCTTGTACTTGACTAGTGGGTTGTGTGGGCAGGGGTGTGCGCATGAGTTGGCCTAGGAGTTGGTCATTATATACTATTGTCCTGGTGTCGAGAGGTTTGTGGAAAAAAGTAGAATGTACTTTCCCCTAGGCTCATTTCCTTTGTTCTACTATGTTATTTCCACTTCCCCACTCGAACTCTATTTATGTCGCATTGTTCCACCTGATCGCGGATCAAGGCATGACAACATGGTATCAGAGCCCGATTCCAATCCTCTAGGTGTTCCGCATCTCCTTGGCTGATCGGTAATTTCCATGGGGCAGGTTAGCTAACGCCATCAGATGACTGTTGTACTTCCTAAACCCTTGGGTCGATCGGTTTGGGAAGGAACAACACAGCATGTAATCGTGCCAAGTCAATGGCAGGAGAAGGAATAGAGGGAAGGTTGATGGAGCACTTTGATGCTCAGATGAAGATAATCTAGGAGGAGTTGAAGGCGATGAAAGGCAGCATCGTAGGAGTGGAGCTGCAGTTGGAGGTTCAAAAGGGAGGTATGGAAAGGATGCAAGTCAAGGTAGACTTTTCGATGAGCTCCCTAGGGAAGTTACAAAAGGAGGTGGGGCAGACGTTTCACCCATCGGTGGCAAGGCCAATTGGCAATTTCTCAGGACCTGGAGTTCTCAAATCGGCTCCAGATGGGGCAAAGGGGGCGAGTTGGAGAGGGGAGCCAAGAATTGGATGCCCAAGATGGATTTTCCCAAGTTTGGAGGACAGGATGTGCGTATATGGACGAACAAGTGTGAGATGTTATTTGACATTTATGACATACCAAAAGACTTCAAGGTATCTGTAACAGTTATACATCTGGTGGATAGGGTTGCATATTGGTTTGGAGCTCATGAAGCATGAATTCATAAATTGAATTGAAGGCAGTTCTGACTGAATTTGAAGGGAATACTTACAGGGAAAGGACCAGAGAGCTCTTGCTATTGAGACAAGGTGGATCGGTAGAGGAGTATCACAACAAGTTTGATTCGCTGGTGTGTAAAGTTAGTATTTATGACAATGCCATCAGTGAAATGATGCTTGTGAATCAGTTTGTGTTGGGGTTGAAGGAGGATATTAAGATAGGGGTAGAAGTGCAGATGCCAGACACAGTGGCACAAGCTGCAAACATTGCTCTGATGTATGAGGGGTCTCTGGACAAAGGGAAGAAGATTGGGAACAAGCTATACACTGCCAAGATCATTAGCGGTCCGGCAACAAAGACAGAAAATGCAGTCAGGCTAATAGGCACTCCGAATTTTGAGAAAGGGGAGTTGTGGAAGGCTAAACAACTCAAAGAGTACACGAAGGCCAATGGATTATGTTTCAAGTGTGGGGAACATATAATCCACAACATCAATGCAAACTCAAAGTGGGAGCACAGGTTAAGGCTATGCAGTCCATCAAGATACTGTCAGATGAACTTTTAGACATGTTGGTCCAATCTGAACCTGAGGAAATGCATGTATCTGTAAATGCTCTAGCAGGATCTGTATCTCCTCAAACAATCAGGCTAAGAGCCATGGCTGGGAACAAAGCATTGATCATGCTCATCGACTTTGGTAGTTCAAATTCTTTTGTTGACAGTAATCTGGTGGACACTTTATCTATGAACAGGGAGAGTATGGAGGATATGTCGGTGAGGGTGGCAAGAGGCGAAATACTGAACTGCAATAGTTGCATACCGCATTTCTCTTGGTGGGTACAAGGGCATATGTTCAAGAAGGAAATGAGAGTGTTTTCCTTGGGAGGGTATGGTGTAATATTGGGAATGGACTGGTTATCTATTATGGGCTGCATGACCTATCATTGGAAAGAGAAGTGGCTGAGGTTTCAATATTCTAGCAAAGAAGTGTGTCTACATGGGATCCAAGATGATCAACGGGCAGATATTGTGGAAGTGTTAGTGATGACTTTGTCAAAGTGGATCAAGGGAAATGATGTTTGGGCCATTGCAGAGATGGAATTGTGTGGACAATTGAGTAGCAACAATAGCTTGTCAGGTCCAGATCATCTCCAACAGCTTATAGAGAGTTAAGGATATTTTCAGGAATCCAAGGAACTTTCTCCAAGAGAGTGTATGATCACCCTATTACATTGATTCCAAACTCAACTCCAGTGAATGCTCGACCATATAGGTATTCACCACATCAGAAGGATGATATAGAAAGACAAGGTCAGGACATGTTACAAAAAGGAACTATCTGCTCGAGTATTAGTCCTTTTGCATCTCCTGTGTTATTGGTGAAGAAGAAAGACAACTCATGGAGGTTTTGTGTGGATTACAGGAGACTCAATGACATAACTGTCAGGAGTAAGTTTCCCATGCAAATTATTGATAAACTGCTAGATAAATTGTCTGGGGCAAGATTTTTTTCAAAGTTAGATCTTAGAGATGGTTACCATCAAATCAGAATGGTGGAATCAGATGAACACAAGACTGCCTTTAAAACTCATCATGGGTTGTAACAATTCCAAGTCATGCCTTTTGGATTATGTAATGCTCCTACTACTTTCCAATGTGCCATAAACTCAATATTTGCACCATTTCTCAGGAATTTTGTCTCAGTCTTTATGGATGACATTATGGTTTATAGTAACACAAACTCAGAGCACATGCAACACCTACAATCTATTTTTCAATTGCTGAGACAAAACCAGTTTTTTTGTCAAAAGGTCCAAGTGTGAATTCATGGTTGAACAGATTGAATATTTGGGGCATATTATATCTGGTGAAAGAGTATCCATAGACCCAAACAAGACTCACGTGATGGTGCAATGGCTTGTTCCTAATACAGTAACTCAACTTAGAGGATTTCTTGGTATCATGGGATATTCTAGGAAGTTTGTTATAGGATATGGGATTCTAGCTAAACCCCTGACACTTTTATTGAAGAAAAATGCTTTTATTTGGACATCAACAGCCCAAAAAACATTTGAAGATCTGAAACAAGCTATGAGTACTACACCAATCCTCTCCCTACCAGACTTCTCTCTGCCCTTTGTGATTGAGACAGATGTGTGTGGTACAAGGATAGGAGCAGTCTTAAGTCAAAATCAACATCCCATAGCTTTCTACAGCAAGGCACTCAGTCTTCAAATTCAGAAATTATGAATCTATGAGGAGTTTTTGGGTATCATAATAGCCATAGATAAATGACGCCCTTACTTACTAAGAGGTCCTTTTGTCATCAAGACTGACCATATGAGTCTATGCCATCTCCAGAATCAAGAGCTGACCACAGAGTGGTAGAAAAAAGAAATGACTAAATTAGTGGGCCTTCAATTCTCATTTCAATACAAGAAGGGAACTGAGAACAAAGCTGCAGATGCCTTGTTAAGAGTAGGACATGCTTTCAGCTTATGGGCTATTTTAGGGGGCCAAGCTATGTGGTTATAGGAAGTTTGTAACTCTTATGTGGCGAATCCCAAAGCTCAAGAACTTTTGGCTCAGTTGTCTGTAAGGGGTTTCACCAGATTGTCCTTATACTATACAAGATGGACTTATTAGGAAAAATGGAAGAATATGGGTGGGAACCAATGTGGGTCTGCAAAACAAGATCATTGAAGCTTTGCATTCCAGTCCTATTGGTGGTCATTTAGGAACACATGCCACATATCAGAGAATTAAACATGCCCTAAATCCTAAACCCTAAGAAGTTATTTATCTGGACAGGACTTAAACAGGGGGTACAGTCCTTCATCAAACAATGTGGTGTTTGTCAACAGGCCAAGCATGACCATTGCAAATACCCAGGTTTACTGCAGCCTGTCCCTATACCAGCTAGTCCTTGGGAAGAGGTCAGTATGGAATTTATTGAAGGCTTACCAAAATCTGCATGATATTCGGTAATCATGGTAGTTATAGATCGATTTACAAAGTATGCACACTTCATTGCTATGAAACACTCGTTTAATGCTGCCATGGTTGCTAAGTTTTTTCTCAATTATATTGTAAAGTTGCATGTTGTGCCAAAATCGATTATTTCAGACAGAGATAAAGTCTTTACCAGTCACTTTTGGTAAGAGCTGTTCAAGTCTATGGGCGTCAAATTGCAGCTAAGTTCTGCTTACCATCTTCAGAGTGATGGGCAAACAGAGCGCACTAATCAGTGTTTGGAATTATATTTTAGATGTGCAGTACAGTAATGTCCAAAGAAGTGGGTGGTGTAGCTTCCTCTTGCGGAGTTTTGGTACAACACTAATTTCCATTCATCTTTGCGAGAGTCTCTTTTTAGGGCATTATATGGAGTTGAACCAAGCTATGGGTTGCTGCCTACAAATGTGGATGTGGGTCATTTAGAAGTCAAGGACTTTATCACAGAAACAAACAAACATTCGGATGTGTTACGGGCTCAGTTGCTGAATCTCAAGACAAAATGAAAGTGATGGTTGATAGACAACGAAGTTTCAGGGAGTTCCAATTCGGTGAGTGGGTCTATTTGAAATTTCAACCTCATGCTCAGCATTCGGTGGCACATAGACCAAACTCTAAGTTGTCTTACAAGTTTTATGGCCCATACAAAATTGTGCGTCGCATAGGAACTATGGCATATGAATTGCAACTACCGGGTGACAGCCTTATTCATCCAGTGTTTCATGTGTCCCAGTTAAAGCAGCATACTCCAAACTTCACCAGTAGAGTTGGATATTTATGATGTTCAACCTGAATAAATTCTTGATAAAAGGATGGTCAAGAAGGGCACATTTTTTATATTCAAGTCTTGAACAAATGGACAACTTTACCAACTAAAGCCTCAACATGGGAAGATTACTTGGTCGTGAGGGAGCGTTTTCCTCAATCAACAGTCTGGGGACAGCCTGCATTTCAAGGGGGGGAATATGTCATATGACAAGGAGAGGGCTAATATTGGATCGGCCAGCGTGGCACAAAAGGCCGATGAGGCTTGTACTTGACTTGTGGGCTGTGTGGGCCGGTGTGTGCGCGTGAGTTGTCCTGGGAGTTGGCTGTTATATACAACTCTCCTGGTATCAAGTGGGTTATGGAAAAAGTATAATGAACATTCCCCTAAACTCATTTCCTCAGTTCTTCTCTGTTCTTTCCCCTTCCCCACTCCAAACTCTATTTCTATCGCATTGTTCCACCTGATTGCGGATCAGGGCGTGACACTTGTTGATATTGGTTGAGCCAGGTCGCCGCCTTGGGGTTTTTTGTGCCGCCCTTTGTCTCACGCGCGGCCAGGAGTGTCATCGATGTGTCTCTGACAGTACGTGGAGCGTCTACCCAATAAGGAGAGCGCTGAAGATTTTTTAGTGTTTTGGAACTGGAGACAAACTGGTAATTGCTGGCCCTCAGGGGATGAGGGCTCCTCTATTTATAGGGGGTGCAGAATTTACATCTGGAAAACAAAAAAGACCCCTTCGAGGCTTCAACATTGCCTTCGGACCGATGATAAGAAATCAGCTGTTCTTTACAATACAATAATGTTTACAAGCATATGAAAGACCTGATCTACCCTTGTGACCCTAGATGCTAACCAACCATCCTGAGCCTCCAGTGAATGCTTGGCCCAGACGCCAGCCCATTAGGAGATGGCCTCAACTCGGCGATAAACACGCGTTGGGCTTAATCCTCTAGATGGGCCTTCTGTGCCAGGCGAAGCAGGCCGCCACCTTCGGATGCCCTTCGGGGGATCTTCGGGTACATCTAGCTTCTCCATGATAGGATCTTCGCTAGGGAATTGCTCCTTTGGCCATCACCCTCCTTATCTTCTCGGCTTCTCCGAAGGTATTTTCAGCCTTCGAGATCCTCTCAGGTTCTCTGGCCGTACCTTTGGGATTTTCGCCTTCATTTTTCGAAGAAGGGGGGGCTTTCCACAACAGAAGCCCCTTGCAGCCCTGCCCCGCCTCGGCGTGGCGATTGGCAGCTCCATAGTGATCCTCCCTTTTCGCCATGCCGAGGTTGGAATGCCGAAGGTTCTAGATGATCCTAGGGTACACTTTGAACCATAATATTAGTCAATATTACCTTGGGATAGGAACCGCTCTATTATTGTAGTGGGCCTGCATGCCATGAGATGTGACGGTTGATGTGACCATGAGATGTATTTCTCGAGTTGCATGTCAGTGGAAACGGCGGGACGCGGTCCATTTGTCAATCCCCAGCGCGTGATTCCCTTAGAATTCCTTGGGCGGGAGAATTTTTATCCTTCCCATGAACTGTTCGGATCCAGGCCATCCGTGACCACACGTGTCAAACATCCAGTGGAAAACCTGGCCCATAAATATGCGGGATTGGGGGAGTTAAGTCCCCTACGCGCACCATTCTCGCATACAGGCCGTTTCCACTTCCATGCTCTCCCTTCTGCTTCAGCACCGGTTGCTCCGTGCGCCCAAAGCTACTTCACCTTCTATCACTTGATAGCCCATCGCCCGCGTGGGATAGCTTTCATAGCCGCCGCCAACTCCGACCTGCATTTTCGGCGAGCTCCTCAAGCCAAGCCTTTCCAATGGCTCCTAGGCGCATCCTTGCCGCCTCTGCCCAGGCTAGCCTATCCTGGGAACTGGGGGAGTCAAGGGTGACGGAGGACTTGGCCACCGTGGCGGCGTGCTCCGGCGTGGCGGTGGAGTTGGTCTGCCACCCAGGGAGAGAGACCAGTCCTAACCCCCGTGAAGGGCAGGCAGTGATTTTTATTTGCTAGCACAACGCGGGCCTTCGGGCTCTGGTGGGGGAAGTGTTGGGCCTTTACAGGGCTCAACTTAGCCAACTGTCCCTTAACGCCATAGCGAGGTTGGCAATGTTCGAGTGGGCCGTTCGAAGCCACGGAGGATGCCCCTCGGCCCGAGTCTTCGCGCACCTCCACAAAGCCAGCTGGCAAGGGAAGAGCCGAGGGATCCCTTTTGGAAGCATTAACTTTGTGGTGTAGAAAGGCCGAGAAGACTGCTTCCCTCCCTGGCCACCAAGAAGAAGTAGAAGGGATCCTTTGGCCTATCCTGGAAGCGGTTCTGGTTTTATCAACGGATGGATGATAGGGATCGATGATTAGTATACCGTCGAGGCGAAGTGGCCACTGTTGGTGCCCCAGAGGTGACATTAGACGGTGCCGACGAAGCTCATGTTTTGCTACTCGAGAGGATAAGATAGCGGTTTTCTATGAGGGCTTTGACCGAAGAGTATACCGCTGTGAGGATCAGACCCCTTCGGCGAGACTGGGGATGCACTCCCATCATTGAGGAGGAAGGAGCGTGCTTATTGCTTGGGGAACGCTCTGTTTTGCCGCCCCGAAGGGCCTAATAGTACGTGGAATTCCTCCCCGAGCCAAGCATTGCCAAGGAAATCTTAAGGGCCGCCAGCGCCGGGGTGACCGTTGTTGGTGATTCTTATGCCTATTAGAATTAATCCGTAAGCGCACAGATATCACAGTAGCTTTCACATCGGAGCATTCCAAAGTTATCGATTTCCCACGAAGAACGAGAAGAGTCTAGTTTCTAGTCTTGACTTGGCCGGATGGATATGGTGGAATGACGAAAGTGGGGTAACATATTTCGGGTCGAGAGGTTCTACTAAAGGTTTACACAAGTCAAGGGTACAAGGATAATCCACACACAATTTTTACTCTTTATTGGAGCTCGGTCGAGTCACTACTACTCGCTATCAGTTAAGAACATCGAATGGTTATGATCATCCCCAATTGGGCACTACTAGGCTGAGACTAATGGGGCGGATTCCACAAACTGTCGCGCGTATAGTAGGGCTGTCACCACCTACTACCTACCGCTTAGCCGTTGAATCAAGTGTCTACCGGTACTAACTAGTCTAGACACCACATCTATTCCTAGCAGTACTACGTACCAAGGACGTCACTCAATACGTACTCCTACAAAACATGGCACTAATATCTATTGTGTCACCAAAGCACAGAGATTTAGCATGAGCCTAATACCAACAGAGAGATAATGTATACGAAATAAACTTGCTTTATAAATAAAGGATGGGACTGTCGACTGGTGGCTAATCGGGGGTCACCGTCGGCAATGAATTTGTTACGAGGTTATGCGCTAGAACCAAGCCAGAAGGTAACACAAGACAGGGATTTATACAGGTTCGTGCCCTCAACTCGGAGGCAATACCCTAGTCCTATGCTCTGGGATTATGTTTCTGCGTGAATTCGCAGATGATGGAGATGTATATGCTGATACAGCTATTCGATGATTCTATGCCCCTATCCCTCCCTTTATATAGTGCAGGGGGATGAGGTTACACGGTTCTATCCAGTGCATGGTACCAAATTCGGTTACACCGGTGCATGATATGCGAGTATGAATATCCTAATTACATGGAGCTCAACTCTACCCTCAGGAGCATCCTTATTGATCAAGTCATGCGTAACCTGAGTGATCCCTATCCCGATCCAGCCAGCTTGAGTCGCCCCCTATCTGCCTCCTCATGGGCCTTCTAGAGGTTGCCCGGGGCCCATGTAGTCCACAGTAGCCCCCGAGTGCTTTACGATCGAATCAGATGTCCGACCGACTGGTCTCGTCAATGTCTCCTGTAATCTGAAAAGAGATTGTAAAGAACTCAAGAAATCTCAAGTCCTTAGTGCTGAAAACAACGCCTGGCTCAGTAATACCGAAAGTCCAGCTTTTCGGCCTATTTGGCACGTCACCCCAACGGACAAATTCGGCTACTTGGCACCCACTCTCGCATTGCGAAAGTAGCAGTCGGTTCATCATGGAGCGTGCCTTAAGCCAAGCAACAATAGCTTCCGTCTTGCGGCATGCCATGAGTTATGTGTTTAAAGAATGTAGGGCATCAGACGTCTGGTCTTGACTTGCAAGAACCAGCACTCAGCCCGGCATGGGGCACGTCTTTCAGCCGAGTGGTACCTGTCCCGACCAGAGAAGGGATCAGCCGTCGACCTACTTAAAGGCGTGCCGATTGGATACAGTTTAGCCGAGAGGTATTTGTATCCAGTCAGCAATATACAACCAGTGACCTTTAAAAAGGCATATCTTCGAAACAGTTCCCAAATTCCACCAACACCCAACCTTGAACATGCAAAGTCGGCTAGTGACCCAACATGGGGTATGCCATGAAATATTTTTCAATGTGATGCTTCCGGTCATATGCCCTCAGGGGGGAAGTTTTTTTTATATAACACCCAATTGATACCCTAGTTTCCAAAAGATTTTAAATTGTCATCTAATTCCTCCCAAACATCCAATTCATCTTTTCTTCACTTTAGTGACATTTTGGTGATTTCTCAGCCTTTTCAAGCCAAATACGCAGACAAATACAAAGAAATATGTATTTGACATGTGGGACCCACTTATCAGCCACTCTCCCTTTCTTCTTCCACCTCTTTCCTATTCCTCCACTTGTCAGCCTCCGCCACCACAGGAGCCGCTGCCGCAGCGCCTTTGCTCCCCAGCCCCGGCGCCGCACCGCTCTAGCGCGTTGCCCCGCTCCTAGATTTGGGAGCTCTCCCGCCGCCGTAGCACGCTCCCGGGTGGAACTCCCGTCACCGGGCAGAGCAGGACGCCGCCGCAACCCTGCACTCCCGAGTGCCGTAGCCGTCGTGGGCGCAGTGCCCCTGGGCGGAGCCGCCACCCTCAATCGACCCCAAATCCCCCAATACAAGCCGTCGCCGCCTCGCTCCAGCTCGCCGCACCGCCGGTCGCGCGATGAGCACGAGGGCACGACGCCACGGCCTCCGCCGACGCGCGAGGATGACGACGTCGCTGCCTCCGCCGGTCACATGAGGAGGAGGACGCCGCGTCCTCCGCCGTCGCGTGACGAGCATGAAGGCACGACGCAGCGGCCTCCATCGGTGGCGCGAGGAGCACAACTCCGTAGTTGCCGCCGGTCAGACGTGGAGGACGATGTCGTCGCCGTCGCAGGACGCGTGCGGAGGACGCCGCCGGTGGCACAAGGAGGCACCGCACGACGCTAATCTCCGTCTTGAGCTCCGCCAGCGTGTTGCTACTGCTACCCTAGCCGTCGTCGCTGGAGGAAGAGGAAAGAGGAGGAAAAAGAAAGGGTGAGAGGCTGACAAGTGGGTCTCACATGTCTGATACGTATTTCTTTGTATTTGTCTGCGTATTTGGCTCGAAAAGGCTAAGAAATCACCAAAATGTCACTAAAGTGAAGAAAAAATGAATTGGATATTTGGGAGGAATTAGATGACAATTTAATGTCTTTTGGAAACTAGGGTATCAATTAGGTGTCATATAAAAAAATTTCCCCCTCAGGGGTGTACCGAGGCCGAATTAGGCTCGATGTTAACTTGTCACCACCGTTGGTGGTGCACTGTTAAGAAAGCTTGTTAAGGGGGTTGCCCTTTGTTTATTTGGCCCATGCCCATTTTAGGGAAGGCGAAGAGTTTTCATGCCTTTCTCACTCAGTCGAAGCATCACGCGCTTCCACTAGGAAACGCAACTGCACCCACTCCGTCCCATCGCCATGATGGTTTTACTGTGTTCAGAACGGATAGCGAGTCGCTCCTCTTGAACTTCTTCATGTACATAAAAACGACCCAAATGCAGCGCATTACGCCTCATTCAGTCCCCAAGTTCTTTCTCCCCTTTTCTTCTTCAAACTTCTCCCTTCTTCCTTCACAACCACAATGGAAGGTCAGCGAGAACCGATAGTAGATGGCCCAAACGCGGAGCGGCTGGGCACGAGCGCGCAGGGAAAAGGCCAACATATATTGACCGGTGGGTCCATGGGACCCACACGTCAGCGGCGCGCGCTGAAGAGAACGAGCGGCGGCGAGAAATTTCCACTTCCGAGCGAGCCGACTGCAGAGGGGGAAATGGCGGTGGCGACTTCGGTCATTCGCGCCTGATTGGATGCATGGGGAGGTAAAGGGAAGCGAGGTGGATGCAATGGTGGACTCGGTGGCACTAGAGGCGGACGGAGAGAGTGGCGCGATTGAACACGGCGGTGGCGGCTCACGGTCACCGTGGCGCCGTCAAAAGGGTTCAAACGCGGTTCAAATATCTTGGCCGCAACAATAGTGGGGATAGTGGAAGCTACCTGCTGGTTCGCCGAGGAGGGAAAGGCGGCTTTCATAAGGCTGTGGCACGGACGCTCCAGCCACGCAGCGCCGCTTGGACGGACAGCTTCAGTCCCCAGATACGCGACCTTGGCCCGAAGACCAACAAGGAAAGCCGAGGGTGAGCCTAGGGACCATGCCAAAAAGAAAGAAGACGAGGAGCGACGGCACCGTCGAGGCGGTAGTTCAACGGACATGGCGGTTGCGGGAAAGGACGCGGCGGCGGCTCGAGGGGAATGACAAAACAGGTGGCTCGGGGTTAGGTTAAGGGAATGGTTTACGTCGGCCAGGCCGAGCCGACGTAAATATCACCGTTATTTACGTCGGCCGAGGCGGACCGACGTAAATACTGTTATTTACGTCGGCCTGGCCGACGTAAATCATGGCGCCACGTCACCTAGGATCCCAGATGCCGGATCACCTGTGTTTACGTCGGCCGGGCCGACGTAAATAGAGTTATTTACGTCGGCCGAGGTGGGCCGACGTAAAAAAAGGCTTGGTTTACGTCGGTTTGTTCCGGGCCGACGTAAATAGAATTGGCCGACGTTAAAAGTTCGTTTTCCTGTAGTGATTCCTGTTCGGATGAAATCATCGAATAAAGGTTGAGTCTTGAAGGCACTTACCCGTGTTCTCCCTTGTGATGTCTTCCCATCCCTCTATCTTATAGAAAGGATAGGGCCTTCTCCGCAGCGGACAGATCCTGTTCGCTGTGTAGTCCCGGATGATCTCCCTGCCCGTGAGCCCGAGGCTCACGAGGGAGGCGATCTTCGTCATCAAATACCAGTCCTCGGCGGACATCTCCGGCCGAGGCATTGGCGTTCCCTTCGCCGGCGCCTTCCCGGTGAAGGAAAGCTTGCTGTCGTCGCTCCGCCGGGTGTAGAACCACCTCGTCCACCACACGCCCATTGAGTCGAGCAGCGGCGGACGGGGGTACGGCGCGTCGTGGTCGGTGGCCCGGAGCTTGAGGTAGTAGCACCCAAGCGCCGAAGCTCCTCTCTTGGCTCCTCTCTTGGCTCTTCATCATTCTCACCTTTCTCCTCTTCTTCGTCGGAGATAACATCCTCATCCCCTACAGTGTTAGATTACGGCGGGTCTCGGGTGGTTTTACCTGATCGGGTTGCGACCGCATTAACATTTTCTTTCGGGGGAGCCTCCGGCTATCCCGGGAGCTTTCCCGAAGCAAATTAAGGATTGAAGCAGCCAATTGAGCTATTTGAGTTTCTAGCATTTTATGGAAGCTCATTTGACTTTTCATGGCAATTGTAAATCCTTCTAGTTGTGCATTGATGCTCTCCAGAATTTTATCATTAGCAAGAAATTTCTACTAATGCTATCATTCACTTTTTGTTGAGCACTTGCATCGTCTAGAAGAGATTTATTGCGAATAAAATTGCCATTGTTACCTCCTTGAAGACGGTTGTCGGTGGAGAAGTTCGGCCTCGAATTCCAACCCAGAGTGTAGTTAGATTGAGGTCGGAACCCATTATTGATGAAGTTTGCGTCCTCCGGTCGGGTCACAGTGCAGTTGGCTCTAGAGTGTCCCAAACTCCTGCAAACATCGCAAGTCATGCGAGATTCGAGCGCATGGATGGTTTGATTCGGCACTTCCAGCTTCTTCATTAATAAATCCATCTTGGCCGTGAGCATGTCCATATCGCCAATCTGGTGGACTCCTCGAGTGCACGGCTGCGAAAGCTCATCGCTCCAGCCCTGGCTTGAGACCATCTTCTCAATGAGAGTGCGGGCAGCACTCACACTGAGTGAGAAGAAAGGTCCTCCAGAAGCAGCGTCGAGGTGCTCTCGGGTAGTACGGTTCAGCCCGTGATAGAAGCTCTGAATGATAAACCAGTCTTGCATCCCGTGGTGGGGGCAAGCCAGTATATATTCTTGTAATCGCTCCCAGGCATCCGAGATGGACTCATCCGTGTGTTGCTGGAATGCCGAAATCTTGTTCCGCAGGGCATTGGTTTTGCCCAGAGGAAAATACTTGGTGAGGAAGGCATTAGAGCACTTCTCCCAAGTTGAGACTGCATCTTTGTTGGCATAAAACCATTGTTTTGCCTTCCCGATCAATGAGAACGGAAATAGGTGTAGCCGGACAGCGTCACGAGTTGCACCCTTAACGGTGAAGGTACTGCAGGTTTCCAGAAAATGATGCAGATGTGCATTGGCATCCTCCGTTTGCTTGCCACAAAAAGGGCTCGCCTGAACCATGTTGATAAGAGCTGGTTTTAGCTCGAAACCACCGTCACCCACGTTGGTGGCAGGTCCAGTGGGGACATTGGTGCTTGACGGGGCTGAGAATTCAAAAATGGTCTTCTCGACAGCCATCGATGATGAAGGTGTCTTTGTACTGAGGAAAGGATTGCTCGTGAGGTTGGATATCTCAGAGACAGATTTGCGGAGGTGGGACTCGAGGTCTTGTTCTTCGCACAAGTGACTCCGGATTTTGTCGAAAGTTTTCTGGGAGATCAAAACCGGTCATCCACCGCTCTGCTAATTCCACAGAACAAAGACGTAGCAGGGTAATACCCGTTAAACTAGGCTGGTAAATTAAATAATTTAGATGTAGGTTTTGAAAATAAAATTTTTTTATCTCTTTTTGAGAAACCGCTGCGTTCCCCGGCAACGGCGCCAGAAAACTTGTTGGCGATTCTTACGCTCAAAGAAATTAATCCGCAAGCAGACGGATATTGCTTGTAGTTTTCACCAGGAGTATTCCTAGAGTTATCGAATCCATAGGGAACGAGGGTTTAAAGAGATAACCTTTATATCTTAATTATTTAAAATACCAGCCAGTCTAGGTAACGGGGGTTAGGATAAATGAATAGACCGGGACACACACACACACACAAAATAAATATTCACAAATATAGAGAAAGCTACACTAGCTAGATAGACAGCTGGGAGGACAACGAGACAAGTTTAATATGTTCACAAAGTCGTGTGATACAGTTTACTGAGCGAGCTTTGGGTATTCTAATAGTGGCCCACTTGATATTCGTCGTCGGAGCTCGGACACTCACTACCACCCGCTATCCTAAATTGGAATCCCGAATGGTTATGATCGTTCCGATTTGGCTCTACTGGTTCAAAGCCGGACGCTGTGGGTTGCGCACGAGATACTTAGTATCTACGGATGGATAGGGCTGTCACCACCTACCACCTACCACATATACGTGGGCCCGGGTGTAAACCGAGTTAGTCCTAGTCTCAGACACCACATCTGCGATTATTCCTAATCAATCTTCCTCAATACTAAAAGAAGTTGATCTAGGTTCAATGCCTGGCTCTAACAGTATATGAGTGAGAACCTAAACTGATTCCAGACGACTACAAGCTACCGGTAAGGCAAATCTACACAACTCACTTATGCAGATATACTCAGCTCAAGTAAAGATCAACACTATAGTAATGAAAGAAGTAATCTCACTAATTCAAACAATTAGGAAAGGGTGCAAGAGCTATAACCTGAATTCCCGAAGACACTTCCGGAACTTCGAGCGTCAGCTCGACTTGACTCTAACTCCCAACTTCTACTAACTTAGAGCTACTCTACTAAGTGGAATGAAAGTGTGGAAGTGTTGTGTGTTGTGGTACAACTGAGGAGAGGGAGTCTATTTATAGTGTTCCGCAGCCAACCGGGGTGCTACATGTGTAGGGACACGTGTCATCTATCCCTCCTCCAAAGGGGAACCCGAGGGGGCTTAAGAGTGGGTCGGCCGGCCTAGGTGGGTCGGCCGACCCACCTTCTTCACCTCCCGGCCGTGGATTTCATCTTGGATGCTCGCTTGATGGTGTAGATTAACCCCTTAAGCCGGTGGATCAAATGGACTTGCGCAAGAAAGGAATCCAAGGGAATCCTATGCCCTTTTGTCAAGCAACCGTGTCCATTCGATCAAACTGACGGTAGTGGATGGTCTAGATGTCTTCCTCTTTTTTTTTATGCCACTGGGAAGAAAACAGAGCTGGATCGATGACGTGGCTAGGTCGGCCGTCCTAGGTGGGTCGGCCGGCCTGGCTTGTTGCCCGGTCTGGCACTGGGTTGTCCTGTTTTGCACCTGTAGACCGAAAACTCACCAAAACTTGTGGAAATTTATTAGAATAAATAAAATGCTAGTATACCTTGATTTTCTCCCGAAAAGCTGGAATTCCGGAATATGTTGACGTGTAAAATTGGTGTTTATTTGACGTCAACACACACCCCAACTTGAACTTTTGCTCGTCCTCGAGCATAGAGCTCAAATGAGAACCCGGTGGATCAGGATTGCATCAATATCATTATTCAATAAATACTAAGGATACAAAGTTGTACCACATTGTTTATTCACAAAAACTCGTACAAGTGTACCCCAACTTTTATCAAACTCATGAAGTTTTCAAAACTTCCGCTTTTCTTTTAGCTGTTGAAAGATGGAATAACTTTGATAGACTTTATCAACTCAGCCCTTTTCAAGCTATGTCTCGGAGTTTTTCTTTTCAAAATGTTTGCTCCTCATTATCACTCTTAGATCTCTCGGTGGTATTTAATCCTCACCCAGGCCATTTTACTGATGGCCTTCTTTCCTCCTATGCTATGGTTTATGTGGAGCCCATAGGTATGGAAATATGGCCTATTTAGGTTGTATAATTTTGTAAAGTCAAAAATAGATCCTAGGGAATTTTGTACTACTTCGCATTCTGGTCATTAGAATAATAACGTCCAGGGATGAGGGAGAGAATGAGCACACGCGAAAGGAATGAAGAAACACAAGTGCAAGCGATGAGGGGTACTAGTGAGTCCGCCCCATCGGATCTTGTGCTTATGAAACGGTCTATTTGACTTCCTTATTTGATTTGAGATCATTCCTCAATCTAGAATTTTGAGAGGCAATTTTTTTTTATATATATAAAGATAGAAGGAGATGATGGTTCTCTCTTCATCTTTTCATTTGTTTGTTTGCCTCAATTTTCTAAAATTTTAGGAATGAATCTTTTATTATTTTGAAAGTCTTTTTGGGAGACCAAATAGGTAGGTATATGGTGGACTCACAAAAAAGAACTTGGCTTGTTTTTGTAGGGAGGAATATCTGGCGCGATGTATGCCTGTATCCCAATGTGGAATTTAGCATTACCGGACACAAGAGGCTAGCAATCAAAGGGTACGCGAAGGAAATGACTAGCTTTGAAGAGCACTAATTCTTAAGGATTTACTTTTGACAAAACTGAACACAACCAAAGTGGCTGAATGAAGGCTTCGAATTTATTTAGCATTTTTGGCTCTGGTAGGACGAAAAAGTATAATGAGGAACTCAAGATATTTTTTTTTCTTTTCTTTTCAAAATAAATGCCGAGACTGTGCCTTAGTAGGGGCATAAGTAACTAGGTCCTTATCTCAGTTATATGACATATATCATATCCCTCAACAACTTAAAATTGGTTCAATAATGTCAACACTCGATGAACAAGATTAAGCAGGATGACTACTCATACCAATAATTGTCAAAATTAAAAGAGAGTACTAAATTGTATACTCAGCATTTACATCACAATAATAAAGCAATGTTCATCATATCCTTTCTAGGTAAAATCAACATTTATACATTTTATTCAAAGGGAAATATTTTTGGTATTTTTAGATTTTGCAAATTTTTATAATTTTTTTTAAAGGCATACTATTAACTAAGAACAAAGTTAAAATGAGAGTACTAAGTTGTAAACTCAACATTTATATCACAATAATAGAGCAATGTTCATCAAATCCTTTCTAGGTAAAATCAACATTTATACATTTTATTCAAAGGGAAATATTTTTGGTATTTTCTAGATTATGCAAATTTTTATAGGTTTTGAATGTTTTTTTAGAGGGCATACTATTAACTAAGAATAAAGCTAAAGTTATTCACATGCGGGGCAAAACAATGTAGGATTTTTGGCAAGGCAGATCAGGAAAGAATTACTGGGAATTAATCTGGTAGAGTATTAGCAAGGCACGGTAAGACAGTAGGCGGAGTGGCCACAGCAGGCAGTGACAGAGAGCAGGACACACCTATTGAGCCGGATGGTCGAAACCAATGTGCTGGAACCATGCCGCAAGGGCATCGTTCGTGGCTTGTGTTGCAGTGGTGTTGGCTCTCGGGTCACGGGTAATGTCCTCGTGGTACCTAGTGTGATGGGCCAACGTTTGGTGTACTTGGCCCATGTCATCAACTAAAGTATCAATTCTCTGTCCCAGTGCATGGACGTCCCGTGCGAAGGGCTCGAAGTAGGAAGGGTAGCGGGCCGACGACGGTCCTCCCCGTCCTATCTCGGGTCCTTGCTCATGATGTTGCGGGTCCATCCGGCATCATGCTGCTGTCAGCTACCGGCCTCAAAATTGTGCGTGCCCCAACCTCCATACTCATGTGGAACAAAGACAGATGGGTTCCATTGATCCCAACCCGCGCTATATTCAGAGTGATGAGGGGCTGCAGCTGCCCCCGTCCACTAATCGTGGTGGGGCTCGCTAGGCTCAAGTCGGAGTGATGAGGGGTCGCAGCTGCCCCCGTCCATTGATCGTGGTGGGGCTCACTGGGCTCAGGCTGTTCTTGCTGCTGGCCTCCGCGGCTGCGTGTCACAAGGCCAGAGACACTATGCCTATGGGGTTCCAAGGCTCTAAAATCGATGGTCAGCTTCCGGGCTTTGTAGATTCCGAGTCTTGGATTAGGCAAACGGATCTCAGCAGTGGTGCCCGAAAATCCCATGAATTGAGCATCCGACTCATCGACCCGAAGAATGTGGCCTTGGATGAAGTGGTCATTTCCTATTGTTTGGAATTGTGTCTCTAGGAAGGCCAATTCACAATGTTCTAGCAGTCCCATACCCTCCGCAATGCGGGTGATTAGGGACGTGCAGTCAATATCCCCCTTTTGGTTAATCTTCTCTACCCAGTGAGCTACCATATTTACGGTTGGGTTGACAGGTTTTTTATTGACCATTGCAAACAGGTACTGCAGCTCATCAAGGCGCACAGTGCGCATGTCTAGCCTAGAATTAATTACCATTGCTAGCCACTTATGCATGAACCTAAGAGTGGGGTTGTGAATATCGTTCATGCGAGGTTTGCTAGTGCTGTTATACCCTTTGCCAGAAATAGATTCACAGAATTCATCGCGATCAAAATCTGCTAACCTATCAGGAGCAACTCTACACAAGATGGAAAAGCCTAGATATCTAGTTAGGTTCTTTAATGAGCATTAAAATTCTTCATTAAAGAATCTAAAATAATATCTATTCCCGCCATATAAAATGCGTACAGTACTAAGAAATTCAAGGGTTAGAAGGCGCGAACCTTTTTCGACGATGGGTGTGAAATTTTCCCATCCGACGGCTCGAAAGGCTTCGTTGAATTCGTCTAGAAGGTCGGTCTTGATCAGCAACATCGGATCGTAAGTTCGTGTATGCTGAAAAGACCGGCGCCTCAGCGCTTCAAAGACTTGCCGCTCTCGGTCGATATGCAGCACAATTTGCTCCTCCGACACCAAAATCCTCATCCCCGGGGCTGGGCCAGCCCCGAAGGTTGTTGCGGCTTCAGAATATTCGTCGTGGTACCGTAAAAATCGGGAATCCACGGACATCGTATCCCCAGATTGGCTCTCCACGACCTCGGTCGAAGTATAAGTCCGATCCGAGCTGGACGAGCTGAATCGTTTGTGGACGCCCTTCGCTCCCTTAGCGATGGTGCGACCAAACTTACCATACCATGACGACATTTTTCCTGCAAGGGTTAGGACGAATAAATACACGAAGGATATACGAAAGTATTTATGGGTTAGTCGTCCCAAAATTAGTCGTCAAGATTAGTAGTCCTTTGCCTCCAAAAAAATTATGTTTGCTCAATTTTTAGTTGATAGTATGCATGCAATTGAAAGCAAATATGCAGTGCAGAAGAGAGCTGCAGGCGAGATCATGCAATCACCGCAGGGATGCAATCTCATCTTCAGGTCACTCCCATATTTATAGATTTTCTTAATGCATTATTAGTGATAAATGTGAGATTAAATGCATGATTAAGAAAGACAAATTATCCTACCTAGTGCCTATATGGATAGAGTGGTGGGTGTAGTGGAAAATGAGTGGTAGAGAGTGGTGAAAAAACCCACCCACTTGGGGGGTAGTTGGCAGAAAGAAGTGGGTCGGCCGGCCTAGATGGGGTCGGTCGGCCTCGCTTTTCCACCAAAAATATTTTTTGATATTTTTTTTATTTTTATAGGCAAGATAAATGCATGGTAAAAATTAAATATGCAGTGGAAAATGCACGAAAAATAAATATGAATGCAAGATAAACTTTCGGCTTACCTCCCGGTGAAGGCTCGAATTTTTGTTTTCGCGGTCAACGAGTCAGATCGCATCCAACCTTCAGTTGTCTTGAATTGGTTCCACAACCGAAGTTGCTGCGGCCGGTTGAATTTCTTTCTTATGCCACACTTGTTTGATCCGACATTTTTGAGTGGCGTTGATCTTCCCTTGCGGCCCCGATTTCTCGACCGCATGTTTCTTTCGACGGGGCTTGGATTTCCCCTTGTTCTCCTTCCAATATGGACGACGCAATTGCTCGTCCAACAATTGGAAAGTTCTCCTCATAGTAGCAATAAGGCTATCCACCTGAGGTCTTGGTATAGCCCTTGTTTCCTCCCGCACAGGTTTAGGATTCTTACCATAAAATGTGCGTACCTGTGAGCATTGTTCAGCTCTTGGCCTGAAGTTGAATGTTTCATCTCGGCCATTAATGTTGAGCTGAATTTCTCCTACACCAACGTCGATCGTCGCATTCGCCGTGCCCAAGAATGGCCTCCCAAGAATGAGGGGCGTCTTGGTGTCAACTTCCATGTCCAGCACCACGAAATCCACGGGTACCAGGAAATTTCGAATTTTCACTGGTATGTCCTCCGCGACTCCAATTAGATAGCGAATCGATTGATCCGCCAGCTACAGGGTCATGCCAGTAGGCGACAATGTAGAATGATTTAATTTTTCATAAATTACCTTGGGCATGATACTGACGCTTGCTCCGAGGTCGCACAGAGCACGCTCAAAGTGTTGTGCACCAATGGAGCATGAGATGGTCGGGTAGCCAGGATCCTTCTTCTTCTCAGGGAGAGTGTTCAAGATCGCCGCACTGCACTCCTCAGTCAACTTAATGACTTCAGACGTCGGCAATGGGTGCTTGTTGTTGAGGATGTCCTTCAGGTACTTGGCATACGACGGTACCTACATCGCATCTAGCAATGGTATGTTGACATATAATTGCTTGATTACCTCAACGAACTTGCCAAACTGTGCGTCCACAGTTGACTTGCGTTGGCAATGTGGGAAGGGTAGCAGTTGCGTCTCGGTGAATTCAGCGGGACTTGGCTTGGTCCGCGCTTCACTTTTCGTCGTCTTCGGCAGCTCCTCTCTTGGTTCTTCATCGCGCTCACCTTTCTCCTCTTCTTCGTCGGAGGTATCATCTTCTTTCCCTGCAGCGCTAGTTTGCGGCGGGTCTCGGGTAGTTTTACCCGATCGGTTTGCGATCGCATTAACATTTTCTTTCGGGGGAGCCTTCAGCTGTCCCGGGAGCTTTCCCGAAGCAATTGTAGGGATTGAAGCAGCCAGTTGAGCAATTTGAGTTTCTAACATTTTGTTAAAGCTCATTTGACTTTTCATGGCAGTTGCAAATCCTTCTAGTTGTGAATTGATGCTCTCCAGAATTTTATCAATAGCAAAAAATTTCCTACTAATGCTATCATTCAATTTTTGTTGAGCATTTGCATCATCTAGAGGAGATTTATTGCGATTGAAATTGCCATGGTTACCTCCTTGAAGACGGTTATCGGTGGAGAAGTTCGGCCTTGAATTCCAACCCAAAGTGTAGTTGGATTGAGGTCGGAACCCATTGTTGATGAAGTTTGCGTCCTTCGGTCAGGTCTCGGTTCAGTTATCTCCAGAATGCCCGAGGCTCCCGCAAACCTCGCAAGTCATGTGAGATTCGAGCGCCTGGACGATTTGATTCGATGCTTCCAGCTTCTTTATTAATAAGTCCATCTTGGTCGCGAGCATGTCCATATCATCGATTTGGTGGACTCCTCGAGTGCGCGGCTGCGGACGCTTATCGTTCCAGCCCTGGCTCGAGACCATCTTCTCAATGAGAGTGCGGGCAGCACTCACACTAAGTGAAAAAGAAGGCTCCTCCAGAAGCAGCATCGAGGTGTTCTCGGCAGCACTGTTCAGCCCATGATAGAAGCTCTGAATGATAAACTAGTCTTGCATCCCATGGTAGGGGCAAGCCAGTATATATTCTTGAAGTCGCTCCCAGACATCTGATATGGACTCATCCGTATTTTGTTGGAATGCGGAAATCTTGTTCCGCAGGGCATTAGTTTTGCCCAGAGGAAAATACTTGGTGAGTAAGGCATTGGAGCACTTCTCCCAAGTTGAGACTGCATCTTTATTGGCATAAAACAATTGTTTTGCCTTCCCGATCAATGAGAACGGAAATAGGCGTAGCTGGACAACGTCAGGAGTTGCACCCTTGATGGTGAAGGTACTGCAGATTTCAAGGATATGCTGCAGAAGTGCATTGGCATCCTCCGTTTGCTTGCCACAGAAGGGGCTCGCCTGAACCATGTTGACGAGAGCTGGTTTCAGCTCAAAACCACCGTCACCCACATTGGTGGCAGGTCCAGTGGGGACATTGGTGCTTGACGGGGCTGAGAATTCAAGAATGGTCTTCTTGGCAACCATCGTTGATGAAGGTGTCTCGATGACATGGAAAGGATTGCTCGTAAGGTTTGATAACTCAGATACACGGATTTGCGGAGGTAGGACTCGAGGTCTTGTCCTTCACACCAGTAACTCCGGATTTTGTCGGAAGTTTTCCGAGAGATCAAAACCGGTCATCCACCGCTCTGCTAGTTCCACAGAACAAAGACGGAGCAGGGTAATTCCCGTTAAACTAGGCTGGTAAATTAAATAATTTAGATGTAGGTTTTGGAAAAAAATTTATCACTTTTTGAGAAACCGCTGCGTTCCCCTGCAATGGCGCCAGAAAACTTGTTGGCGATACTTACGCTCAAAGAAATTAATCTGCAAGCGGACGGATATCGCTTGTAGTTTTCACCAGGAGTATTCCTAGAATTATCGAATCCACAGGGAACGAGGGTTTAAAGAGATAAACCTCTATATCTTAATTATTTAAAATACCAGCCAGTCTAGGTAACGGGGGTTAGGATAAATAAAAGACAGGGACACACAGACACAAGATAAATATTTACACAGATAAAGAGAAAGCTACTCTAGCTAGATACACAGTTGGGAGGACAATGAGACAAGTTTAATAAGTTCACAAAATCGTGTGATTTAGTTTATTGAGCAAGCTTGGGGAATTCTAACAGTGGTTCACTTGGTATTCGTCGTCGGAGCTCGGACATTCACTACCACCCGCTATCCTGAATTGGAATCCCGAATGGTTATGATCATTTCGATAGGGCTCTACTGATCCAAAGTCTGACGCTGTGGGTTACGCATGAGATACTTAGTATCTACGGATGGATAGGGCTGTCACCACCTACCACATATGCGTGGGCCCGGGTGTAAACCGAGTTAGTCCTAGTCTCAGACACCACGTCTGCTACTATTTCTAATCAATCTTCGTCAGTACCAAAAAGAAGTTGATCTAGGTTCAATGTTTGGCTCTAACAGTATATGAGTGAGAATCTAAACTGATTTCAGATGAATACAGGCTACCGGTAAGGCAAATCTACACAACTCATTTATGTAGATATACTCAGCTCAAATAAAGTTCAACACATAAGCAAGGAATGAAGTGATCTCACTAATTGAAACAATTAGAAAAGGGTACAAGAGCTATTACCCGAATTCCCGAAGGCACTTCTGGAACTCCGAGTTTCAACCTGACTTGACTCTAACTACCAACTACTACTAACTAGGAGCAACTCTAATAAGTGGAATGAAAGTGTGGAATGTGTTGTGTGTTGTGTTACAAGTGAGGTGTAGGGGTCCTTTTATAGTGTTCCGTAGCCAACCGGGGTGCTCCACGTGTAGGGACACTTGTCATCCAACCCTCCTCCAAAGGGGAATCCAAAGGGGCTCAAGAGGGGGTCAGCCGGCCTAGGGTGGGTCGGCCGACCCACCTTCTTCACCTCTCGGCCGTGGATTTCTTCTAGGATGCTTCCTTGATGGTGTAGATTAACCCCTTAAGCCGGTGGATCAAGTGGACATGCGCAAGAAAGGAATCCAAGGGAATCCTATGCTCATTTGCGAAGCAACCGTGTCCATTCAATCAAACCGACTGCATTGCATGTCTAGATGTCCTCATTTATGCTTTTATGCCACTGGAGAGAAGACAGAGCCGGATTGGTGACGTGGCCAGGTCGGCCGACTTGGCATTTTGCCCGGTTCAGCTCTGGTTTTTCCCATTTTGTACCTGTAGACCCATAACTCACCAAAACTTGTGAAACTTTATTAGAATAAATAAAATGTTAGTATAAACCTTGATTTTCCCTCTGAAATGCCAGAATTCCGAAATATCTTGACGTACAGAATTAGCGTTTATTTGACGTCAACACTCGTCATGGCATTTGAATCTATATGTGGGCCATTGAAGGGGCCGATTTGCGCTGATATTTCCATTTTTTATGATTTTTTCTGTTTGTTTTGAATTTATATCTATTTTATATTTTTTTTCTATCTTAATGAATATTTTTTCCTTTTTCCTATTTTTCTGATTTTTTATATTTTTTGAATTGTTATGATTTTTTTCAAATTTTTTTGATTTTTCCACTAATAATTAGCCACATGGGCTGCCACGTCAGCCTTCAGCCGCCATGTGGCAACCACGTCTGCGGTTAACGGCCACGTCAGCGCCACGTCAGCGGTTAACGGTTGCCATAACGGTTTTGCGGCAACCATGCAAACAACGACAAGTTTTGGGTGGCAATAATGTAAAACTCAAGTTCAGGATGATACGTGAGAATCGCTGCAAGTTCACGGGGTAACAGTGCAATTTTCTCTTTATTCTAATATACATACATACTATTAAATGAAAATAAAACAAAAACTAATCGTGCCATGCCCATGTCGGCCCACAGGCCTAGCCGTCGGCCCAAGCACGGCATGACCGATCGGGCAGTGCCGATCCGGGCACTATCTATATCGTGCCGTGCCTAAACCTGGTACTGGGTTGGGGGAACCGGATATTATTGTGTGGATTTTTGGTCGGGTTGAGGTGGATTGGGGGAAAACGGGTCTGATTAGGTAACGGGTTGGGGCAGATTGGGTTTTACCCAAAAATGGTTTGGCTTGGGTTGGAAACCGGGGTCGTCTCTTTGGGTTGAATTTGGTTTCACACCGTGGTTTCGGACTCGGGTTGAAAGCCACGGCTGGCTGGCTGGCTGCCACCGACGTTGAAGGAGTCGCCGCCCCGTCGGAGAATCCGCCAACGCCGGAGCAGGCTCCACTCAGGGGGAGGAGCTGCCAACGCTAGAGCAGGCACGCTCGGGGGAGGAGCCGCCGTCGCCGGAGCAGGCTCCGCTCGACGGAGGAGCCGTCGCTGCCGGTGCAAGATCTGCGTCGGGGGAGGCGCCGCCGCCGCCGGAGCAGGCTCCGCTCAGCGGACGAGCCGCCGCCGCCGCCGGATCTGCTTCTTGATCTGCTCTTCTTCCTATATCTAAGGTATGACTCCCAGATCCTGGCCATCTCACTAACCCAATGATGAGCAATATGTTAGATTAATCAAGATTTATCTGCTAAGAAAGAAAATTTGATGCGGCCAAACCGAAGTCGCAGGGTCTACATGGCTAAGTTCGAGATCTTGCTCTTCTTTGTTGACTTTCCTTGCTCTATGCATGGGAAATTGTTGGATTAACTGTAAGACTCATTCTAACGTGAGTCATATTTCTGGATGCATTTTTGGTTTATGGTTAAATCAATAAGCCAAAATCTTAACCTGACGTTGTTGAAGTGATCTGTGTCAAGTGTTAATTATAAGTATTTCAGAACAAGTGTATATGTACTTGAGGTTGTTGAATTATCAATAAGCTTTGTTCTATTAAGGCACTGAAGGCTAGATCTTTGTTTTTCTCTTGAAGCTGATGTGGTACTTTGGTTAGATTTATTTGGTGAGGGTTGGTGTACTTGTACTATTTATTGACTAGTCTGCTATATATAGACCTCACCTTTTGTTTCTCCTAGGTGCATAATTATGTCTTCAAACAACTCTAAGAGTTCAGCCAGTGACCGTAGCATAGATGTTCACAGGTCTCAACCACCACACGGTAGACGGTCACTAGCTTGGGACCACTTCGAGCAGAACTTGGTAGATGTCAATGGTGAACTAAAGGCTGTTTGCAAGTACTGTAAAATAAAATTGAAAGCTCAATCTGGTACTAGTACTCTTAGAGGCCATATTGCTACATCTTGTCCAGCAATTGAGGATTCTGTTAGGAAGGCATTTATTGCAACCTTGCATAAGCAAACAGCTGAAGGACCCTTTGTATTTGATCCCCTAGTTTGTCGTGAGCGAATGATTGAGTTCATCATCCATTCGGAGATCCCATTTCTGAAATTTGAAGACCCTTACCTCCAGCCTTGGATAGAGTCAATGCAACCAACTTTTAAAGTCAAGGGCCGCCAGACAATCCGGAATGACTGCTTGAAGAAATATGAGGAATTGAAGAAAGAGCTTCAAACCGAACTGCATAATTTGGATTCCCGTGTATGTCTCACGTCTGACATATGGACCTCTTCCCAAAATCTAGGATACATGGTGATAATAGCTCATTTTATTGATAGGCAATTTAGGATGAATAAAAAGATTATAAGCTTCAAAGAACTAAAATATCCACATACTGGTTTTGCTATCGAAGAAGC
>SPJY01028649.1:210526-292739 GCA_005191435.1 Raddia distichophylla | reverse complement strand
GCGGCCCGGTGGCGTCTCCATCTTCTCATTCCCGCAGCGGCGGCTCCCTCCCTCTGGACCTCAGCGCGACGGCGCCCGCCTTCCCTTCACTGCTTCGGCGTGGGGTCCGCGGTGCACCCTCTTCTTGGCATGACGACGGCTGCGCGGCGACGCGGCCGAGGAGACGGCGGCGGCTAGGGCGCGACAGCGCGGGGCGGCGGCGGCGGCGGCTAGGACGCCACCACGCGCGGCCGAGGGCGCCGGTGACGGGCTTCGGCGGCGGCTAGGGCGCGACAACGCGGTGCGGGGCGGCAACGGCGGCTAGGGCGACGGCGCGGTCGAGGGCGGCGGCGGCTAGGGCGCGACGGAGCGGCCGAGGGCTGGGCGCGGAGGCGCGCGCTGGGGGAGGAGGGGCAGGGAGGACGCGCGACCTGCGCAGGCTGCGCTTGAAGGGGACGGGTCGGTGGGGGCGAGGGTGGGCCAGTGGGGTGGTGGAGGCGCGATTACAAATTGGATGGCTGAGAATTAGGGAGTACTTTAACTAAAGTACTCAACATATTCCTTTCTATGCCACATACTATTATTGTTGTTATCATTAAGCCGCTCAAAATGTGATATTACACCAATTTTTAATCCCTCCTATCTCAAGATGACTACAAGAAATATGGCATTCTGTGACATAAATTTTGTGACAAATAAGGGGGGTTTTCTTGTCACCGTTTGGTATCTGTGATGATCCTGTGACGAATACACGTATGTCACAGAAGGTGCGTCTCTAAAGACCTTTTATGACAAATCAAGAAAAAATGTCATGAAATTTGTGACGAACATTTCATCGTCACAAAGAATTATGACGCTGTGAATCGTCACAGTTTGAAACAAAAAAGTCATAGGTGGGTGACTAGGATGCAACCTCATGGTAGATGACGTGGCATGTGATGACATGGCAGATGATGTGGCAAGTGACATGACGAAATGTTGTGATGAATTTTGTCGTCGTTATTATTTAGAACCAAATCCATTTAGTGACCCCATTGCATTAATTCTAGCCCAATAATGTATTTAGGCCAATTATAGCTCACAATTTATCATCACATAAATAAATCCACACATTTTTTTAATATAAATAAATTCACAAGTGACCAAGTAATAATACAAATATTCATCATTACATAGTACATAGCAACATAAATACAATTGGTTTTAGTGCAACAAAACATAACGGTAAATATTCCTAAGTCATTGATTCATCTGCTCTACTTGTTAGTTTTGTTTTACTTGTTAGTTGAGCCATGAAGACATTTTTCACCTGTAATGTAGCCATTTATGAGAGGAAGTGGCTGAGCTGAAAATAGAAAGGAATTCATTAAGAGCTGAGAGTCAGAAACAAATAAGAAAATTATTAATCTAGTTTCAAAATTAGTGACCTTAGATATAGCTTGTTATGAACACATTGGTGGATGGGGAAACGACGGCAGCGAGTGTTGACGGTCCTTATTTGTAAACTTTTGTATACTTTCGACCGTCAATATATCTACAAAATAAAGGAATTCAAACTACATTGAGACTAACATTAATGAGTTCCACAAGTTTTGGTGTAGTCTCATGTTTTGCAGGCATGTACAAGAAAAGACGATTTATCGGCCGTATGCAAATCGAACGAAAGATGGAGTTTAAAATAAACATATTTTGGAAAGTCATCAAATGACAAAATGGACTACACCATGATGAAGAGCTCGTCGAGACGATCGAAATGCATATATTATTTGCTATATTTGGAGCTCGGATGAGGGAGAAAGGAGTTCCGGAAGACGACGAGCCAGACCGGACCAGACCAGGCAGGCCGACCGACCCAAGCCAGGTCGGCCGGTCCCTTCTTTTGGTCAATTTGCCTTGGTTTTTCTCCCACACGCCAAGCAACACACCTAGAGGCCATCCCAACCATCCATGCAAGTCAGTTTGATCCAGAAACAGGGATTGCTTCACAAGTCATCATTGGATTCTAGAGGAACACAATGCTAAAGGTCTCCAACTGCCAAACCGACTTGGAGAGATGATCTACACCATTGATGAAGCATCCCAGGCAAAATTGGCGGCCAGATGATGAAAAGGGTGGGCCGACCGACCCACCCTAGGCCGGCCGACCCCCCTCCCCCCGGGCTCGCCTTGGATTCTTCTTTGAAGGGGGTTGTGTGACACTTGTCCCATGCCGCGGCACTCTCCCATTGGCTCGGAAACACTATAAAAGGACCCCCTCACCTCACTTTCACAACACACCACCACACTTCACTTCATCCACTTCACTTAGAGTTACTCTTTAGTTAGAGTAGATTTACAAGAGAAGTGGTTTTTTATTGACGGTTGATATTTGTCATGCAAAGTCGAAAATATGTCATATTAGGGAATTTGGGTAACGCTCTTGTATCCTTTCTTGTTTACCAAAAGTATTCAGTAAGACTACATTCATTTTATAAAGTGTTGAGCTTTATTTGAGATTGAGCATATCTACATATATGAGTTGCGTGGATTAGCCTTATCGGTAGCCTGTATTCGTCTGGAATCAGTTTAGTTTCTCACTCGTATACTTAGAGAGCTAAGTATTGAACCTAGATCATCTTCCTAGGATCCGCGGAAGGTTGATTAGAAATAGTAGCAGACATGGTGTCTGAGACTAGAACTAACTCGGTTTACACTCGGACCCACATACATGTGGTAGGTGGTAGGTGGTGACAGCCCTATCCATCCGTAGATACTAAGTATCTCGTGCATAACCCACAGCGTCCGGGCTTTGGATCAGTAGAGCCAAATCGGAACGATCATAACCATTCGGGATTCCAATTCAGGATAGCGGGTGGTAGTGAGTGTCCGAGCTCCGACGACGAATATTAAGTGAACCACTGATCGTTATTGCCCAAGCTCTCTCAATAAACTGAATCACACAGCATTTACGAACTTATTAAACTCGTCTCGTTGTCCTCACAACTGTCTACCTAATTATTGTGGCACTCTGCTTAGTGTGTGTGTATGTGTGTGTGTGTCACCGGTCTATTTATCGTATCGTATTTACCCCTTAGCTAGCTGGTTGGTATCTAAATAATATAGGTATTAGAATTATCTTTCTCTCTCGTTCCCTGTGGATTCGATACCTTGGAATACTCCTAGGTGAAAACTACAAGCGATATCCGTCCGCTTGCGGATTAATTTCTAAGAGCGTAATAATCGCCAACAGAGCCGTAGGGTTGTACTCGAAAGGGCCTTTTGTACCTGTAAATTTTTGTTAGTGGAAATGAAATTTTACCTTTTTCCTGCAAAAAAGAGCAGCAAAAGACAAAAAGGAACAGAAAAATAAGAGCAAGGCAAAACAGCGCTAGAACGGTTTTCAGAAAAAAACGCTAGGACGCCAGCCTAACTCCCAGCCCCCGTTGTGCATCTGTTCGAAAACCTGAATTTGCGAACTCGAACAAGTGCACAAGCAAAAGAGCGACACCCTAGCCCTCGGTACGGACGATGCTTGAAGACCTAAGTTTGCAAATGCAAGCACGTGCGTAGAGAGATAGAGCGACACCCGCATCCTGATCGACTCATCCCATGAACTGCTCGCCAACGTAAGGTAGGCGATTTCCAAGGTAACCGAACAAGGAAAATGCCTCTGCCGCGGGGGCTGACGAGAGCATGCTTTGCCGTGTGGTTGTGCCAAGCGTGGTAAGTGCCTCGCCACGAGGGGCTTACGAGAGCAGACTTAGCCGCAAGGCGGAAAGCCGTGTTACGCAGCCCTGAGTTCAGGAACTTGCTGAAACTAGATGCGGGCAGAGAAATCCCGAAGATCACGGAGCCAAAAGTTCGCAAGACCGGACGGCCATCAAGTGTTACCAGAGAGAGAATAGTCTGAGAAGACGATTATTGTAGCACTCTACTTAGTGTGTGTGTGTGTGTGTGTCACCGGTCTATTTATCGTATCATATTTACCCCTTAGCTAGCTGGTTGGTATCTTAATAATATAGATATTAGAATTATATTTCTCCCTCGTTCCCTGTGGATTCAATACCTTGGAATACTCCTAGGTGAAAACTACAAGCGATATCCGTCCGCTTGCGGATTAATTTCTAAGAGCGTAAGAATCGCCAACAGCGAGCAGCTGCCGGCGTCCAGGAAGATGAGGGATAGATAGATAAGGGAGAAAGGCAACATATATTAGATCTATTGCTTACTTTATTAATAGGCCGTCCTACGCCTTTCATACTCAAGGCTGCGGCAAAGACGATTACAATCAACTAACTCCATCTAACAAACTTAGCTAAGAGATAAAGATGATTAACTAACTAACTGGATAACTCATATGGCCGACGCATCTGCTGGACCTGGCGGAGCAGTGGACGAGCCAGGGCCAGCTGTTTGTGCCTTCCTTCTCCTAGCATACACTTGACCAAACCCAAACCTAACACCTCTTCC
The DNA here is from genome assembly GCA_005191435.1 of Raddia distichophylla. Taxonomy (NCBI): domain Eukaryota; kingdom Viridiplantae; phylum Streptophyta; class Magnoliopsida; order Poales; family Poaceae; genus Raddia; species Raddia distichophylla. The sequence continues at coordinate 288,311 of SPJY01028649.1, read as the reverse complement.
CCTTCCTCAAACAGCTCGTCCTCGAGCTGGAAAGCAAGGTAATTTCGCTGAAATTCGGCCAAATCAACCCATGAATATCGGAGTCTGGCAGATCAGTGCAGCGAACCAAAACTTGTCGAAGCCTTTGAACAATGCGACCATGAAGAACCTGCGCTGGTTGAGGCAGAACACGGCCATGCTCCATAGGTGGTAGTGGAGGTGGTGACATTGGCGGTGTACCATAAAATTTCTTGAGCACTCCCACATGAAACATGTCGGTGTTCGATTTCGCCGCTGGACCGACAGATTTGAGGTTCGTAGTTCTGTCAGGGGGGATTTTCGTCGTCGTGCCTCGATCCACCCTCGAGCTCCCAAGAACAGTATAAACACAACCATATACCCAGGTTCGGGGCCCCCGAGGTGGGTAATAGCCCTACTCTTGCTCGAGCTCTAGCTCTATGTGTGTATTGCGAGGAATGAGGTGGAATGAGAGAACCCCCTCCCCGTGGTGGCTTGGCCCCCTTATATAATGTGGGTGAGCCCGAACCGCCGGGAGAGAAAAACAGGGGTACATCTAGCCTATTACATGATCGCTGTACTGGCAGGTATACAATAAATGCCTTGTAATCATAGCCGCCTGCTGCGCACGTCCCGCTGCCTTGTCGCGTCCCATCGGTGGCAAGTGGGGCTCGAAGTCCCGCCATCCCTGCCAGCTGCTCACGTGGTCGCCGATACGGTGCGGGGCCTGATCACCCGCCTGCCCGCCGATCTGCCACGTGTCCTGGTCACCGATCTGCCACGTGGCCTGTCCGCCGAGCTGCCGCATGTCCTGGTCAGGGCGGTGTTCGCCCGGCGCGCCGCATGTCCTGGCTAGTCTCCCGGCACAGGGGCCTGGTCGCCCCCGCCTGCCGGGAGCGCTATGCCTCGAGGTCCAGTTCCGAGCAATGAGGCCCGCGTGCCCGCCTGTCCACTCGGAACCAGACCCGGTCTTCTCGGTCCTCCTGGATGACTCCGTCTTCTACCCCCTTCTGGAGGAGGTGGAGAGGACACCCCGGTACCTTGTGTATCGACAAAACACATAATGGATCCGAGCACTGCCAAGAAGCTGGAGATGATAGGCAACTGTACCAATGCGTTCCTTGAAGCAATATGGACCCACAAAACGAGGGTTGAGCTTGCCCTTGCTAGTTGGTAGAGAAGCAGTGACTCGATGAAGTAATCGTAGCCACACCCAATCACCGACATCAAATTGAACTAACCGATGTCGACGATCATAAAATTCTTTGGCATGCTCCTGAGCTTGATGAAGGCGATCTCGAACATCAGCAAGAAATGAATCATGTTCCACCATGGTATTGTCCACTGTCGGTATGCGTGCATCCCCCTTGGAATAAGATCGAAAAGACAGGGGATCGTGCCCATAGACCACTCTAAATGGTGTATCCCGAAGAGAGGACTGGTATGAAGTATTGTAGCAGTATTCAGCCCAAGGTAGCCATCGTATCCATTGATGAGGCCTATCCCCCGTTAAACACCGAAGATACATAGCAATGATTTTATTGGCTGCCTCAGATTGCCCATCGGACTGGGGATGGTAGGCTGAACTCATGCATAATTGAACCCCAGCTAACTGAAACAGCTCTTGCCAAAACGCACTTGTGAAGATCACATGCCTGTCACTAACAATGGAAGAAGGATTGCCATGGAGCTTAACGATGTTGTCGAAGAAGACACGACTGACTGAGGTAGCTATATATATAAGGATGAGCTAGAGGGATGAAGTGAGCATATTTAGAGAAACAGTCTATTACTGTCAGAATCACCGTTTTTTCCCCCACTTTTGGCAGCCCTTCCACAAAATCCATAGCAATATCGCTCCATGGTTGCTGCGGTACCTCCAGCGGCTGTAGCAGACCTGCAGGGTGAAGGTGCTCCGTCTTGTTGTGTTGACATGTGTCATAGGAGCGGATATAGTCTTGGTTCATTTGACGAGCCTTAGGAATATAGAAATCAGCACGGAGTCTATGGAGCGTCTTCTGGATCCCTTCATGACCTAGTGAATGGGCTAACGCAATGATAGATGGAACCTTGGATGATGAGGTTGGAACATAGACCTTGCTGCCATTTAAAACAAAACCATCCCGTAGGGACCAAGGTGCCCCCCGTTGGCCCTGTAGTACTTCATCCCGCACTAGGCACCATTGCTTGTCGTTGGACAACGCTTGTTGCAGTTTAGCAAAGAAGGGCAAGCTGGGTACTGAGAGTGCCAAGAGGGCCGGAGCTCAACTGGTAGATCACCATCATCCGGAAAGAGCATCAGCAACAGTATTGAGGCGGCCGGGTCGGTATTCGACGGCGAAGTCATAGCCAACCAGTTTACTTGCGCATTGGTGTTGTGGGATAGTGGAGAGGCGCTGATCCAGCAGGAACTTGAGGCTGTAATGGTCAGTCTTGATGACAAAGGGGCGACCCCAAAGATAAGGTCGCCAATGCCACACTGCTTGCACTAGACCGATGAGTTCACGCTCATATGCCGCCAACTTAGCATGCCGCGGAGCAATTGGTCTACTGTAGAAGGCCAATGGACCGCTGCCTTGGTGGAGAACAGCCCCAAAACCAGAGTCCGATGCATCACATTCAACAATAAAGGTAAGGGCGAAATCTGGAAGGTGGAGGACTGGGGCTGTAGTGAGTGCCCGTTGCAGCTCCTTAAAAGCATGCTGAACTTTCGGGGTCCATGTAAACGCTTCTTTACGCAGTAGCTTGGTAAGTGGGGCTGCTATGGCGCCATAGTTGTTGATGAAGCGCCGATAGTAGCCTGCAAGACCTAGAAATCCCCGAACAGCGCATACTGTTGTAGGAGTTGGCCATTGTTGCACTGCGTCCACCTTCTGTTGGTCCATGGCCACACCATTGGCAGTCACCACATGGCCAAGGTAAGCCACGAAAGTAGACCCAAAGGAACACTTGGATTTCTTGAGTGTGAGCTGATGACGCTGGAATGCTTGAAAAACTTGCCGAAGGTGACACAGATGCTCAGCCCAAGATGCGCTATATATGAGGATGTCGTCAAAGAACACAAGCACAAAGTGGGAAAGGAATGGCTTCAGGATGTCATTCATTAACGCTTGGAATGTAGACGGTGCATTGGTTAACTCAAAGGGCATTACCAGAAATTCAAAGTGACCATGATGCATGCGGATTGCCGTCTTATGTACATCCTCGATATGCATCCGGACCTGATGATATCCGGAACGGAGATGCAATTTGGTGAAGAAGCGGGCACCATGCAGCTCATCCAATAGTTCTTCGACCACCGGTATCGGAAATTTATCCTTGATTGTTCTCTCATTAAGTGCACGGTAGTCCACACAGAAACGCCAAGTGTCATCCTTCTTGCGGACGAGGAGAACCGGCGATGAAAAGGTTGAAGTGCTAGGGCGAATAATTCCTTGCTGCTGCATCTCCTGGCATTGACGTTCCAATTCTTCCTTCTACAGTTGAGGGTAGCGGTATGGGTGCACCGTTACTGCATCTGTGCCTTGCTTGAGGTGGATGCAATGATCGTAGGGCCGTGCTGGAGATATCCCTGTTGGTGCCTCAAAGAGACCGCTGAACTCTCGCAAGAGGGCGGACAGCAAGTCTTCCTAAATGTCTGCCATCATTTGATGAAGAGCTGGCACTACTTGGTGACCCCGCAGCATGACCGGAGTATTCGAGTGCCAAAATGACATCGTCAAACGATCGAAGTCCCATTGTATTGACCCTAGAGTTGCTAGCCATTGAACCCCCAAGACCATCTGCAGGCCGGCCAATGGAATGGCATAGCAGTCCACAGCGAACGGCTCCTCACCAATCTGCATCTGAATGGCAGGACAGAAACCAACACCCTGGATGGCGTCTCCATTCGCCACAGCCTCCCGTAAGGAGTGTTGGTCGGAGCAGAAGACCCAATTCTGCCCGCACCTTCTCATCAATAAAGTTGTTCGTTGAGCCTGAATCCACTAGCGCCCTAAGCTTGCGACCACACACCTCCACCTCTAACTGCATAGTGCGACCGGCGTGGATGCCGGTAAGCGCGTTCAATGATATGGAGGGTTGTCCAGCGAGGCCGTCGTCCAGATCAGCAGAGTTGTCATCCAGCAGGTCGACGAAGAACAATTTCTTGCATACATGGCCTGGACCCCACTTGTCATGACAATTGTAGCACAACCCAAGCTTTTTGCGCTCCTCCATCTGTGTCTTGGTGAGTTGTTTGATGAAACGCCCTGCTGTTTGTCCAGGTGTCCCCTCCGTGGATGATGCTACTACTGCTGCTCCTGCCTTGGTCAAGGTTGATGCCTGCTGGACCCAGCCGAGCGCCCCACCAGTTGTTGAATAAGGGCTTTAGTTTCATCATTTTCAATCTGTTGTTTCTCATCGAACACCAGGGCCAGATTCATGGCATCTGCCAAGGAAGTTGGGCCTGCCATCTCCACTTGCGGTCCCAGTGCGTCGGCTAATCCCGCAGTGAACATCTCAACGTGGAGATCTGCTGGTAGGTTGGCGCGAGGCAGCAAACTCTGGAACTTGTTTTGGTACTCTGCCACCGAGCCAGATTGTGAAAGCTTCTTGAGCTCCTTCACCTTGTTGCGCCCCGCAGGGGGTCCAAAATGGAGGTGCAGCATCTCCTTGAAGCCACCCCAGTTTGGAGGACCGTTCTCTTCTTTGATGAGGGTGTACTATTCCTGCGCCCCCTCGACGAGGTGATACAACGCGATCATCACCTTATCTGCGGCTGGCGTATGATGAGCTCGAAAAAATCGATCACAACGATTCAGCCAGGCCAAGGGGTCGGTGGAGCCGTCGTAGGTGGGGAAAACCATGCGAAGGTATTTGGGTGGCATTGACGACTCCTTCCCAAGAGCCGCTTCTGCCTCCAGGACATCGTCAGGCATCGCCAAGTTCTTGCTTTTGCGCCTGGAGGTCAAAGCTCCTTCCGATTCTTCCAGGATGGCTAGTCATGTGTCGTGGCGGTCCAACCTTTTGTTCAGCGTGCTCAGCAAGGCTGAATTCTCATCCGTTCGCTGATGGGACTCGGCAAACTCCTCTTGCATCTTCTGCGCCAGGTTGGATAACATTGTGGTGACTTGTTTGATGGAGACCGTGGTGGGATCGTCACCCTCGGCGCCAGCCATGTCAGCACCAAGAGGGCTCTGATACCAGATTGTTATGAACGCAGTGATGGATGGGGAAACGACGGCAGCGAGCAGCTGCCGGCGTCCAGGAAGATGAGGGATAGATAGATAAGGGAGAAAGGCAACATATATTAGATCTATTGCTTACTTTATTAATAGGCCGTCCTACGCCTTTTATACTCAAGGCTGCGGCAAAGAAGATTACAATCAACTAACTCCATCTAACAAACTTAGCTAAGAGATAAAGATGATTAACTAACTAACTGGATAACTCATATGGCCGACGCATCTGCTGGACCTGGCGGAGCAGTGGACGAGCCAGGGCCAGCTGTTTGTGCCTTCCTTCTCCTAGCATACACTTGACCGAACCCAAACCTAACACCGCTCAATAATGAAAGTGATGCCTTGAAGGACAAATATAACCATTCATGTAGATTTTGCAATGAACAATCAAATATAACCATTGAATTTCATGCACCTGTGTCACTGTGTGTACAATTAAGAAATTTGAGATTTAAGACAGAGAGCATACTGATACATTATATGGAACCAGTTTGAACCACCTGGCTAGTCTAAATAGTTTGAAAGGACTAAAAGTCATTTTTATCATGTACTGAAAAAATACAACATCTCGTCAATCTGCAAAAATTAATTGCTGCTAGGAACAAAAAGACCTATAAAATATTTTTTCCAAATGATAACTGTATATTTTAGAAAGTACAAACATATTGTATGGAACATACCTGTACTTTAGTTATGCCATTTACATATCCTGAAACAGGCTACCTCTAACCAAAGCCCTCTATTTGCTCACCTGGAAAATAACCATTAGCCTTGTAGCAAGATTTCATAAGAACATGTACAATGGTTAAGACAGCAGTTGTCTCTAATCATTGCCATGTCACCTATAGATGGCATTAGAGACAACTATATACAATGGTTTGTTTATATAGCTGTCTACAGTGTCATTTAATGCAAGAGTGAGTACACAAACAAGAGGTGTTCACCTGATATGCACTACTATAAAACACACAGATATAGCTGGTCGGCAAGAACACATTACACAGAAATTAGGAACAAATTCACCGAGATTGTCATGTGCAGCGGGATGAGATAACTCAAGTATTGAAAGAATCCAGACATCCTTATGAAAAACTAAGATCAGGTATCATCAGACATTTTGCCATCAAGCCATCCGGGGATCAACGGATGAGGATTGATCTATGCACTTCAAACGAACAATTAGCTCCTCATTCAGAGTGATCTAACACTGGACAACAGAGAAACAAAATTCAAACTATGATAAAAAAGATCATCACAATGGACAAATGCAGTCTTAGAAGCAATATTAATATTTTGGCACATATATGGAGTTTGCATATGTATTTTCTCAGCTACAATTGCAATCCGAATTAAATACAAGTAAACTGACAACTAAAACTTTTCAGATTTCTAATACTGTCAACAGTGAAAAGGCAACATTCTGATATAAAAAGCTACTGAAATTAGGCACATTTTGATATCACTTGGCATGTCATTGAATTAGTCAAAAGGCGATTGAATTATTGAACATCCAAATGAGGAGGAGACATGCTCATTGTTTCATAGTTGAAGTCTAAAAGAAAAGTGTACAGGTTCAGACAATATTAAATGTAGATTGAGGATTTAAACATGAAGAGTCTATAGGAGTTACCATAATAAATGTTGCCATCTTATGATGATGCAAGTTGCGTATGAAACAAACCAAGCTATTTGCGCAAAGGAAGCAGCAAGATCTGAAACTAATTGATTACCAATCTGAAACTAACTCAAGTGATTCAAGGATAGAAATCTAGTTAGAAACAAAATTTTGAAGTGTAGCTAACATGAGGTAGTATAAACAAAACTATCGTAGAAGTTTGGCTAGAACTACTATGCTCTTTTTTCATATGAAATATATTCTCAAAGAAAATCAACAGATATGCTAGACACCTCTGATCTTATAACCAAAAGTCTATAGCCAATGCTATGAGGCGCATGTCCTGGAATGGCACAATCTATTGTCTTAGGCCCAAGCTTGCTCTTTTTCGGGATTGGTACATTCACTTTCGCCAAACACCCTAGGTTTGCAAATAAGAAAATGATGGCTTTCTCCCCACCCATAATTAATATGGAGTTTTCTTATTATTCCTTGCAGGAACTTTATTCAGTACATGACACGTAGCCAACACGGCCTCCCCCACCATGCCTTAGATAAACCTGCAGTGTCTAATATGACATTCACCAAATCAGCAAGAGTGTCGTCCTCTCATGAATAATCCCATGTTCCTCATGGAATAAGTTGAAGAAATACTCTCCACCATGATATGAACTAAGTTTCTTGATTTTCCTATCAAACTGGTTTTCAACCTCAACCTTATAAATTTTAAAGACGTATAGAGCCTCGTCTTTAGTTTTCAATTGATACACATAACAATATCTTGAAGCATCATTAATAAGAGTCATGAAATATATCTTTACACCTTTTGTCAACACACCATTCATCTCACAAATATCAGTATGCATGAGCTGAAGAGGTGCTAGATTTCTCTCCTCGACAGCCATGAGAGGCTTATGAGGTTGCTTTGATTGCACATAAGTCTCACAGTTAAAAACTAGAATAGTGAAAAATTTAGGAATTAAAGTCATACCCATAGGGCGGGGCATAGAACCAAATTTAATATGACATAAACGTGAGTGCCAAACATCAGCCTCACTCTCAATATAATTGTTGCAAATATGGTTCACAATGTTATGACAGTTATCGGCAAGGAAAAGTAGAACAAGTCTCCATACTCATAGCCTTTGCCAACAAACAAACCATGTTTAGACAAGACTACCTTATTTGACTTAAACACCACTTTAATCCCTTCTTTGTAGAGAAGGTGTCGGGGATAAAATCTCGACCCATTGCCATGGCCCACTCCCTGACGGCCTAAAAGAACAGCCTCCTAGGGCCTGGTTCCCTAGAGGGCTCTATCAGACCCATGTGCATTCTGCTGAATAGCCTCTTGGTTGGCACAGTGCGTGGCGGCCTAGACTTCTTGTTTGAGTCCGACTCGAACAGAGTTCTGCACGGCTACGTGAAGACCTGAACGAAGGTTCCCGGATTGGAGCAGACGTCGTGATCCCTAAGAATTGGAGATATACCTTATCTATCTCGGGATATATTTGGCATGTATACGAGTCCGTTACGTACTCGTGGGTAGCCCGGCCCGATTATCCCTCGGTAGGTCGGTTGTTCGACACTATATAAACAAGGCCCCTACGGCGTGTAGAGGGGCCAGATTAGCACGACCTGAGAGCGAAGATCGCATATTACTTCTTGTACACCCAGAATCTCATCAAGACCTGTTCATCTCGCCGAGTTCTCTCTTGTAACCGACGTAGGGTTATTATCTCCTCGGAGAGCCCTGAACCAGAATAAAAACTCTGTGTTTGTCCCTGTTCATTGATTGCTGTTTGCCTTGCTCGGCAGTGTCTTCTATCTCCCTTTCTCAAGAACCTTAGTTGACTTGGGACCGATATCACAATCGTTGGCAGGTTGTATTTCTTTTCCCACTAATAATCGACCTCATACACTTCGTAATGCCCATGTTACACCCACATAATAAAAAAACTATTTTCATTCATAAATTCACTATGGATAACCAGTGTACCATTGAGTTTGACCCCGTTCTCTATGGATGACCTTTATACCAGGAGTGTGACCGCTAGGTGCAATAGCTCTAGGGACCTCTACTCCTTCACTTTGGCCACCATTGCTCCTCATGCTCTTGTCACCAACTATCTGTCTTCGATGATTTGGCATCGTCGTCTTGGTCCCTGGTCATGAGTTTCTCTCTAGGCTAGCCAGCTCTTCAGTTGTCTCCCATAATAAAGACAACATCAAACCGATTTGTCATGGCTGTCAACTCGGCCGTCATGTTTGTCTCCCTTTATCTCTTACAATAATCGAGCTGTCCAGAATTTTAATTTAATTGATTGTGGCTGTGGACATCCCCTATAGTCAATATCTTGGGTTACAAATATAATCACATTATTCTCGACGATTACTCTCATCTTTTATGTACTTTTTCCTTACGGCTAAAATCTGACTCATCGTACCATCTCCAATTTTCTCGTCAATGTTTGAACTCAATTTGTCACAATTGTTAAAACCATTCAAAGTGATAACGGTTGTGAGTTCGATAACACACATTTCGGCACGACCAACTGCAAATCTTGCAACACTCTCGTTGATACCTAGTCCATGCTCTCTTGCTGATGGAATTCTGGTATCTAATGTGACCCTCTACCTCAGTTTAGCTAGGTATCTGAAGTTTCTAACCTTCACTCATCCGGTCATTGCATATGCTGTTCAGTAGGTCTAACTTAGTGACTCTTCATGCATGACCACAGGGAGACACATTTCTTCAATATCTTCAGGGCACTCTTGAGGTTGTCTTACTTCTACATCGAACGACACACGCTAACCTGACCGTGTATTCAAATGCTGACTAGGCTGGTTGTCATGACACCCATAAGTCCATCTATAGTTATGGTGTATTTCTGGGCTCAACCTAGTATCTTGGTCCTCGAAGCGTTAGCATACCATGTCTCGGTTCAGTACTAAAGCTGAGTATCACGTTGTCACCAATGGAGTTGTTGAGGCTTGCTGGCTTCACTAACTTCTTCAGGAGCATCACAGTCTACTACATCAAACCACCATCGTCTACAGTTACAACATCAATGCCGTCTATCTCTCCACCAAACCCGTGCAGCATCAACGTACTAAACATGTTGATATAGACTTGCACTTTGTCCGTGAGCATATCGCTCTTGGGCAAGTTTTGTGTTGTCCATGTTTCGACTTCGTCGTAGTACGCTGATATCTTCACTTGGGTCGTGTACTACCCGGTGGGTAGTCGACCCGGTCCATGGCGGTAAGCAAACGGGCTGAAGATTTTATTAACCGTCGGGTTTTGGGTCAGGTTTGGATAATACATGATTTTATTGAATGGGTTCAGATCAAATATAGTATGTGAGCTACCCGACATATTCGGTTTGGATTTAGGTACCCGGTAGCTGCTAATCAGCAGTCCACTGTCTGTGTAGTATAGGAGAATAGGGCAGTCACAGGGTACCAGTGCTAGTGTAGTACTAGCTGGCCTGCCCATTGGGCCATTAGCTTAGTACTAGACTACTAGTGTAGCACTAGTACTGGTACTAGCCGGCTTGCGGATGCATGCATGCATGTGTATGCCTGCACAAAGGGAGTATACCCGGAGTAGTAGCACTGGAGCATGTTTAATGTTAGAGCTAACTACTGGCTATAAGAAAGCTCCATGTCATATATAGATAGTTTGTAGACAACATATCCAATAAATTAACTATAACATTGGCTCTTAAAATTAATACGAGCCCACACGTAATAGGTGCAATATAACTTATAATCCGCTATAGACTGGCTCTTAGTTAAGAGTTGGTATTTCTCTCTCTCTCTCTCTTCTTCTCTCCTCCACGTAAGCAAAAAAAATGAACAAGACTCCTTATAATCCACTGAGTTGTCCTATTGAAGATGCTCTTAGCCGAGTATTTCTAGGTTGTTAGGCACATATATGATGCTACTCATGGGCAACAGCAATATTGACAAGCTAGCTAGCAGAACATGCAATAAATTAAACATGTCGGCCCTCTTTGATTTCTTATTTAGTTTTAGTTTTAGATGTAGTGAGAAAAATTGATCCCCCTTAAAAATTATATGTAAAAGTTTTAGAGATTTTAAAAAACCCCTAAAAAATTCAGAAAAATTATTTCAAAAAAAAATACAATGAATGGTCTATAAAAAATAAAACAAATCAAACCTAACAAAAACTAAACTAAAATAAGGACTCAAAGAAGACCGTAATCTCTTTACACTAACTTGCGCCCTCTGCAAGACGTAATCGACTTATGTGTTAGTTTATTTTTATAACATGTTTGAATCCAATATAATTTACATATGACCCCATTAAGTATCCGACAGCCAATTTCTATCTGTTCGTGTAATATCCGATACCTGTTTTCTACCTGATCGAAGATATCCGTAACTGTAGCCCACCCGATTTTGAGCTACTCGTACCTGATCCAATATCCAAAAATAATTAGGGTAGAATACGATATGACCTACTACCCGACCGTAACCGACCTGTTTTCACCCCTAATCTTCACCAAGGGCCTGTCTTCCATGATCTCCACTAAGTTTCGCTCTAGTTTCAATGCCCATGCTTCTAGTGTTCTGACTGTGTGGGAGTGTGCTAGCTACTTGGTCTAGCCAGAGGTTCGTGACTCCATCATTTCTGTTGCGAGGAGTGTTAAAGTATAGACACGGTTTCACCGCACGTGTGATCCTTGTGATCATGCATACGTCTTAATGTCCTCGATGTTCATACTGATATTTTTTATGATATAAAATTTATGGCTCAAATAAGGAAGACAATTGTTTTCCCCGCCACCCAATCTGGCGCCGCTCCTTCCACGCCGCCCATCCGCCGTTCACCGCGCCGCCCCCTCGCCGTCCAGCATGCCGCCCCTCCGTCGTCGCCCGCGCCGCCCCTTGCCGTCCAGCACGCCTAGGGTGGGCGACGCAACCGTCACCCAGAGAAAAGCAGGGGTGCCTAGGGTTTTATGAGAAGGGGTTCTCCACGGCGGCGACGGCGAGCCATGGAGAACTCGAAGCTCTCGTCGGCACTCTTTGCCGGCACCCACTTCGACCGCAAGCGCTTCGCCTCTGACTTCGCCCGGTTCCATAAAGTCCCGGCTCCCTCATCCACCGCCGTTCCCTCCGCGCCGTCCCCGGAGAAGAAGTGGAAGCGCAAGAGCGGCAAGGCAAAGGAGAAGAAGAACAAGAAGAAGCGAGCCGAAGAGGCGGCTGCCGCCTCAACGGGTAAGGCTCGAGACGGGTTGTTTCGCATCGAGAGGTTTCCACTTGGCAGTGATCCTGTTGGTAATTCGGTCCTGCCGCGTGTGTTGTGCTCTGCAGATGTTGTGGAGGGGTTTAGTGTGTTCAAGGGATTGGCGGATAGAAATGTCGAGCTGCGTTCTGAGAAGCAAGGATGAGGATCTGGTGGCTGTGAGGCGGCGGAAAGAGATTGAGAGGGAAATCGAGGTAGTTTAAGTTTTACAATGCACTGGTCTTGGTGTTATTTGCCATGCTTATCCCATTTGTGTAAGCATGTGGCCAATTTTTGTTGACCTGAATTCTCAATCATGAAGAATTGATTGCTAAAAGCTTGCATGTTCTAAAATTTGTTATGACCCCTTCAGTATCCTGCTTGAATCGACAGTAGTGCCAGAGTTTGGAGTTTAGATGTATTATATTTGCAATTGCAATTTCCAAAGTTTCTTACCACTGTTTCATCTGGATGGCTAGGCATTTATTGTTCGATTTTGGTTTTCACTTTGCAGAGGGCTGCGATTCTTCGGAAGAGGTTTGACATCCACATTGCCGGACAAAATGTTCCAGCACCACTTGAGAGCTTTGAAGAACTGATTTCAAGGTTAGCTGTACCTAGCCAATTTAACTTGGGCAACGTACGGGCATTGTAATGGTATCATTTTCAAGTTTTTCATTTTGCATATTCTGATATATGTATATGTGATAGGTATTTGATTTAAATGTCTCAAGGTTCTATTAGGCATTTAAATGTCTCAAAAGTTCTATTAGGTCCCTTACAGCAAAAACCATAGATTAATTAAGTGGTTCATATTTTCCCTTTTTTTTATCTAATCAAACCCTTGAGACAATTTTATGGCTGATTGGCCGGGTGATATATTTTTTAAAGAGGGTCATTGCAAAGAGGATGAATTTGTTTATTACACCATTAGGACTATTTCTGAAGCTATTGTCATATAGGTTACATGAAGTGTATATACTGAATTTGGCCAGTTGAGTACGGAGGAGCAGATGACCGTTGATGCTCTTGGTGATATATTTTTTTTAATTTCTTGTGATAGCAGAACATCCTATGCTTAGATTTGTTACATGTGCCTGGAGATTAGCTTTAAAGCATCATTGCTCATCAATTGATTAGGATGCCTCGTTACCAGAAGTTCTATGAAGAAGCCAAAATAGGTCCATCAGCTGTCTTATTAATGGACTATTAGGAAACTGCATATAGTGTGAAACTGCACCAAAAATCAATGGAGGTGATCAATCCTATTTATTTCAGGCAAACTGCATCCATGCCATTACAAAGTTTTAAAAATTGAATGGTTGTTCAAAACCATGCCACTCAGTGGCATTTCTTGCACTTCTATGCAGTTTCACAACTTTATTTCATTTTATTTTCTAGAGAAAATATCAGATGCTCTCCAGCTTTCATTATTTTAACAATGTAAATGTAACAATTTCTATGCAGGTTATTCCCATGGGCTTTATTTTTGAGGATGATACTCTTGTTGAGCCAAGCTTATCTGAACCTCAATTGCGACATTCGTTGGATAACCACCTTCTTAATGTTAACTAGCTTCTTAATCAGCTTCCTCGATCATATCAGAAATCTATAAAATCACATACTCAAGAATATGTTGAACTCATTTTTAATTACTCCGTTAAGGCTATTTGTTGCCTCACCTTTTTATCTAGTTTCCTTCCTGTAACTGCTTGGCTCCACACAAAAAGGTGCATTAAAGACGTAACTCCTGCTAATGTCTTTGTATTTGCTATTGATGCAATCATATCTAACTCCTAGATACTATTTTCTTGTAGGCTGGGTTTGGTGATTACTCCAGTTGCAGTGTGCTGATTTTGTGGCCAATAAAGGTGCTTTCTTAACAACAGAATTTCCAAGTGAAGTTGTGTCTTCTGTTATTGCTTGGGCCTTCTCCTTTGATTTGCAGGATTCTTCTTGACCAAGGCATGTTCTGATGAGACTAGTGATTTTATGGTTTACTGCAAAGGAAGTTGGTATACGGCTTGAGCAGTACCACAAAGATTCTTCACTTACATTTACCATTCAGGTAAAGTTTATATCTCTATATAGTGAATAGATCGTGCTTCAATTTTTTTATTGTAGTTACTTTATAGAATTCAGATAGAGAAGATCTACATCACTTAGTTCGGTAGAAGCGAGATTACAACTGTTCAGATTAATCATGCGTACGTATAATATTGATTGGAATTGTGTAACAAATATAACTATATTTTTCAAAAGGCAATAGAGTGTATAAAAAATATTTATTGTTGCAGACTTGCATTACCATGTGATGTGTAGGAATTCTGCTGGTTGTAATCCAAAACGAAACAGAATGGTATAATTGTAAAAAAAAATACATTTGATACCGAAGAAAGAGAGAATTGAAGGAAAAGCTTGACCTGGACATAGAAAGAAAAGATAGAACCATGGAAGAAATGGCTCATGAGGCCATCGAATACTGTCCCCTTTTCTCCTTGTTTTCCACTGACCTGGTGATGACCAAATGTCCAATCTAAATTGATGTTGCGTTTCTCTTGTTTGTTATTTGTATGGGGCAACAGTTGTTTGCTGGATAAAATATATTTTTTCTTGCTTGCGTTCTTTGTGTTGAACTGTAGTGGAAGGCTACTTTTTCGTCCTTTTAAATTACTCAGCCATTAGTTAAGGTCATAAGGCATAAAACCACAAATAATCCTTACAACACTAGAATTGTTTTTGAGTTTGTGATGATATGAATATCTGTGAATTTTCTGAATTTTCTATGATTTTCTGTGATTTTTTGTGATTTTTTTGTGATTTTTGTGAATTTTCTGTGAATAAAACAGGGTGACCCTGTTTTTTTATAAAAAAAAATATGTAATTTTGTCGGCCAAAACCGATGAAATTAATGGTTTTGCCCGACGAAATTAATAGCCACGTCATCCAGAGCAAACCGAGCAGTGCTATTTTTTTTTGCTGACGTGGCACGTAATTTCGTCGGCCCAAACCGACGAAATTATATGCCACGTCAGCGTTCCGTCGCCCACGTGGCCCATCGGTTTTTTAATTTCGTCGTCCTCTGAAACCGACGAAAATACAGTAATTTCGTCGGCAACCGACGAAAAGGCATTTAATTTCGTCGGCTTAATTTCGTCGGCAAACCGACGAAATTAAGCCAATTTCGTCGGTTTTTCCCTAATTTCGTCGATTTTTGGCCGACGAAATTAAATCGTTTTCCTGTAGTGATGGAGTTTGAGTTCCCTCATAATGACTAGTATCTCATGAGCCTGCTCGATAACAAATCAGTCATCAACCACTTGAAGGCGTGGTGGTGCTCCATGACATACAGTTCACTGCCAACGTCAGACAAACCAAATTTATTGTTCAGTGCATCCCACAGCTCCTTCGCATATATGTTGTTCAAGTACACATCACACATACAGTCAGAGAGCACACAAATACCTACACCAGGAAAAGTGTGGTGACCTCCTAGAACTACATTTCAAGAGTTAGTGTTCCCTTTGATTTACCAAGTGCACGTTTGTAGCAGTCAGCCACAACATCGCTTTGACATGCCATTCCTTAAATTTCACGCCATCGAATTTCATCGACTTCAGCTCACCGGCAAAGTGAGCCATCGATAAACCAAAGTGCCCAAAATTAGGTTTATGGACCAAAGTGAGCCATCGATAAACCAAAGTGAGCCATCGATTAACACTTTCAGTTTTATTTTAATTAAAGCATAAGGCATGCACAACGTTTGACAGATAGATAATATTATGTAAAAGTCACAAGAGCATGTCCCAGACACATATGCAGCAAAACTACATATATACCCATTTGATATACTCGGTTGTAGCAGGCAGACCAACAACAAAATTGAAAGGGTGGTGATAAGCATCACGTACTAGATGTTGTCGTCGCCTTCGTACGGTTCGAGTGAATGGTTCTGGTTCAAATCCATCGCCGTTTTAACAAAGGTGTAGCCGACGCATATTGTGGCAGCCCAATAGATGATGACCCTCGCGAAGCGGACGTATGAAGTAGCAAGTAGTCGCGTGGTGCACTTCTCAAAAGCCTGATTCAACCTAGTCGGTGTAGGAGCTCTTGGGCGATCGATTATAAAGACCTGCTCTCCCGCTAGTCGGTGCACGCTGACGTAGTGGGATGGGACAATCTAAACCCGCTTTCCCGCTCGTCGGTGCATGCCGACGTAGCGGGACGTGACAACAGTCTAACGGTGGCCGCACATGAAAAGAGATGGCAACTCAGAAAGAGACTCGACCCTATCTCGAGACTAAGCCTCCTTTCAATTGTTGCCGGACCCTTTTGGAGTAAGTCTCAAGCTGCTTATATAGGGGTAGTTGAGAGGTCTCTGTTAGCAAATATTGCAAACCAAAGATCGAACACGAGACAAGATTTTTACGTGGAAAACCCTTGCGGGAAAAAACCACGGGCGCCGACCGGCGAAATCCACTATATCAGATGAGAGTACAAAAGCAGGGGAATAACAATTGAGGCTTGTCTTCCTGTGCGGCTTACAAGAGGTATATATAGGGTGGACAAAACTGACTGCAGTCAAATATGAAAACAAATCCGCTAATTACCATGACCGAACCGTGGGCCCTCTAAGCGTCCCCATAAGACTCACGTTAGAATTCGGATCATATTTCAACAAACTCCACCTTGAGACGAATTCCCATCTTGTAGCAAATGAAATATCATTAATCAACTCACTTCAATAATAAAAATCATCGTGCGCCAAAAGTCACTAGGACTTAAACTATAACACCAACTAAGCTTGAGCAAAGCTCAAACTTAGTAGCAGGAACTGCCTTTGTCATCATATCAGCAGGATTATCATAAGTACTGATCTTGCATATCTTAATGTTACCTTGAGCAATAACATCACGAATATAATGATATCTGACATCAATGTGCTTTGTTCTTTCATGAAACATTTGATCCTTTATAAGACATATAGCACTTTAACTGTCACAGAATAAATTTATGCAAGATGAATCTCCACAAAGCTCAGCATACAAATCTCTTAACCAAGTAGCTTCTTTACATGCTTCAGAAATAGCCATGTACTCAGCTTCAGTGGTGGATAAAGCAACTTTAGCTTGCAAAATGGCTTTTCAACTAACGGCACAACCACCAATAGTAAAGACATAACCAGTGAGAGATTTTCTCTTATCCAAATCAGCAGCATAATCAGAATTAACATATCCAATAAGTCCATCTTCAGTCTTGCCCAACTGCAAACTAGCATTAGAAGTGCCACGCATTTACCTGAAAATCCATTGTACAACATTCCAATGTTCTTTTCAGGATTAGCCATGTATCTACTGATCAAACTCATAGCATTAGATAAATCAGGACGAGAACAAACCATGGAATACATTAATGAACCGACAGCACTAGAATAAGGAACTTTGGACATATACTCAATTTCTTCATCAGAATCAGGATATTGAGAAGATAATTTAAAGTGAGGAGCAATAGGAGTACTGACTGGTTTTGCTTCATGCATATTGAACCGACGAAGAACTTTATCAATGTAACTTTGTTGGCTAAGATATAACAGACCAGACTTTCTGTCCCTTATAATCTCCATGCCAAGAATTTTCCTCGCTGCACCTAGGTTCTTCATCTTAAACTCGCAACTTAATTGTGCCTTTAAAGTAGTGATCTCCTTCTTACTCTTAGCAGCAATTAACATATTATCAACATATAACAATAAGTATATAGGTGACCCATCAACAAATTTAATGTAAACACAGCTATCAAATTCAGACCTTTTAAAACTGTGTGCGAGAATAAAAAAGTCAAACCTCTTATACCATTGTCTAGGGGATTGCTTTAGACCATAAAGAGATTTCTTTAATTTGCAAACAAAATTTTTTTTACCAGGAACAATGAAACCTTTAGGTTGGTCCATGTAAATTTCTTCCTCCAGTTCACCATGTAAAAATACAGTCTTTACATCTAACTGCTCAAGCTCAAGATCACGCATAGCCACAATGCTAAAGAATGTACGAATGGAGCTATGTTTCACAACCGGAGAGAAAATATCATTGTAATCAATACTTGGTATTTGACTGAAACCTTTAGCAACTAATCTTGCCTTTTTCCTGACTGGCTCTCCCTGGCTCAACCTTACTGAAACCCGACTGATATGCCTCACCCGACTGGTTGCGCAGAGCTTCGCCGCCGAACCTCGACGGGAATAGCCCCAATACTTGAATGCCTTTATCCGGATGAAGAGCCGCCGAACGATGCTGACCTCCTGGTGGCTCATCTCGATGCTATTCCCGAGCGGATCAAGGTCTTCACTCGGGAGGCCGCAATAACGTGCACCGGCCAAGGCCTCGCCATCGCGAAGTCGAACTTTCCTCGCTTAGACTGCGAAGCCGTCAAGGATGGGTTTGCTTGTTCGGAGGAGGAGGCCGTAGCTCTGTTAGAGGAGGTTCATCCGACTGCTGTCCAGATAGTCGATCAATTGGACTTGTAATTATGCCTGTAATAGAAACTTCTGGATGATCCCCAGTACTAGTGATCCGATTTATCCGAATAGTACGCTTTATCCCAACTAGCCGCATGAGCGCGCCCACGGCGCGCCGAGGCTGGGGCACGCGCGGGCAAAAGGCCTGGGGCATGGGCAAAAGGCTGGGGCGCGCGCAGGCAAAAGGCGTGGGCAAAAGGCGTGGGGCACGCGCGGGCGGCGTCCCAGCGACGCGGCGGCAAACACGCATGTGAGGACGCGGTGGGAAAAAACGGAGGAAAAATAGCGCTGCGTGGGAATCGAACTGCGCCCGCCGTGGTGAAACCTCGTTGCGCTAGCCGTCCCAGCAAACCACGCGAGCCGTTGCTACCTGCATGAAAAAAAATGTTTTAAACATAAAAACCGAACGGACGGCCGGATGCTGCAAGGCGCGCCCGATTGGACGCCGTGCCTGCGTCGGGCGGGCAGGCCAGCCACGTGGCCCGCCCTGGAGAGCACCAGTAGAACAACTCGGCTATGTACTATTTATAGATTACGAAGCAATAACTGACTATTAATTCGTTGGTCTGCATGCAACCCACATTTTACGGGAGGCAACTAACTGTACATGGGAACGCATTAGCTACCATTAAAATACTTTCTCTTTTCGTTTTCTCGTCATAATTTTTAATTCGAAGCTCGGTTTGACAAACGGTTTTCGCCAACGAGTTATTTACATATAGAATGTATTATAACAAATGTAAATATTTTGGAGATCATGTCAATGTCTCAATTGACTACTCCCTACGTCTTGAAATATAAGGGATCCAAGCATTCAAAATTTGTCATGAAATATAAGGTATTTTAGGTGCACATAAGAGACACCACTCATTTATTTTCTCCTAAATGGGACCCGCATTGGAGCCCCATTCTCTCACTCCCTTCTAGCCTTATCATTAATTAGCACCTAAAAATCCGCCAATCTCGTTAATTGCACCCTAAAAATATGGCAATATCCTAAATGGGGCTCGTTGGAGTGATTTAAATGAAAAAGATGGCAGCTCAGAAAGAGACTCGACCCTATCTCGAGACTAAGCCTCCTTTCAATTGTTGCCGGACCCTTTTGGAGTAAGTCTCAAGCTGCTTATATAGGGGTAGTTGAGAGGAGGTCTCTCCCCTCACAAAAAACAATATGGTACTAAACAGTAAACATACCACGTCTCTCTTCACCAGTTAGGTCTAATGGGTTTGAGATTTATTTAGATTATCCTCAAATATATTGGCCAAGCCCATATGTTTTAACAGACGCCGCACGCCATCCCCTCATGATTAGAAGAAAAAGGGTTAGGCCCCAAATGAGCATGGAAAAAAAAACATACTCAAACCATCTTATTCGACTGGTATATCTTGGCAGCCCTTAATCAACACCTTTAATGAACTATAGGCTTCTCTCAAAAAAATGAACTATAGGCTCTTACTTTTTGCATCGTAAATCCATCTTCGTTCCATATATCTACGATTAATGCGAACAGCAGCCTAAATTTCAGTAGATCAATAAGTATTCAGATAGCTCTAAAAAATAAGAATTGAGATAATGCCAAATTAATTTCATAAGTATCAATTAGATTATTTGGATTTAACAATAACTAATGGGTAGCGCTTACTATAATTATAATTTAAATTTTAAAGCACATATTAACAAAGATATTTGTAAGCTACGTGTACAAGTATAACTGTTGAACTTTCCCACCATAAAATAAACTACAAATTAAATAACTTCTAAACTTAATTTGGAGGTAGGTTTTGATATAAGAAATCATTATACGGACATGACTACATCTATAATTGCAATCCACTCCCTAAATAAATTAGAGGTCAACTGAAGCTCAAGCTCATCAAAAGCTAGAGCTATCAATCAAACCATTTATGTATAAATATAAGTAGTTAGTTTAGCTGCCTCCAAGTGGAATCCTCAAAATATTAAAGCCTCCACTTGGGAATCATGAATGAAAAATAACTAACCAACATTGTCTCCACAGGGACTCTGAATTTTCATATATTGGAGGATCAAGATAGAGTGGTTTTATAGTATTTACACATCACTGGCTGCGATAATTTCTACTCCCTCCATTTCAAATTATAGTTCACTGTTGACTTCTTGGACAAACCTTTTGACCATTCATCTTATTCAAAAAATTTGTGCAAAAATGAAAAAAATGTAAGACATGCTTAAAGTATGTTTAATGATAAAACAAATCACAACAAAATAAAAAATATTTATGTATATTTTTTGAATAAGACGAAGGGTCAAAATAGATATTCAAGAGTCAACAATGAACTATAATTTGGAACGGAGGGAGTATATAATATAACTGCTGCTTCTTCAGCCGAGCAGCGATTTTTAATGCTGCTGGGGCTTGCTGACCATCAATGATGAGCCGGTTAGGAAGAAGCATATACTTTGTAATATAGCCACGTGGCTATATGCTACAGGGTCATGAAGTGGGGCCGTGTGTTCCATGAAACCATTTAGGGATCCAAGCGGGATGTATTGTGTGTACCCGCGAACAAGCGGACTCGAGGTTACCAACGAAGCATTCCACTTACTTGTATTCCTAAAACCATTTGCTCGCCTAGCTTTGACGGAATCACGGAACATGAAGCCATGATGGGCTCGTATACTTTCCTACCCTCTGATTACTCATGTTGATAAATGGCAAAACCACCTTTCCTTTAAAAAAAAAAAATGTCAAAACCACCTTGACGTACGGAACATGAAACCATGTGCTCGCCCGCCTCAACTGCTCATTTTACGAACTCAAAAGTCAAAAGTCAAAACACCGCCTTGAGCGGGACGGGAATTATAGAAAAGAAATGAACCTGGTAGATGATACCAACGAATATAATTGTATTATTTATTTTCTCTCCAGATCGAGATCATCTCTCTGGTGATGTGGTGATGGCTATAAGAAGCATTGAGGGTGGCTAGGAGAGAGGGCCATCCAAAGCAAATAGCTAGAAAGAACAGAAGCTAATTATCCATTGGAGATCGAGTGATCGATGGCGATGGCGATGGCGATAACCAAAGTGGCGGCGGTGGTCACGGTGGTGCAGCTGGTGGCGCTAGCTGTTGCGCCGGCGGCGGCGGCGGAATCGTCTCGCGTGGACAGCCGCGACCTGGCTGTTGGAGACAGCCTAAGAAGGCTTCTACAGGAGGGTTGCATTGCTTCGTGCTGGGTTTGCTGCAGCAACTGCGGCATATTTGAGTCTCATAACTGCTGCGATCCGAATTATGTGTGCCAGTACAACCCAATTGGCGATCCAGGTTATGGGCAGGACTGGTGCTTGCCTCGAGATTTCTCCCGTGTTATTCCTGAATGCTATCCTGAACTTCAACCATAGATATGTATAAACTATGTGTTATTAATAATCTTTAATGTTTCGTTTAATTAAAATACATATATAATTCATAATGGGAATTATATGTATTTTTCCCTTTTTTAGACACATATATGTAATATTTTCCTATTGTGTCGTTCTTTGCTACCAAACAAACATCGGTATTACTACCTTTTGTTGCATCACAGTAAATCTGTTGGCTCACATTCTTTTGCCCCGTAAGTCCATGACACCGGACGATCCAAACATCTTCACGACTGTTATTATGAACATCCTCACATGCATAGAAGATGATCATTTACTTTCATTAGATTCATCTATAATTTACTTTCATTAGATTCATCTGTAATTATATAACGGTAGCCAAATCCTAAATCTTCTCACAATGTCCAAAATGATTTAGTGACAAAGAGGAGAGTGGTTGAAACTGTTAAGGAACCACACCCAGCCGTGCCGGCCTTGGGCCAGGCTCGGCTAAGGGGTGGGGCCCACTTGGATGGACCAGCTGAAACCGTAGCACTCAATCATAAATAGGAGAGGTTTCAATCTATTATGTATCCAAGAAAAAGCAATAAAGAATACTTCCTCTTCTACATCCTCGTGTTCATCTGTGATCGTTCTTCGTCGTCTGCGATCTTCGCACTGCTAGGCAACCTCGGATTACACTTGGTAGCATGGTTGTCTAACACGTTATCAGCACGAAGCTCTGACAAACAACGCCGGAGATCGGTCGCCGACGAACAGCATCGCATCTTCGTCCCCTTCGTCGGCCTAGTTGGGACCCGTTGATCTATCCTACGCGATAGTTCGCGCATCCCGTCTTTGCCGCAAGGATCAAAGGTATAGATCGGTTTTTCCTCGGGTACCCGTTTGGATCTATTAAAGAATTGCAGGAATCTCGAAGATCCCATTGAATTTAACTGCCGGTTCCTTGGATGGGCGACGAACGAATGCAAAATCGGAATTGAATCTACTGAAGAATTGAAGGGATCTTGTAGATCCCATTGAATCTAACTTCCAGTTCTTTTGGATCGGCGATGAAAACATGCAAAGAATTGAAAACAAGGCCACGCACGTGCACCGGCGCCGTTGAAGAAGGCTGTGCCGTGCGCTGTTGAAGAAGGTCATGCCGTGCGCCGGCCACGCCCGCGCCGCGCCGGCCGCGCCAGCGCCCGCTTCGCGCCGAGCCTGGCGGCGGCTAGGGGAAACCCTAGCCGCCCTGCCTCGCAAGCCATGGTGGGCCGCCGCCCCCGGCTGGGCCGCACTGTGCAGCCGCCGCCCTGCCTAGCAGGCCGCCCCGCCCCGCGGGCCGCCTCCCGTGCGTGGGCCGCCGCGCTGGACCGCATCCCCCGCCGCCTAGGCCCCGTCCCGCGCTGGGCCGTCCCGTTGCAGGCCGCTTGGGTCTCGCCCGAGCAAGCCGCTTGGGCCGCGCCCGTCCCAGGCCGCCTCGTGGGCCATCCCAAGCAACGTCATGGGCCGTCCCGGTGCGCCCCCTGGCAGGCCGCCCAGCATTGTGGGCTGTCCCGGTGCGCCCCGCTGGCTGGCCGTCCCTTGGGCCGACCCGAGCCGTGCCGTGGGCCGTCCGGGTGCGCCCCCCTGGCAGGCCGCCCCGTGCGGTGGGCTGTCCCGGCGCGCCCCCCGGTTGGCCGTCCCATGGGCCGACCAGAGCTGCGCCGTGGGCTATCCCGGTGCGCCCCGTTGGCAAGCCGTCCCTTGGGCCGACCCGAGCCGTGCCGTGGGCCGTCCGGGTGCGACCACCTGGCAGGCCGCCCCGTGCTGTGGGCTGTCCCGGTGCGCCCCCCGGTTGGCCGTCCCATGGGCCGACCAGAGCTGCGCCGTGGGCTATCCCGGTGCGCCCCGTTGGCAAGCCGTCCCTTGGGCCGACCCGAGCCGTGCCGTGGGCCGTCCGGGTGCGACCACCTGGCAGGCCGCCCCGTGCTGTGGGCTGTCCCGGTGCGCCCCCCGGTTGGCCGTCCCATGGGCCGACCAGAGCTGCGCCGTGGGCTATCCCGGTGCGCCCCGTTGGCAAGCCGTCCCTTGGGCCGACCCGGCGTGCCGCCCCCCTTAAGCCCCCCTTAAGCATGCCATGGTCCCTTAAGCAGGCCGAATAGGGGCGCGGGGGAGAGAGAAAATGGGCGCCGGGCCGTTGGAATTAAATAAAAGGAAAAAGAAGGTAGTGGACCAGAATAGAATTAAAGAAGTAAAGAAAAGAACAATGAATTGAATGGGGCTTGAATTTTGAATTGCATGTGTATTTTTCCGAATTGCGAAATTACACTTTGCCCTTAGAAATTTATAAAAAGAAAGGCGTGGGTCGGGCCATGAAAGAAATGAGAAAATAGGGGCTTCTGGACCGGTTTTGAACAGACCAGACCAAGAAAAGAAAAGAATGGGCCGAGGCAGACCGGAAAAATGGGGAATAAAACCTGTTTGCCCTGTAATCTTATGAATAAGTCCTTGGATTTCCTAGAAATTATGAGAAATTTTCTAGACTATGGTTTTATAGAAAAATCCTTGCCATTTGAAAAATTACATGAAATATTTTCTGAATTTAAGAATATTGTAGAAAGCCCCCTGAGAATTATGGAAATTACGCATAGCTTTTCCTAAGCACAAAAAATTCTATAAGGCCCTTGGAATTAGCAAAAATTGAAGAAAGCATATATCCAGGCAAGAAAGCATTCTGGGTGTTCTTTTTAACCCCAGTTTTGAATTTGCAAGCTTTTTTAGCTACTGTTAATTACTTTTATGCAATTACCTATTGAATTTGCTTTTGTAATTACCAGTTTTTGCCTGTTTATTATATGAATTGGCAATGGCATATAAGTATGAATATTGGATATACATGCGAATTTATTATTTGAAGTCTATCTAGCACCACTCTCTCCACTAGATTACTTATTGTAATCTTATTAATGAATTTTGATATATGAAATTGTCGGGTATCATAATGTATGAATTTGAGAAACTGACCTCTTGTGGCCTGAATTATCTCACTTGGATATAGGACATGATGATTGTATTCGGTCCCTAGAAACCCAACACCGTCAATCGGTTTAGGTCCCTGCAAGCGAAAGAAACCTATAGGTAAGTAGAACGAAAGCACTGCACTTTCTTATACACCACCTCCTTACCAAATTTTGCATGCATGGTTGAGGGGGAGCACATTGATGCTATATGTTGCACTTTAGAAGTGGCTTATGAAGCTTAAGCATGCTATCCTGCCATATGCATAACAGGATTTGGTGCAAATAAGGTTTGCAGACTATAGAATTATGACCGAATACAACTCAATATGCATAGAATTTATACGATCATTCTCTATGTGACAAGATCATAAACGAGGGGATAGTACCTCCCACTTTTCACCTCCCATTCGTTGGAAGAATGGAAAGAAGGAAAATTATAAAAATTGACCTAGAAAAGAAAGTCCATTGTCCAAACGACACAGAATACAAGAATAAAGTCACATAATGCAAGCCCCATGACCACTAGGTCAAGATGTGCTATAAATGTGACATTTAGGGGCATTGATCGAAGATTCGCCGCAAACCTATTGATGAAATTGCGGCTTATTAGACTGAAAGAATTTTAAAGCAGTAGAGGTGTCTCACTGTGGCTAAAAAAGAAACCTCTTGGTAGAATACACTTATGAAAGGACACTTTTGCATCGCCCATCAATTGTATTAAAACCACAAGAAGTGGATAAAGAAGAGAAGATCTCGACAAATAGAATTGACGCTGAGAAAGTGCATAATTGTAGCATTTGACTATGCAGGAGTTGCACTATTAGCATTCTCCCTGTAGATTGTGGTCGCTAATAGACATTTATGAATTTTAAGCATGAAGAATTTGAAGCTCTCGAAGAGCATACTATTTAAAAGAAAGAATTGAAGCTCTCGATGAGCAAACCTCAACTCTCATGTTCGTTATGAATTTATCATATATTCCAATATATACTTTAAAGTTGCAATCAATATTTGAATCATATGAATTATGAATATTGCCATTGCCTGATTGCAACTATGAATAGAACTAGTGTAGTGTCCTATGGAGATATGAATTGTTGGTAGTTTAACACCACCAATGGAATTTTAAGAGAGATATCATAAATTTTATGGGTCTTACATCAGCATTTTAAAGAAGCATTATTTTACTCAGAATTCACTTGAGTTCTCTTAAATTTGAAAAACATCCATCTCGACGATTTCCGTGTTGAGACCAATGAAGATCGGCAAAGAATTGTTATGCATTGTGAATCATGATGGATGTGAGTAAAGAATATTAGAATTTTTCCCCTCCGTTTGAATTTGGGCTATACCACATTAGAATGTATTTAGAAGCTCTAATCTCTTCCATTTGGCATCGCAGAATTGCCATCTCAATTATAGAAAAGATGAGATGCAATCAACTCGCAAGGACATAGCATTAGTATAAGAAATTCCTGAATCTTGAACTGGGCACTCTCGTATTAAAGGTTAAGTTGAGTTTTCTCTTTACCTAGAATGCATCTAGAAGAGGTTCGCGGCCGTATGCAGCCCTTGCCAAGGGCACTTAACGACGTTCTTGTGCTCATAATTGCTTCCTTGTGATAAAGCGTGAGTTTATTCTCTACACAAAGCACATGTTCGTGAAGCTGATCTCGCAGATCATAAGAATTGAAGAATATATTATTTGATCATCACTATGAAGTTCAAAATAAAAAAGACAATGCTAGCTGATTGACGATCATTGAACTGTATTGAATACTAAAGAAGAGAATTATATATCTCATGTCCAAGCGTCATGGACTAGAGATGTCCGGCCGCACTTGCTGAGTTGTCATATATTGAATAAAGAAATAGAAGCCCGACAAGCAGCCCTCATCAATTAATGAAGGGACACGTAGTCCCACAACATCCGACTAGTGCAAAGAAAAGAAATTTCGCAATTTTGAATGCAACGTTTATATACCTATATCATACTTGCAATGAATTTAAAAATGACTGAGCATCAATTTCCGTCATTAGGGGGAGGAATAGAACCCTGAAAATGCAAGGAAAATATGTGGCTCACCTCAGACACCACTAATGCATTCCCGCGCATTAGCCACACTAGTATGAATTTTAAAGCATTTAAGAAATTAGCAAATGAACTGCCTAATTATTTTTGTGATTTGAAGGATGTGATCAAGTCGCATTACTGACAATAATGCACCAGAGAGGGTCGAAATACTATAGAAGATATCCCTCATTCTGTTCCGAGGCCTAAAAAAAGACAGAAAATCTGGTTACTGAAATCCCAAGTATCCGGGGACGCCTGGAGAAAAACGGATAAGAGAACTTACCACAACCGATCACGAAAATGTCCCAAAGAAAGTAGAAGGGGAGCCAGTTGAGACCTGGCGCTGGTGAGCAACCTGCTAGCGAGGTACTCCCAGATTTAAATTTGACGGTACAAGAAGAAAGAATTAAAGAAGAAGCCAAAAGACATGCAAATGAGCGTGCCAAAAGGCATGTAGACGAGCGTGTGAATGCGCACATCGGTAACCATCTAAAGGTACTTGCTCCCGCGATTAGGAAATAGCGATGCAGAGCAAGTGATAGTGCATGAAGCACATGTGCACGAAGTACCCCATGAAGAAATGGCCATAAACTCTGTGCACTCTGGGGATATATTGAATAGAACCACAGCCAATGTCGACATATACTTTGCAAAGAAGATTGCCAAAATAATTGAACTTGATTCTGAGCCTGCATCTCTTTTGAGTGTAAGACACGGCTGGACCGAAAAGAATGTAAGAAGGCAATTACCGCGGAGCGGAACTATTTTATCTGAACAAAGGAGAAGTGCTTAGGCCTCTGCGCCGCACATCCCTCGTGTATGCCCCGTGGGCCTTCGTTCTAAAGGAGAAGTAAAGGAAAATGAAGTGGTATGGTACAAAATAAGGCTGGTAGCACAATGTTTCACTCAGCGCCTTTGCGTTAATTATGAAGAAACTTATTCCCCGGTCATGGGTGGTGTAACCTTTAAATACCCTTATCTCAATGGCAGTACTCAACTGAAAGTTGAGAAAGAAAATGAATTGAAAGGATGTTGTAACTGGAAAGAGACTTGGATGGACTTATATATGAAGATACATGCGTATCATTGTCCTGAACCAAGATAGAGCAAATAGAAATCTGAATAGTGTAATTCTTTATATTACCATATAGACTGAAGAAAAGAATAAAACACATACTTGATGTATGAGCAAGGAATAAATGGATTGTCCATTGCAGCTTAGGTTAACACCTTTAGCATATGCCAAATGAATCGCGTTACACCAGTCAACCTACACGTTGATCGTATTATAATGGTTTGATTTTGAGAAGGTGTATCCACGAAAACCCAATGGTTGGTCGGTCAATTTTTGCAGACCTAGACCTATACAGACCTAGGGATGAGGGGGAGGATGTCTAGTAACATGAAGTTCTGTATTAGAATTTGAATGGCTCATATACCTCGTAAATAGCATACGGCAGTACAATGCATTTGCCGGCTGTACGTTGCAGTTGCCGTTAATTTCATCAACTTGGTATAATGTAGAGCACAAGAAGGGCATTTGAAAGAATAAATGATATCTCCCGATACCTCTGAAGAAAAAGAAATCTTGGAATGAAAGAACCAAGATATGAATATAAATATGTTTCCTATGTGGTAAGAATTGAAATTATGAAGAAGTCATCAAAGCAGACTCTTATGTCAATGTCGACAAGCACTCGAAAATCATAGCATTGAATAAAACCTATTATGAATATGCATGGCTTTTAAGAAGGTCCTTTCATATTTTCAGTCATGTGGATTGTACGTTGAATGAACCCCTACTATCATTTATGAAAGGAATGCATCATGTGTCGCACAAATTGTAGACTGGATATGCGAAGAGAAATCTATTAAGTATACGAACCCCAATAAATGAATCAGTTTTCTGCACATTAAGTCAATTGAGAATATAGCAGACTTATTTAATAAGTCACTCTCTGCATCTATCTTTGAAAGATGCGTGAAAGGAATTGGAATGAGAAAACTTAAAATAGTGCAAAATTTAGGGGGAGAAACTTCACATATTATGAATTGAAATTTTGAACACGAAGTTCGAGTACCCAACTTGAATGAATGAATATATGAATATGAAGAAATGTTGGGTGGATCTGTACTCTTTTTCCCTTAAGTGAGTTTTCAATAAAGTTTCTCACGTGAGATTTTTAACGAGGCAAATCCGTGCACACAGCAAGCGTATGCTATGTACTCTTTCTCCAATATTTTTCCACTGGGTTTTTATGGAGTATTTGGGGCATATGCATCACGCGGCCAGGTCCAAGGGGAGTGTTAAGGAACCACACCCAGCCGTGGCGGCCTTGGGCCAGGCTCGTCTAAGGGGTGGGGCCCATTTGGATGGACCAGCCGAAACCCTATCACTCAAGCATAGATAGGAGAGGTTTCAATCTATTATGTATCCAAGAGAAAAGCAATAAAGAATACTTCTTCTCCTACATCCTCGTGTTCATCTGTGATTGTTCTTCGTCGTCTATGATCTACGCACTGCTAGGCAACCTCGGACTACACTCGGTAGCATGGTTGTCTAACAGAAACAACTAGTTTGGAATCAATGCCGAGCAGTCAAAACAAAGTGTAATAACTCAAACTTCAGCAAATCAATGAGCCAAGCTCCAATCGAGTTAGAAGATCCATGCCCCTCAACAACATCTATAGCAAGGTAATGACACCCATAGGTGTTGCCTTTGATCTCTCTCGAGGTTGGAACTTTAACACTCTTTTGCCCCCCTAACAATCGTTGTCGGGCTCGCTACCAAAGATCACCAACTTGTTGTTGAAACCAATATCTCGATCCAGTTGCCTCCGCTCACTGTCGACTACACCCACAACAAATTAGACAACCTTGGCCAATATGATGGGGGCAATACATGCCACAAGATGGAGCGAAACAACCAAACGAAGGCTTACAAATCATGGAGATCCCCATCGTCGATAGACCAACCGTAAGGACACTAGAACCATAATGATCAGTCAGATCTAGATATAGATTTGAGGGATTGTTTCTTGGGGAAGTAGAGGGGGGAGAGAACAGATTAGAGGGAAAGGGAAAAAAGGTGGAGGAGGGCATCTTTGAACAAAAAAGGTCTAGGTCTTTGAACTAAAAAAATTTAATTTCTGACGGCTCCAAGCACTGGACGAGAAGTCACATATCACATATGCTAAATACTCCCTTCATCATAAGGAAAAGGATTTATATTGTTGTTGCTTTTATAGCACCACCTAGAAATTTCTGCATCTCTCTATAGTGCTACCCTGCTAGTATATTAAAGCCCAAGATATAAAGAGAGGATATTTCTTCCACCTTTCCTCGTCCTCCCTCCTCCCCCACTTTATCAAAATTACCCACCAATGCCACCGCTCTCATATCATCCGTCCATCTCTCTGTCTGATCAACACTTAAAACGAATAGAGTTTTTTCTTCCATATTTGTCCGTTGATGTGCTCCCATGCGAGAGCATGGTCCAGTCAGTGTGCTGGCCAAACTCTAACTTAAATCGGAAAAGAATTCATAACTCCATGTCTAATTTGGACAGTATTGTCATCGGGTTCAATTACCGTATGGTGAGCATTATGGCCGAACATGACACGAGTTCTCATGCAAAACAACCCCGTCCATGCAAGAAGCTATATATGGTGACGAGAAACAAGCTTGTTGATTAATCGCCCACATGAGATATTGCTAGCTTCTAACGATTGATCAACCGATGATGGCGTATTCATCCGCGACGTTCGCACCGTCGCTAAGGCGCCTTTGCTCGTCCACCCCCTGCTCTCTCCTTTCCTTCCCCTTCTATCTCTTCCTCTCATACTCCCTCTCTCTCCCCCTTTCTTTCAGCTTGGAAGAAGAAATTGGGGCAGATCTGAAGGTTAAAGAAAGAACGCAAGAGCCGATGCCCTTTTATGCTTCACGAGCAAGCAGACCGATTGGTACCGACCAAGTACTGTTCAAGTGAATAGTGCTACTTTCCGATTTTCTATCTCCCAAACCAAAGGTCGGATTCACCTCAAATCAATTTTCCTAACCTTTTAATATTTTATTATATCTACCACATTTATTTCATGATTTTATTAATTTTCTATGTTGCTGTGTATTTATCTATGCCTCGGTTTACGTGTAGGCCGTACCAGTATTTTTACCGGCATCGTGAGTGCTGACTGATGCCCAGAAAATCATCAATACCAAGACTCCAGTCAAAACGTCGTCGTCGCTGACGTTGGATCCGTGCATGCCGATGATTCTCTGGAAGAACGTGATGACTCGAACGTTGGCCCAAGACACTACCGGTGAAGACGTTGACCCGAGAATGACAACGACTTCTTGCGAGGCCAATCGTTACAAGGAAAGCAATTTTATTTCTTCCGTTGCAACGCACGGACACATTTGCTAGTATATTAAAGCCCAAGACAAAGGCTCTCAACCAGCCTGTCCACGTCACCCCTTTTTTCCCGTTCGTCGGATCGTGCAAGCCATTCAATCCAACCATCTATAGCCCCCCTGCGCAGATGTTTTTGCACAAAAACCCTCCCTTCTTGCGGTAATCAACCCGCAGTCCACACAAATGCCGAAGGAACACACAGATGAGTTTGCAACAGACCCTTTTTCCATTTTGGATACAAGTCCTTCCATGTTCAGCGAACCCCAAACCCTCACCTTTCTTCCTATACTATCGACGCACATTTTGGAGATCATGTCAATGTAAATAACACACATATGCAAACAGAAGGAGTGATGCCAAATGAGTTTACATTGGCAAGTGTCATGAGCTTGTGTGGTACAAAGCTGGATCTGAACCTAGGCAAGCAAGTTCAAGCCCTCTGTTTCAAAATTAGCTGTGAAACAAATCCGCCAGTAAAGAACTCAACCATGTACCTTTACCTGAGGAAGGGTGAAACTGAGGAGGCAATGAGGTTGTTTCAATAGATGGAGGACATCAGTATAATCACATGGAATGCAATGATATCGGGTTATGCTCAGATCATGGATTCAGCAACTGATGATCTCCATGCTCGTTCAAGAGGGATCGAGGCACTCACAATCTTCCGTATATTTTTTGTGACGAAATATTAACTTACGTCAATAAAAACAGGGCTAACCAGCACGTTGTGCGTTTTATGACGACCGAAACAAAATCGTCACAAAAAAGTAGTTTTCTATGACGACATTTGACGTCGTCAAGACATTTTCATCATAGATAATTACTTTTCTAGTAGTGTACCCATAGTGAACTATAGTCAAAACACCTGGGATACTCGTAGGGTGATTCTTGGGGTAGATACCCAGCTAGGACGGGAGATTGGAATGAGTGGAATGGCTATGGTCAGGATAGGAACTACAAACCAGCTAGACCAGTCTTTGTGCCACGTAGATTTCAGGGAGCACCTAGGGGTTTTGGAGGTAAGGTACCGCCTAGAGCACCACCTAGGACCCAGCCTAGACCTAACACATGGACTAGACTAAACCCACACCTTCTGAGGAATCACTTAGAGCTAGATGGGAACTACATGCTTAGGATGAGAGAACGACCACCGAGCACAAGTTTGGGTCAAGAAGTCAGTGGTTGATGCTTTTACTGTTCCTAAGACTAACCCTCGGGGACCCATTACGTGGGTTACTGAGTCTTCGAAGTGACTCTCTCTTCTAGCTATGAGTGCAGGTGAACTACAGGACCGGCGGCCGTCATTGGATTATGGACAGTGGGTGTACTCAGCACATCACAGGCAATGCGCGGTTGTTCACCTCACTCAGGGAAGAAGGAAGCTTCTCGAAAAAGGTAACCTTTGGTGATGGGAGCCGAAGTCGAGTGATCGGTACGAGGGAGGTACATATTTCTCCAGAACTTTCAATTTAAAACGTCCTCCTTGTACAACCTTTGCATTATAATTTGATCTCCGTTGCCCAGTTGCTCGACCTGGGGTTCCATTGTCACATCTCACCAACTGAAATGAGATTTTTGGATCAAAATGATAATTTGGTATTCAAAGCTTTTCATTTCCGAAACCTATTTCTTGCAAAGTTTTACTTGCCACCCACGACAGACTCGGTTTGCCTACTCGCCAAAGTCGAAATAGGATGGCTTTGGGATAGGCGCCTTGGGCATGTCGGGATGGCCAATCTTAAAAAGTTGGTGAAAAATGATTTCATTCGCGGGGTCAAGGACATCACATTTGAGAAGTCTAGCTTGTGTAGTGCATGTCAAGCGGGGAAGCAAGTTGCTAGTCCACACACAGCTAAAAGCATAATGTCCACTTCGCGTCCACTTGAAATGTTGCACATGGATCTCTTCGGTCCGACCACATACGTGAGTCTAGGAGGTAACTTGCATTGTCTTGTCGTGGTAGATGACTTCTCCCATTACACCGTGATCTTCTTTTTGCCAGACAAAAGCCCCGTTGGGGATGTTTTCAAAAGATTTGCAAAAAGGGCTCAAAATGAATTTGAATGTTCAATAAAATGGGTGAGAAGTGACAATGGATCGGAGTTTTTGAATACTAATGTGCAAGATTTCTGTGATGAGCTACGAATAGGGCATCAGTTCTCTGCCACTTACACTCCAGAGCAGAATGGCATTGTTGAGCGGAAGAACAGGACTTTGATTGAGATGGCAAGGACAATGCTGGACGAGTACAACACGCCTGATGAATTCTGGGCTGAGGCGATCAACATTGCTTGCTACTACGTCAACAAATTGTACCAGCTCAAATTGCTCAACAAGACTGCCTATGAGCTACTGATTGGGAGAAAGCCAACTGCCAGCTACTTTCGGGTCTTCGGTTGCAAGGTGTACATCTACAAGAAGCGCCAGCACTTGGGAAAGTTCCAGAGCAGAGTTGATGAGGGCTTCTTCTTGGGATATGCACACATATCACAATCTTTCCGAGTGTACAACAAGAGGACATGACCAGTTGAGGAGAGCTGTGATGTGAAGTTTGATGAGACAGCTGGATCCTAGGGGCAGTTCGACAGCTTGGATGATGTGGCAGATGAGGACTTGACTAGAGCAGTGCAGCAAATGCGAGTGGGAGATGTCAGGCCAGTGGAGGCACAACCAGAGAATGAGCCAGCACCAGTTCCTCCACAACACCTGACCGGGCACTTCACTCAGGGGGAGCATCACCTCAGCACAGCAGCTCGACTGAGTCAGCGCCTGCTCCAGTCCCAACTCCAGAGGGTAGCACAAACTTCAGAGTCAGCACAGAGGCAACCACAGAGTAGGTTGAGTCAGCAGCACTTGCAGATGCCGACTAGATCAATGCGATGCACGAGGAACTCAACAACTTCGAGAGGAATGAGGTCTATACACTTGTGGAGAGAACCAAGGACTGCAACGTGATCGGCACCAGGTGGGTGTTCAAAAACAAGCAAGATGAGTTCGGGTCAGTGGTCAGAAATAAGGCTAGACTTGTGGCACAGGGCTACTCACAGATCGAGGGGATTGACTGTGGAGACACCTACGTATCAGTGGCACGTTTGGATGCAATCAGGCTGCTTGTGGCATTCGCAACATGTCGCAATATTTTGCTCAAGCAAATGGATGTCAAGAGTGCATTTCTGAACGGGTACATTGGTGAGTTAGTGTACGTTGAGCAGCATTGTAAGCCCTAGGACTCCTAGGTCTAGGTGTTTTGGCATTTGGTGCCACGTCAACCATTAAGGACATTATTTGCTTAGCACATTCTCTTAATGCTTTTGGTTGCGTGTGTGTCCGAGACTCAAGCACGACAGGTGCGAGTCTCATCTCTGGCAGTCGGTCCCATTGAGCTCTCGAGTCGTCGTCTCTCCGGGTAGAGTCTAGAATGTTCGAGAAGAGTCCGAGAGAGTGCCAGGTGTCCGAGGGGGTAGTTGGCTTGGAGTCGATGCCTACGTGTGGGCTCGGAAGCATCCGAGCGATCTTGTCATGTCCCGGGGAAGGTTTCGTAGCAACCAAGTTTATTCCAATCCTTAGGCGCGAAAACTCCCGCCCAAAGTAGTCCAAGGCTATCCGAAACGGTGAAACCCAAGCATGAGCTCATCCTCTCCGAAAGCCGACAAACATCTCTAACAACCTACTCATAGCATCGTAAGCCAAGAGAGAGAGAGAGTGGGTGAGAGAGAAGAGAGAAAGGAAAGATGACTGCTGATTTTGTACAGTCATCGGACATGTCCGATAAACTGGGGACAGGGCACGGGAACGAGAAATTGGCTAAGTCCCAGAGCGTCCGATTTCGCAGAGCTCCTATGACGAGTGATTGGACGCGTCCGATGAGGCGGTCACAGGGGTACCCGTTCTGGCGTTCGAAGAAAGTCATTCATCGGACGCGTCCGACGAGAGGTGGTGCGCGTTATTTTGGCTAAGTCCCTCATGCGTCCGATTTGCAGGGTCACTGTCGGACACGTCCGATCACTTCATCGGACGCATCCGATGCGGGCGAGGCAACGCGTCGAGCAGGTGGTGCGCACGGTTCCAGCACGCGCCTACAATTCATCGGACGCGTCCGATGAGTAGCCCGAGCACATCTGAGCCGCGTGTTTGAACTGAGAGCCGTCGGATTTGCGCCACGTGTCCAGTGCGGGCTAGGGGTTATATAAGTGACTCGGGGAGAGCTGAGAGAGTTGAGAGAGCTCATTATTTCTTCCCACCTTGCACTTGTGAGAGAGAGAGGGCTTCTCCCATGGGTTCCCCATGCCCATGTCCACCTCCACGTAGGGTTTAGGTGAGAGAGAGAGAGGAGAGGAGAGGGAGAGAGAGGAAGGAAGGTAAGGATGGTCTCCCCACCGTTCTTCGGTGTTTTGGCTTGGTTTCTCCACTGGTTTTGGTGAGTTCTTGAGGTCTTCCGGTCACCGGTTCGAGTGCTCTTTGGGATTGTTCCTGTCGGGTTTGAGACTCCTCCTCTCCGCCTACATGCTTCATCCTCAAGCCAAGCCGTCGTGCTGTACGTCTTCACCACCATACCACTACACCAAGGAAACCCTAGCCTTGGGCTAGGTCACCCGGCTCGTGACCGGGTGCTTCCTCTTCGCCGCGTTCAAAGACCGTGGAAGCCGTGCATCTACAACTTCATGGAGTTGCCGGGACGAGCAAGCGACCAAGTCCCCGTCGTCTCCACGTGAAGACCGGGCTCCGTCGAGCGTCGCTTGTACAAACACCTCCTTCGCGGAGGTCGGCACCTTTCCAAGGCGTCGGGGTGTCGAGTAGCCGTCGACTTGTGACGGAACTCAGCCTCGGTGTACCGGGTCAGAGGCGAGCCTTGGCCCATCGGCCTAAAAGCCTACCGAGTGGATTGCGGGCACGGGACAAGAGGGTCCCGGTCTCTCTTTGAGAGATTTCGCATCTAGGAGTAGGTGCTTTGCGCCGAACCTCATTAAAAAATCGGTGAGCCTCCCTTTTACCATTTCCGCAAATTTACTATATCGTTGCTTCAGCTATTGCATTAGTGTCCCTTCGGGTATTAGGACTAGACCTAGAATTCCTTCCGCTCACTCGACTAGTCCTAGGCCTAGTAGTTAGTCAAATTAATACCTAGCTTAGGTCTATTGTTTAATTTGACTAAATCAAGAAAAAACTAAAATAGGTCTTAAAATCTTGAAATAGTCCGCTTCACCCCCCCCCCCTCGCGGCCACATATCCTTTCAAGTGGTATCAGAGGCCGGTGCTCTATGTTATTGCTTAACCGCATAGAGTCAAAATGGCCGACGGGGGTAGTGTAGCCGGTAATAGAATCCCTTTGTTCAATGGCACAAACTTTGGGCACTAGAAAACAAAAATGACTGCCTACATTCAATCACTAGGTCACCAAGTTTGCGTTGTGGTAGAGAGACCATTAGGCTTTGAGGTGGATAAGGAGACAGGTCCCACTCCCATGAAAATTCTAAAACTTGACCTAGATGCTAGTGCTAAAAATGCTTTGTTTTCTGGTTTGGGTGTGGATGCTTTCGAGAGGGTTAGTAATCTTCCCACTGCACACGACATTTGGAAAACTTTAGTGCAAATTCATGAGGGCACGGATGAGGTAAAGGAGGAGAAAATTGCTGTGCTTAGGAAGCTCTTTGATCGCTTTGAGATGCTCCCTGGCGAGGATGCAAACGCCATGTACACTAGGCTTAACCCTCTGGTAAACAACTGTTGACGGTCAATTTAGATAACAATAAACATGATTCCGACCGTCAACATTTGGTGAAATGAATGGAACCAGAACTAAAACTGTGCAAATTTATAGAATTCCAGGAGTTTTGGTAAGATTTTGCATGCAGGGACCCACTGATCGAAACTGGGCCCGAGCCGGGCAAAATAGTGGGTCGGCCGACCCACCCTAGGCCAGCCGACCCAGCTCCCTCGCCCAGTTAGGCTAGGGTCGCACCAGGGCTTCTAGAAGGGATCCTAGAGCACATCCAAGCCGTTGATTTCAGTCGTTTTCATCTAGAAAGAGAAGTGCTTCTCAAGTTAAGCATAGGATTCTAAAGGAACCCGATGCTACCGGTCTCCAACTACCAAACCGACTTAGGAAAAAGATCTACACCGCACAAGGAGCATCCTAGCCAAATTGGGGGGCCGGGATCGACAAAGGCAGGCCGGCCGACCCACCTCTTGATCCCTTTGGACTCCCCCTTCCGCAAGGAGCTTGTGACAGCTGTCCCTAGTTGTGTCAACAGGTCACGGTGGCCTATAAAAGGAGGTGATATCCTTCATTTGAAGATGAACAACAAAGAGCAACACAATTGAGAGTGAAGTAGAGTTGTGCTACTCTCAAGTCGAGTAGGAGAGAGAGGAGAGTTAGTGTAGGGGAGGAACCGGAGTGTCGGTATCCCTCACTAGAGCTCCCGAGCTAGACTCGGATGCGGGTTCTGCTTCCGTCTCCTTTCGGTAACACCCAGTCTCGCTTATTTAATCATCAAGTTCAGTCTATTTATTTTGTCTTGTTGGTATTAGGCCTGTGCTATTCTTGAGTGCTAAGATCTTTGTGCTTAATTGTCTACCTAGAGATTAGTATAAGAGGTAGTAGGGGTGCGTATCAAAGTGACGTCCTTGGTACGTATTACTACTAAGAACAAACGTGGTGTTTGGACTAGTTAGTAGCCGGTAGGCACCTGCTTCAACGGACGTGTGGTAGGTAATAGGTGGTGACAGCCCTATTATCCGGCTTAGACTTTGTGAAATCCACCCCGTTAGTTGCAGACCAGTTGAGCCCAATCGGAACGATCATAATCATTCGGGATTCCAATTCAGGATAGCGGGTGGTAGTGAGTGTCCAAGCTCCGATTCAGAGTCGCAAATTAAATAAGAATAGAACTTGAACCTTTCTGACTGGTGTCCGAAGAGCCTCTCAATCCAAAATACATTTATCCCATTGTTGATTCCAAACCACCATTCTCATATCCATCCGGGTGAATAAGTTTAGAAAATAGAAACTTCTCGTTCCTCGTGGGAAATCGATACCTTAGGAATACTCCAGGGTGAAAGCTACTGCGATATCCGTGCGCTTACGGATTAAAACTCTAATAGCCATAAAAATCGCCAACAAGCTTTCTGGCGCTGTTGCTGGGGAACGGTAGCTTTTCTGTTTTCAAACCTTGTCCACCCGTGTACCTCCGTATGGATGGCATGTCCATCTATAAGCTTTCGGCTCTCAAGGCCAAGTACCTAGAGCCTCCACCATCATCCCATCCAATCCACACACCTAGCTTTGAGTTCCGGTCAGAACTCATAGCTATGTTCGGGGAGAAACCTTTTTTCGGAGCAGAAGGAGAAAACCCTTATAGTCATCTCCATGAATTTGAGCAATTGTGCTCCAGTCATGAAATTTGAGGAATGACTCAACAAACGCTGAGATGGAAATTGTGGAGATCAGCGAAGTTGTGGTTTAAAATGACCGTAGGAACATTCAACGGTAGTTGGGAGATTCTGCAGGAAAAGTTCTGCCTCATGTATTTTCCTCTCATAAAAGTTGTAAGATTACGGAAAGAAGTTCTTACCTACCGTCAAAATGAGAGTAAAAATATAGGAGTAGCTTGGGTAAGATTTACCCAGTTGATCAAATCGGGTCCTGACTTGTGTATACCTGAGCATATGCTCATGCAACACTTTGTCGATGGATTGACCCCGGGAAAGTGTCAACCTTTTGAACATAGCTTTCAGAGGATCTTTTGTCCACAAGACCGTTGAACAAGGGAAGGAAATCCAGAGCAGATTGCAAGGAAATACTCCCTATATTGACGCTTTTGATGAGCCATCGGACCTAGAGTTCACACCTAAAAACAACCCTGTACCTGTAGAACAACCTACTGAATCAAACCTTCTGGCCCAAACCGAATCCTTTCAAACTCCCATAGCCATGCTTTCCAGTGATGAAGACTCTTAATCTAAGGATACATTCATCCCGATTTTACCCTTTTATGCTTTTGATGAGGAATGCCATGACTTTGGAAATGCTACCGCGCTACCAATAGTCGCCAGGCAACCTCAAGAATCCGAGCCACAAGTCGTGGAAAGAGGAGAAATCTTAGCACGTAAAGAGAATCTTTTGGGTCTCACTGCCGTTTTGAGTAAGGAAATGACGGATGCGGTAGAAAAATCTGAGGAGATAATCACATTATCCCCTCTCAAAAAGTTTTGCTCTGTGCAAATCCAAGGTTGGGATTTTAGCAAAGTTCCATATGACCCTGGTCTTGGGACAAACTGTATCTCAAGAGTATTAGCATCCGTGACCCCATCGGATCACACTCCATTCCCCTCTCAAAAGAAAGTTAGATGGCAGCCTGGCCAAATTTTTCAATCTGAGGGGATCCTCAGAAATGTCGTGGTGACCTTGGATGACCATTGTGTCACTCTGGACTTTCATGTCTTCAATGTTTCCGACCCATTCCACACTCGTCTCTTGATCGGGCAACCCGTAAGGGAATTGGTCTGAAATATGGAAAGAGGAGAATTTGTTGGCTTGACAGTCCACAAACAAGACTTTTCAGTGAGCTTTGCGCGTTCCATTAACTTTCCAATGAAAGCCGAGCCACTCCCTGACCCACTGGAGGAGCCAAGAGTTGCCTCTCTCCTCAAGGAAATCAAACCTCCGGGCTTAGAAGACGATGTTCCATACTTTGTTTCCGAGGAGGAACCAAATGGTTTTGACAAGTTAGATGAGGAAGAAGAGCTTACACCCTCGTCCATTGAATTAAAACCTCTTCCTCCTGGTCTCAAGCACGTCTTCCTTCACAACAATTGTAACAAGCCAGCCATCATCAGCGATTCACTGAAAGAAGATGAGACCCGCTGCCTTGTTGCCACGCTCGAAGCTTATAGCTCGGTCTTAGGCTACTCGCTAAAAGACCTCAAAGAGATTAGCCCGAGCTTTTGTACTCATCGCATCCCAATGGAAACTGACCATAAGCCCACGTGGGAACACCAACGAAGTCTTAATAATGCGATGAGAGAAGTGATCAAGAAAGAAGTTTTGAAACTCTTTTAGGCTGGGATCATCTACCTGGTATCTGACAGTGAGTGGGTGAGCCTAGTCCAAGTAGTTCCGAAGAAAGGAGGCATGACGGTAGTGCAGAATGAAAGGAATGAACTTATTCCTCAACGCACTGTCACTGGTTGGCGGACGTGCGTAGACTATCGCAAGCTTAATCAAGCCACAAGGAAAGATCATTTCCCCTACCATTCATCGATGAGATGCTTGAGCGATTGGCTCTCTCGAGGTTGGAACTTTAACACTCTTTTGCCCCCCTAACAATCGTTGTCGGGCTCGCTACCAAAGATCACCGACTTGTTGTTGAAACCAATATCTCGATCCAGTTGCCTCCGCTCACTGTCGACTACACCCACAACAAATTAGACAACCTTGGCCAATATGATGGGGGCAATACATGCCACAAGATGGAGCGAAACAACCAAACGAAGGCTTACAAATCATGGAGATCCCCATCGTCGATAGACCAACCGTAAGGACACTAGAACCATAATGATCAGTCAGATCTAGATATAGATTTGAGGGATTGTTTCTTGGGGAAGTAGAGGGGGGAGAGAACAGATTAGAGGGAAAGGGAAAAAAGGTGGAGGAGGGCATCTTTGAACAAAAAAGGTCTAGGTCTTTGAACTAAAAAAATTTAATTTCTGACGGCTCCAAGCACTGGACGAGAAGTCACATATCACATATGCTAAATACTCCCTTCATCATAAGGAAAAGGATTTATATTGTTGTTGCTTTTATAGCACCACCTAGAAATTTCTGCATCTCTCTATAGTGCTACCCTGCTAGTATATTAAAGCCCAAGATATAAAGAGAGGATATTTCTTCCACCTTTCCTCGTCCTCCCTCCTCCCCCACTTTATCAAAATTACCCACCAATGCCACCGCTCTCATATCATCCGTCCATCTCTCTGTCTGATCAACACTTAAAACGAATAGAGTTTTTTCTTCCATATTTGTCCGTTGATGTGCTCCCATGCGAGAGCATGGTCCAGTCAGTGTGCTGGCCAAACTCTAACTTAAATCGGAAAAGAATTCATAACTCCATGTCTAATTTGGACAGTATTGTCATCGGGTTCAATTACCGTATGGTGAGCATTATGGCCGAACATGACACGAGTTCTCATGCAAAACAACCCCGTCCATGCAAGAAGCTATATATGGTGACGAGAAACAAGCTTGTTGATTAATCGCCCACATGAGATATTGCTAGCTTCTAACGATTGATCAACCGATGATGGCGTATTCATCCGCGACGTTCGCACCGTCGCTAAGGCGCCTTTGCTCGTCCACCCCCTGCTCTGTCCTTTCCTTCCCCTTCTATCTCTTCCTCTCATACCCCCCCTCTCTCTCCCTTTCTTTCAGCTTGGAAGAAGAAATTGGGGCAGATCTGAAGGTTAAAGAAAGAACGCAAGAGCCGATGCCCTTTTATGCTTCACGAGCAAGCAGACCGATTGGTACCGACCAAGTACTGTTCAAGTGAATAGTGCTACTTTCCTATTTTCTATCTCCCAAACCAAAGGTCGGATTCACCTCAAATCAATTTTCCTAACCTTTTAATATTTTATTATATCTACCATATGTATTTCATGATTTTATTAATTTTCTATGTTGCTGTGTATTTATCTATGCCTCGGTTTACGTGTAGGCCATACCAGTATTTTTACCAGCATCGTGAGTGTTGACTGATGCCCAAAAAATCATCAATACCAAGACTCCAGTCAAAACGTCGTCGTCGCTGACGTCGGATCCGTGCATGCCGATGATTCTCTGAAAGAGCGTGATGACTCGAACGTTGGCCCAAGACATTACCGGTGAAGACGTTGACCCGAGAATGACAACGACTTCTTGCGAGGCCAATCGTTACAAGGAAAGCAATTTTATTTCTTCCGTTGCAACGCACGGGCACATTTGCTAGTATATTAAAGCCCAAGACAAAGGCTCTCAACCAGCCTGTCCACGTCACCCCTTTTTTCCCATCCGTCACATAGTGCAAGCGACTCAATCCAACCATCTATAGCCCCTGCGCAGATGTTTTTGCACAAAAACCCTCCCTTCTTCCGGTAATCAACCCGCAGTCCACACA
The DNA here is from genome assembly GCA_005191435.1 of Raddia distichophylla. Classification (NCBI taxonomy): domain Eukaryota; kingdom Viridiplantae; phylum Streptophyta; class Magnoliopsida; order Poales; family Poaceae; genus Raddia; species Raddia distichophylla. Next base: position 245,732 of record SPJY01028649.1, on the reverse strand, counting down.
AATGCTGAAGGAACACTCAGATGAGTTTGCAACAGACCCTTAGAATTTTCCATTTTGGATACAAGTCCTTCCATGTTCAGCCAACCCCAAACCCTCACCTTTCTTCCTATACTATCGACGCACATTTTGGAGATCATGTCAATGTAAATAACACACATATGCTTACAGAAGGAGTGATGCCAAATGAGTTTACATTGACAAGTGTCATGAGCTTGTGTGGTACAAAGCTGATCTGAACCTAGGCAAGCAAGTTCAAGCCCTCTGTTTCAAAATTAGCTGTGAAACAAATCCGCCAGTAAAGAACTCAACCATGTACCTTTACCTGAGGAAGGGTGAAACTGAGGAGGCAATGAGGTTGTTTCAATAGATGGAGGACATCAGTATAATCACATGGAATGCAATGATATCGGGTTATGCTCAGATCATGGATTCAGCAACTGATGATCTCCATGCTCGTTCAAGAGGGATCGAGGCACTCACAATCTTCCGTATATTTTTTGTGACGAAATATTAACTTACGTCAATAAAAACAGGGCTAACCAGCACATTGTGCGTTTTATGACGACCGAAACAAAATTGTCATAAAAACGTAGTTTTCTATGACGACATTTGACGTCGTCAAGACGTTTTCATCATAGATAATCACTTTTCTAGTAGTGTACCCATAGTGAACTATAGGCAAAACACTTGGGATACTCGTAGGGGTGACTCTTGGGGTAGATACCTAGCTAGGACAGGAGATTGGAATGAGTGGAATGGCTATGGTCAGGATAGGAACTACAGACCAGCTAGACCAGTCTTTGTGCCACGTAGATTTCAGGGAGCACCTAGGGGTTTTGGAGGTAAGGTACCGCCTAGAGCACCACCTAGGACCCAGCCTAGACCTAACACATGGACTAGACTAAACCCACACCTTCTGAGGAATCACTTAGAGCTAGATGGGAACTACATGCTTAGGATGGGAGAGCATGGTAGGATAGTAGCTAGATGTGGGACTTCCTGAAGAGAACGACCACCGAGCACGAGTTTGGGTCAAGAAGTCACTGGTTGATGCTTTTACTATTCCTAAGACTAACCCTCGGGGACCCATTAAATGGGTTCCTGAGTCTTCGAAGTGACTCTCTCTTCTAGCTGCGAGTGCAGGTGAACTACAGTTGCGGCGGCCGTCATTGGATTATGGACAGTGGATGTATTCAGCACATCACGGGCAATGCGCGGTTGTTCACCTCACTCAGGGAAGAAGGAAGCTTCCCGAAAAAGGTAACCTTTGGTGATGGGAGCCGAAGTCGAGTGATCGGTACGGGGGAGGTACATGTTTGTCCAGAACTTTCAATTCAAAACGTCCTCCTTGTAGAACCTTTGCATTATAATTTGATCTCCGTTGCCCAGTTGCTCGACCTGGGGTTCCATTGTCACATCTCACCAACTGAAATGAGGTTTTTGGATCAAAATGATACTTTAAATTTGGTATTCAAAGCTTTTTGTTTCCAAAACCTATTTCTTGCAAAGTTTTAGTTGCCACCCACGACACACTCGGTTTGCCTACTCGCCAAAGTCGAACTAGGATGGCTTTCGGATAGGCGCCTTGGGCATGTGGGGATGGCCAATCTTAAAAATTTGGTGAAAAATGATTTCATTCGCGGGGTTAAGAACGTCACATTTGAGAAGTCTAGGTTGTGTAGTGCATGTCAAGCGGGGAAGCAAGTTGCTAGTCCACACACAGCTAAAAGCATAATGTCCACTTCGCGTCCACTTGAAATGTTGCACATGGATCTCTTCGGTCCCACCACATACGTGAGTCTAGGAGGTAACTTGCACTGTCTTGTCGTGGTAGATGACTTCTCCCATTACACCGTGATCTTCTTTTTGCTAGACAAAAGCCCCGTTGGGGATGTTTTTAAAAGATTTGCAAAAAGGGCTCAAAATGAATTTGAATGTTCAATAAAACGGGTGAGAAGTGACAATGGATCGGAGTTTTTGAATACTAATGTGCAAGATTTCTGTGATGAGCTAGGAATAGGGCATCGGTTCTCTGCCACTTACACTCCAGAGCAGAATGGCATTGTTGAGCGGAAGAACAGGACTTTGATTGAGATGGTAAGGACAATGCTGGACAAGTACAACACGCCTGATGAATTCTGGGCTTGAAAGTGCATCTAGGCACTTAAGTGATTTTGGTGATTAATGAGTAACAATTATAGAGCTAATATTTCTATTGGAGAATTGTGCGCAGATGCTATACAGGTTAATTCCATGATGTACATGTTTACATGTGTTAGTGTACCCCTCAAAAGTGGATATATTGCAAGAAGGCATCAAGACTAGTATTTACTTGTAAATCTTTATTTATTGAGTCCTAGGGATGCCGTACTATAAAGAGGGATGAAATGGAGAAGCTTATAAAGGTTCCTAAGTGCTCAAAATAGGTATCTCGAAGTTCGTGTGAGTTTTCCACTCAAAATACACCCTATACAGAACCTATGCCATCAGAACATCCGACGAGGGTCGGAACATCCGATGGTGAGCCAGCCTGCCAGTTTTCAGAGCTATCCAGTAAAGGGTCCATCGGAACTTCCATCGGAACATCCGACGCGGGTCGGAACATCCGACGGGGGATCAGAACATCCGATGCGGGATTAACTGCACAACGGCTAGTTTTCGGGATTCCCTATTTAAAGCCGTCTCTAATACCTTCCAAAGGCTGCTGACACTGTTTACAACCTGATTTGAGCCTAATTCGTACTGTTCATCATCTCTCTCAAAACCCTAGCCTTTGTCTCTCTCTTGTTCATCTTGTGAGATCTAGATCTAGAGAGATCAAGGCAACCCAAGTGCTCCGTGAATTAGAGTTCCTATTCTTGAGCACTTAGCGATCTAATTTCTTCATCGCATTTGTTACTCTTGGAGGCTTGAAGGGCTCCTAGACGGCTAGGTGTCGCCGGTGAGTCGCCGATCTTTGTGTGGCGTGCCTCCGGAGTTTGTGAAGGTGCGAATCTACCTCCGCAAGGAAAAGGATTCAACTAGTGATCGCCGGTGAGTGCTTTGTGCTTCGCTGGTAAGGGGGATTAGGGTCTTGGTGATCCGGGCTTTGTGCCTTCCCTAACGGTGAGTAGGATCTCCCTTCAAAGATCCGAACATCGGTAAACAAAAATCGCTGTGTTTTTTGTCTTGGTCTTGATCTGGTGTTTAAACTATTGGTATTGGCTTGTTCTGAGTATTCTTGAATAGATCTAACCTTGGTTTTGCGAGAAATCAGTTTTTCTACAGGTTTTCGATAAATTCCAGAACACCCCGGATCGGAACATCCGACGGCCATCGGAACATCCGACCCAGGATCAGAACATCCGACGGAGGGTGTACTGTACCACGTCGGAACATCCGACGCTGCATCGGAACATCCGACCGACTGGTTACTGTTCAAGTTTATTAATTCCGCAATTTCGTTTTATTCGCCTATTCACCCCCCTCTAGGCGGCATAGCGATCCTTTCAGGGCTGAGGCGATCAACATTGCTTGCTACTACGTCAACAAATTGTACCTGCACAAATTGCTCAACAAGACTGCCTATGAGCTTCTGATTGGGAGAAAGCCAACTGTCAGCTACTTTCGGGTCTTCGGTTGCAAGGTGTACATCTACAAGAAGCGCCAGCACTTAGGAAAGTTCTAGAGCAGAGTTGATGAGGGCTTCTTCTTGGGATATGCACACAGATCACAGTCTTTCCGAGTGTACAACAAGAGGACATGACTAGCTGAGGAGAGCTGTGATGTGAAGTTTGATGAGACAGCTGGATCCCAGGGACAGTTCGACAGCTTGGATGATGTGGCTGATGAGGAATTGACTAGAGCAGTGCAGCAAATGCCAGTGGGAGATGTTAGGCCAGTGGAGACACAACTAGAGGATGAGCCAGCACCAGTTCCTCCACTGACACCTGACCGGGCACTTGACTCAGGGGGAGCATCACCTTAGCACATCAGCTCCACTGAGTCAGCGCCTGCTCCAGTCCTAGCTCCAGAGGAAAGCACAGCTTCAGAGTCAGCACAGAGGCAGCCACAGAGCATGTTGAGTCAGCAGCACCACAGCACCTGAGACATCACCACACCATTGCCCGGAATCAATCATCCGGCTAGGTGATTGGAGATCCGACACGTGGAGTGCAGACTAGGTCCAGGACAGCCAACATTTGTGAGTTTTAGGCCTTCGTCTCCGAACTTGAGCCAAGGAAAGTTGAGGAAGCACTTGCAGATGCCGACTGGATCAATGCGATGCACGAGGAACTCAACAACTTCGAGAGGAACGAGGTCTAGACACTTGTGGACAGACCCAAGGATTGCAACGTGATCGGCACCAAGTGGGTGTTCAAAAACAAGCAAGATGAGTTCTGGTCAGTGGTCAGAAATAAGGCTAGACTTGTGGCACAGGGCTACTCACAGATCGAGGGGATTGACTGTGGAGACACCTACGCACCAGTGGCACGTTTGGATGCAATCAGGCTGCTTGTGGCATTCTCAACATGTCACAATATTTTGCTCAAGCAAATGGATGTCAAGAGTACATTTCTAAACGGGTACATTGGTGAGTTAGTGTACGTTGAGCAGTATTGTAAGCCCTAGGACTCCTAGGTCTAGGTGTTTTGGCATTTGGTGCCACGTCAACCATTAAGGACATTATTTGCTTAGCACATTCTCTTAATGCTTTTGGTTGCGTGCGTGTCCGAGACTCGAACACGACAGGTGCGAGTCTCATCTCTGGCAGTCGGTCCCATTGAGCACTCGAGTCATTGTCTCTCCGGGTAGAGTCTAGAACGTTCGAAAAGAGTCCGAGAGAGTGCCAAGTGTCCGAGGGGGTAGTTGTCTTGGAGTCAATGCCTACGGGTGGGCCCGGAAGCATCAGAGGGATCTTGTCATGTCCCGGGGAAGGTTTCGTAGCCACCAAGTTTATTCCAATCCTTAGGCGCGAAAACTCCCGCCCAAAGTAGTCCAAGGCTATCCGAAACCAAAGCTTGAGCTCATCCTCTCCGGAAGCCGACAAACATCTCTAACAACCTACTCATAGCATCCTGAGCCAAGAGAGAGAGAGAGAGAGAGTGGGTGAGAGAGAAGGGAGAAAGGAAAAGATGACTGCTGATGTTGTACAGTCATCGGACGCGCCCGATGAACTAGGGGTAGGGCACGGGAACGAGAAATTGGCTAAGTCCCAGAGCGTCCGATTTCGTAGAGCTCCCGTCGGACGCGTCCGACGAGTGATCGGACGCGTCCGATGAGGCAGTCACAAGGGTACCCGTTCTAGCGTCCGAAGAAAGTCATTCATCCGACGCGTCTGACGAGAGGTGGTGCGCGTTATTTTGGCTTGTCCCTTATGCGTCCAATTTGCAGGGTCACTGTCGGACGCGTCCGATCACTTCATCGGACGCGTCCGATGCGGGCGAGGCAACGCGTCGGGCAGGTAGTGTGCACGGTTCCAGCACACGCCCACAATTCATCGGACCCGTTCGATGAGCAGCCCGAGCACATCTGAACCGCGTGTTTGAACTGAGAGCTGTCGGATTTGCGCCACGTGTCCAGTGCGGGCTGGGGGTTATATAATTGACTCGGGGAGAGCTGAGAGAGTTGAGAGAGCTCATTATTTCTTCCCACCTTGCACTTGTGAGAGAGAGAGAGAGGGCTTCTCCCATGGGTTCCCCATGCCCATGTCCACCTCCACCTAGGGTTTAGGTGAGAGAGAGAGAGGATAGGAGAGGGAGAGAGAGGAAGGAAGGTAAGGATGGTCTCCCCTCCGTTCTTCGGTGTTTTGGCTGGTTTCTCTGCGTGTTTTGGTGAGTTCTTGATGTGTTCCGGTCACCGGTTCGAGTGCTCTTTGGGGTTGTTCCCGCCGGGTTTGGGACTCCTCCTCGCCGCCTACATGCTTCATCGTCGAGCCAAGCCGTAGTGCTGTACGTCTTTGCCACCGTACCACTACACCAAGGAAACCCTAGCCTCGGGCTAGGTCACCCGGCTCGTGACCGGGTGCTTCTCTTCGCCCGGTTCGAAGACCGTGGAAGCCGTGCGTCTACAACTTCGCGGAGTTGCGGGGACGAGCAAGCGACCAAGTCCCCGTCGTCTCCGCCTGAAGACCGGACTCTGTCGAGCGTCGCTTGTACAAACACCTCCTTCGCGGAGGTCGGCGCCTTTCCAAGGCGTCGGGGTGCCGAGTAGCCGTCAACTTGTGACGGAACTTGGCCTCGGTGTACCGGGTCGGAGACGAGCCTTGGCCCATCGGCCTAAAAGCCTACCAAGTGGATTGCGGGCACGGGACGAGGGGTCCTGGTCTCTCTTTGAGATATTCCGCATCGAGGAGTAGGTGCTTTGCGCCTAATGCCGTTAAAAAATCGGTGAGCCTCCCTTTTACCATTTCTGCACATTTACTATATCGTTGCTTCGGCTATTGCATTAGTGTCCCTTCGGGTATTAGGACTAGACCTAGAATTCCCTTCCGCTCACTCGATTAGTCCTAGGCCTAGTAGTTAGTCAAATTAGTACCTAGCTTAGGTCTATTGTTTAATTTGACTAAATCAAGAAAAAACAAAAATAGGTCTTAAAATCTTGAAATAGTCCGCTTCACCCCCCCTCGTGGTCACATATCCTTTCAAGTGGTATCAGAGGCCGGTGCTTTCTGCTATTGCTTAACCGCATAGAGTCAAAATGGCCGACGGAGGTAGTGTAGACGATAATAGAATCCCTCTGTTCAATGGCAAACACTTTGGGCATTGGATAACAAAAATGACTGCCTACATTCAATCACTAGGTCACCAAGTTTGGGCTGTGGTAGAGAGACCATTAGGCTTTGAGGTGGATACGGAGACAGGTCCCACTCCCATGCAAATTCTAAAACTTGACCTAGATGCTAGAGCTAAAAATGATTTGTTTTCTGGTTTGGGGTGGATGCTTTTGAGAGGGTTAGTAATCTTCCCACTGCACACCACATTTGGAAAACTTTAGTGCAAATTCAAGAGGGCACGGATGAGGTAAAGGAGGAGAAAATTGCTGTGCTTAGGAAGCGCTTTGATCGCTTTGAGATGCTCCCTGGCGAGGATGCAAACGCCATGTACACTAGGCTTAACCCTCTGGTAAACTACCTCAAGAGGCTCGGGATTGCCTTGACTGACCTGGATGTATGTAGGAGAATTATGGCCATTCTTCCAAGAGACAGGTACAAGGAGTTCGTCCTCCTCAAGAGCACGGAGGCCAAGACAGCAACTCCTGGTGAGCTTCTTGGAAAGCTTGTTGCCTATGAAATGCTGGTGCAAGACGAGGAGCATGACGGATCCTTCAAGACCAAGGAGAAGGCCATTGCCCTCAAGGTCAACACATCCAAGTCAGGCGGCAAGTCAAGCCCAAGCAAGTCAAGCTTCGAGGGTGAGCAAATAGGCCCACGGGTTGTCAAGTCACTAGACAACTTGGCACTTGTGATGGGCCGCTTCACCAAGAACATCAAGCGGTACGGGAGCAAGCATTTCAAGGAAAAGAAGGCGCTCGCCTCCATACGCTACTATGAGTGCAACGAGCGAGGCCACATCGCCTCGGTCTGCCCGAACAAGAAGAAGGACAAGGGAAAGGGCAAGGACATATCAAGCAGCGACGAGGACAAGGGCAAGCCTAAGAACAAGTCCAGGAGGTACAAGTCTGGCTTCCGCCGCACCGGCAAGAATGGCAAGAAGCAAGCCTTCGTTGGTGACTGGGAGACCGACAATAGCACAAGCGGCAAGTCTTCTTTCCCTGCTTCAAGTGAAGACGATCGACCCAAAGAGAAGACCAAGGACAGAAGGAAGGCACTGATCGGGCTCACACTCCCCGAGTCGGTGCCTCCACCACCTGCTCAGCTACTTGCAGGCTTGGTGGCCGAAGCCACTTTTGACGATGATGCGAGCTAGTGGTCCGACATCGAGGTCGTCCCTAAGCCAGTGCATCCTCCAAGGTGCCTCATGGCACGCTCCTCCAAGTCTTTAGATGATGAGGTGAGTGTCTCTGCAGCCTCTAGTGCTAGTACTTCGACAATTGACATAAATTCCCCTGAGGCTTTTATGGAGTTGTATCAAGTAGCTGTCCAAGCAAATGATCTAGTGCAAGAGTTAGGACGTAAGTATGCTGCACTCAAAAAGAAACACTATGATCTAAAGAAAGAATATAATTATGTGTGTGAAGATCGTGATCGTCTAGATAGGGTGTTAAATGAGGCATTAGATGATAAATATGCACTAGAAGATGAAATTAAGATGCTTGTTGCTGGGAATGCTTTGGAAACCACTATGAATGCATTGCCCACATTAGAATATGCTTCTAGTGATGATCTGCCTGTTCTAGACACACATGCTTCACCCACTACACTAGATTCTATAGCTTGTGATCTTTTGGCTGCTGGTTACGATAAGACTGCTCTTGCTAGTGTTACACCACCTATCACTTTGCTTGCACGATCTAGTAAAAATGTACATGTGCTTGATTTGCCTGCTTCAGCTAGTAGTGTGTTGCCTGTTGCTTTACCAGTTGCTCTGCCTGCAAATGTGCCTGATTTGCCAACTCCAACTGATTTCTCATTTCCTACTAGCTTGTGTGATGATCCTCCTATTTCACTTGCTCCCACACCTACACCATTACCTGCTGCACATAGCACTAGTGATAAGCAAAAATCTGTAGCATCTGTTGAGAGTTTGCTTTTGAATGTGCCTTCAAGTTCAAATGCTTATGCTAGTGGCTCTGTTACAATTGCTTCTACTTCTAGTGGTTCAAGGGGTAATGGGGGCTTGTGCGATCCCGACCATTGTAAGGGTGCATTGGTGGCAATGGAATTGATGATAGAGAATGGGGAGCTTGTGATGGAAATCTGTGAGCTTAGAGCTAAGATAGCTAAGCAGGATAACCTAGTGAGTGAGAATGCTGAGCTGAGAGCAAAGTTAGCAAAGTTTGAGGTTAGGAGCTACTAGGGGAGTTTGGCCTTGGATAAGATGCTCAAGGACCAAAGACCTGTCTCCAACAAGAGTGGCTTGGGATTCACTCCGTGAAGAAGCCCAAGGGGAGAAAAGGAAAAGGTCCTGGTCCTCGTGCATCTACAAGCGCCGATACCTCTCGTGCTACACCTAGGGGGAGCACTTACTACCACTAGTGGCAATACACCAGAACTCCACCTCCTATATAACAAGCACCTACCACGTGGCAGCCTAGAGCATGTAATAGAAATAGGCAATGGGAAAACCCAAGGGCTAGAGTGTGGAACGCTAGACCCATAGTGAACAATAGGCAAATCACTTGGGACACTAGCAATGGGGACTCTTGGGGTAGATACCCAATGTGGACAGGTCGGCAGAACAGTTGTGTTCGATATAGGCAAGAGGGTAGCTACAGGCAGCCTAGACCGTACTACCCACTAGCTAGGTTCCAGGGGGAGCCTAGTGGTTACACAGGTAGAAGAGTTCCACCTAGAGCACCACCTAGGGCTCAGTCCAGGCCTTACTACGAGCCACGTAGGTTTCAGGAGCCACGTAGGTTTTAGGGGGCACCTAGGGTGAGGGTAGGAGACCATCACCCAGAGCACCACCTAGGACTCAGCCTAGACCCTACACGTGGACTAGACCCAACCCCAACCTACCTAGAAACCACATAGAGGTAGATGGGAACTACCTGCTCAAAAAAAGGGATGGGCACGGTAGGATAACCGCTAGGTTTGTGGGGCCTGCACGAGAGAATGAACACCGTGCACAAGTTTGGGTCAAGAAATCTTTAGTTGCTACTTTTGGAACTACTAAGACTAACCCTCGGGGACCCGTTGTTTGGGTCCCTGAGTCACGCAAGTGATTTCTCCTCTAAGGTAGGTGGACCACCGGAGTGGACGGCGCCAACAATTTCCAAGTGGTGTCAAAGTCACAGCAGGCGAGTCACCGGATGGTCACCTCACGAAGGAAGAGAGGATCTTCCCGGTAGGAGTCACTCGTGATGATGGCAGTTGAGCAAAGATTGAGCTCTGGATTTCTGTTGAGCGATGGTCAAGAGCAATGGGACTCAAGAGCAGCTGATGCAAGATTGTAAGAATGTGTGACAGAGAGGATGAACCACAACAAACAAAGGTATAACTCAAAGTAAATCTTCTGAAAAAAATATCCTTTTTTGTTAACTAAGTGGACGTAATATTGTGCTTGCATGTCTACTTTGGCCATGTCAGCTTTCTGTTTTTAGTGTGTGCCATTGCTCTTAAATTTTAAATTTGTCTTTGTATTATAACGAATGTAATTATGTGTGTTTCCCCAAACGACCATGGGAGGAGGAGAGACCATGGGGAGAAGCTCTCATATGAACACAAGAGCAGGGGGCAATAATAATGAGCTCTCTCAAGTCTAGACCTCAGGCACGACCTTTATTTATAGCCCCCAACTCGTAACAGGTTGTGTGGCCCAATCTGGAGCTAAGATAGATGCGTGGGCGGCTCAGATCAACCGATTTGTGAATTCACCAGACGTGTCCGGTCGCTGCGACAACATTCACCGAACGCGTCCGGAGACCCATCGGACGCGTCCGGTCACGTGACCGTACAGCTGGAGCTGGCGCGCGCGATGCTTCTGGATTACCCTTCGCCGGACTGTTCGGTGAGCACCGGACGCGTTCGGTCGCCCATCGGACGCGTCCGGTAAATTCTTCGGACACGTCCGGAACTGACTGTACGAAGAGTCCCCGAAGTGACCCATTCTGGAGATGCCCTCGCTGGACCGTCCGGTGGTCACCGGACGCGTCCGGTGTGGCCTGTCTGTGTGCTGGCCCACCGGGCAGCCTCTCTTATCCTCTCTTGCACCTAGGATTCCATGGCTTGTTCGGTAGGCTTTAACCCTCTGGTAAACTACCTCAAGAGGCTCGGGATTGCCTTGACTGACCTGGATGTATGTAGGAGAATTATGGCCATTCTTCCAAGAGACAGGTACAAGGAGTTCGTCCTCCTCAAGAGCACGGAGGCCAAGACAGCAACTCCTGGTGAGCTTCTTGGAAAGCTTGTTGCCTATGAAATGCTGGTGCAAGACGAGGAGCATGACGGATCCTTCAAGACCAAGGAGAAGGCCATTGCCCTCAAGGTCAACACATCCAAGTCAGGCGGCAAGTCAAGCCCAAGCAAGTCAAGCTCCGAGGGTGAGCAAATAGGCCCACGGGTTGTCAAGTCACTAGACAACTTGGCACTTGTGATGGGCCGCTTCACCAAGAACATCAAGCGGTACGGGAGCAAGCATTTCAAGGAAAAGAAGGCGCTCGCCTCCATACACTGCTACGAGTGCAACGAGCGAGGCCACATCGCCTCGGTCTGCCCGAACAAGAAGAAGGACAAGGGCAAGGGCAAGGACACTTCAAGCAGCGACGAGGACAAGGGCAAGCCTAAGAACAAGTCCAGGTGATACAAGTCTGGCTTCCGCCGCACCGACAAGAATGGCAAGAAGAAAGCCTTCGTTGGTGAGTGGGAGACCGACGACAGCACAAGCGGCAAGTCTTCTTCCCCTGCTTCAAGTGAAGACGATCGACCCAAGAAGAGGACCAAGGACATAAGGAAGGCGCTAATCAGACTCACACTCCCCGAGTCAGTGCCTCCACCACCTGCTCAGCTACCTGTAGGCTTGGCGGCGGAAGCCACTTCTGACGATGATGCGAGCTAGTGGTCCGACATCGAGTTCGTCCCTGAGCCAGTGCTTCCTCCAAGGTGCGTCGTGGCATGCTCCTCCAAGTCTTCAGATGATGAGGTGAGTGTCTCTACAGTCTCTAGTGCTAGTGCTTCGACAATTGACATAAATTCCCCTGAGGCTTTTATGGAGTTGTATCAAGTAGCTGTCCAAGCAAATGATCTAGTGCAAGAGTTAGGACGTAAGTATGCTACACTCAAAAAGAAACACTATGATCTAAAGAAAGAACATAATTATGTGTGAAGATCGTGATCATCTAGATAGGGTGTTAAATGAGGCATTAGATGATAAATATGCACTAGAAGATGAAATTAAGATGCTTGTTGCTAGGAATGCTTTGGAAACCACTATCAATGCATTGCCCACATTTGAATATGCTTCCAGTGATTATTTGCCTATTCTAGACACACATGCTTCACCCACTACACTAGATGCTATAGCTTTTGATCTTTTGGCTGCTGGTTACGATAAGACTGCTCTTGCTAGTGTTACACCACCTATCACTTTGCTTGCACGATCTAGTAAAAATGTACATGTGCTTGATTTGCCTGCTTCAGCTAGTAGTGTGTTGCCTGTTGCTTTACCAGTTGCTCTGCCTGCAAATGTGCCTGATTTGCCAACTCCAGCTGATTTCTCATTTCCTACTAGCTTGTGTGATGATCCTCCTGTTTCACTTGCTCCCACACCTGCACCATTACCTGCTGCACATAGTACTAGTGATAACCAAAAATCTGTAGCATCTGTTGAGAGTTTGCTTTTCAATGTGCCTTCAAGTTCAAATGCTTGTGCTAGTGGCTCTGTTGCAATTGCTTCTACTTCTAGTGGTTCAAGGGGTAATGGGGGCTTGTGCGATCCCGACCATTGCAAGGGTGCATTGGCGGCAAGGGAATTGATGATAGAGAATGGGGAGTTTGTGAGGGAAATATGTGAGCTTAGAGCTAAGATAGCTAAGCAGGAGAACCTAGTGAGTGAGAATGCTGAGCTGAGAGTAAAGTTAGCCAAGTTTGAGGTTAGGAGCTACGAGGGGAGTTTGTCCTTGGATAAGATGCTCAAGGACTAAAGACCTGTCTCCAACAAGAGTGGCTTGGGATTCACTCCCGTGAAGAAGACCAAGGGGAGAAAAGGAAAAGTTCCTGGTCCTCGTGCATCTACAGGCGCCGATACCTCTTGTGCTACACCTAGGGGGAGCACTTACTACCACTCGTGGCAATACACCAGAACTCCACCTCCTAAACAACAAGCACCTACCACGTGACAGCCTAGAGTATGGAATAGAAATAGGCAATGGGAAAACCCAAGGGCTAGATTGTGGAACGCTAGACCCATAGTGAACAATAGGCAAATCACTTGGGACACTAGCAATGGGGACTCTTTGGGGTAGATACCCAATGTGGACAGGAGGGTAGCTACAGGCAGCCTAGACAGTACTACCCACCAGCTAGGTTCCAGGGGGAGCCTAGGGGTTACACAGGTAGAAGAGTTCCACCTAGAGCACCACCTAGGGCTCAGTCCAGGCCTTACTACGAGCCACGTAGGTTTCAGGAGCCACGTAGGTTTTAGGGGGCACCTAGGGTGAGGGTAGGAGACCATCACCCAGAGCACCACCTAGGACTCAGCCTAGACCCTACACATGGACTAGACCCAACCCCAACCTACCGAGAAACCACATAGAGGTAGATGGGAACTAGCTGCTCAAAAGGGATGGGCAAGGTAGGATAACCGCTAGGTTTGTGGGGCATGCACGAGAGAATGAATACTGTGCACAAGTTTGGGTCAAGAAATCTTTAATTGCTACTTTTGGAACTGCTAAGACTAACCCTCGGGGACCCGTTGTTTGGGTCCCTGAGTCACGCAAGTGATTTCTCCTCTAAGGTAGGTGGACCACCGGAGTGGACGGCGCCAACAATTTCCAAGTGGTGTCAAAGTCACAGCAGGCGAGTCACCGGATGGTCACCTCACGAAGGAAGAGAGGATCTTCCCGGTAGGAGTCACTCGTGATGACAGCAGTTGAGCAAAGATTGAGCTCTGGATTTCTGTTGAGCGATGGTCAAGAGCAATGGGACTCAAGAGCAGCTGATGCAAGATTGTAAGAATGTGTGACAGAGAGGATGAACCACAACAAACAAAGGTATAACTCAAAGTAAATCTTCTGAAAAAAATATCCTTTTTTGTTAACTAAGTGGACGTAATATTGTGCTTGCATGTCTACTTTGGCCATGTCAGCTTTCTGTTTTTAGTGTGTGCCATTGCTCTTAAATTTTAAATTTGTCTTTGTATTATAACGAATGTAATTATGTGTGTTTCCCCAAACGACCATGGGAGGAGGAGAGACCATGGGGAGAAGCTCTCATATGAACACAAGAGCAGGGGGCAATAATAATGAGCTCTCTCAAGTCTAGACCTCAGGCACGACCTTTATTTATAGCCCCCAACTCGTAACAGGTTGTGTGGCCCAATCTGGAGCTAAGATAGATGCGTGGGCGGCTCAGATCAACCGATTTGTGAATTCACCAGACGTGTCCGGTCGCTGCGACAACATTCACCGAACGCGTCCGGAGACCCATCGGACGCGTCCGGTCACGTGACCGTACAGCTGGAGCTGGCGCGCGCGATGCTTCTGGATTACCCTTCGCCGGACTGTTCGGTGAGCACCGGACGCGTTCGGTCGCCCATCGGACGCGTCCGGTAAATTCTTCGGACACGTCCGGAACTGACTGTACGAAGAGTCCCCGAAGTGACCCATTTTTCATGATTATTCTGTAAGGAGTTTTGAGGAGATTTTTGGTGGAGTGCTTCACGACATATTTTCACACAGGGATAAAAATTCCCATGATTTTTAGAGCACCAGAAAGCTACCAACCTCCTGCTCCATTAGAGGACAAGTTCTGAAAGAATCTGCATTTGCTTTTCTGAAAGCCACTTTGGTCATTTGGCTTGATCTCTTTTCCTAAAGCAAGATTTGAATTGGTTCCTCTCTTTTGAACACTTGACAACCAGGATTGTGTTTTCAAAATCCCAAATATTTCATGCCTCTCATGCACCCAAGTGAAGGGTACACATAGTTGTCAAGTTGTTCGGGTGGAAACGTCGAAAAATGTTGTGGCGTCTATTCACCCCCCCTCTAGTCGCCTAGCTCGGGTTTTCAGTAATGTATGGCTAGAAATTGTCAAGGTAATCGTGAGATACGTGATGATTCATTAGCCAAGGTTAAATTGACAATACCTCCATATGCTGGTAGATATGATCCTGACGCTTATCTTGATTGGGAATTATTGGTAGATGAAAAATTTTCATGTTTTACTGTCTCCTAAAAACCAAGTTAAGGTTGCTGTTAGTGAATTCATTGATTTTGCATCTATTTAGTGGCATGAAACGTGTAGAAGAGGAAATGAACCTACCACCTGGCAAGCCTTAAAATGTGCCATGTACTCTAGATTTGTTCCTTCATATTATGAGCGAGATTTCCTTAATAGGTTATAACGTTTAAATCAAAATAGCAAAACAATTGAGGAGTATTATTAGGAACTACAAATTGGCATGTTGCGATGTGGTTTACAAGAGAGTGAGGATGCAAAAATGGCTAGATTCTTGGGAGGGTTAAACTGTGAGATTCAGGATATACTTGATTATAAAGAATACAATTTTATCACTCGTTTGTTCCATCTTGCTTACAAAGCAGATTGGGAAGTACAAGGACGACAAATCAGGATGCGAGGAAATTTCAGTGGTTCATCAAAGTCAAACCTTCAGGCTGCAAAGGTTCCATCGTCATCTCTTCATCAAGTGTCTCCCAAAAGTGCTTCTTCTGTCGCATCCACAGGCCGTACTCGTGACATTCAATGTTTCCGTTGCAAGGGATTTGGTCATACAAAGCATACTTGTCATAGTCAACATGCTCTCATTATTCATGAGGATGGTGAGTATTTTCTGCTAGTGAACATGAGGACGATCTTGTTTTAGTTGCCGCTAACCCCGCACGTATCGAAGTTGCCGAAGAAGAGGTGTTTGATACTTCGACAACGGAAGCTTATCCAACACTTGTCGTGACACGTGTATTGACTGCACATCCAGAACGGTCACAAGAAAGTCAGCGGCATAATCTATTCCAAACCAAGATAGTCGTCAACGAATATGCGGTGCCTGTCATCATCTATGGAGGAAGTTGCAACAATTTTGCGAGCGTTGACATGGTCGAGAAGCCTGGCTTGACCACACATCCGCATCCACATCTTGCTAGCACAATTAACTAAATATCCATCTTATGCAGAATGGAGATATAAAGATTTAGAAGGAAGAGAATATTTGATAAAGGATTCTTCGACCCAATAAAAGTCAACCAGAAGATGCTCATGGACTCGCCAACAATCACAGAGAACATGCGCCCTCATGGGTCAAAATATTCATTCACAGATATATCTACCATGGAACTATGCGTATGTGATTTCGCATTGACTCGTTCTAATCCTTTTTAATAATGCGATGTTACAACTGATATATATTTTTATGTATAGTTATCACTACATCCTTGTGATTGTTGAGCTAGATCGTAGCCAGATCACAATTTTTGACTCGTTAAGGCATCCTGTTAGCTGGTACCAAAGCATGATCGACTTGCTAAACCGGCATTCCTGTTACTTTTAATAGTGCACCAATTCAATTTCCTTTCAATTTAAATAAATTCTAATCATTAAAAGTTCGTAATCATGTGTGTAGTGCATTTGAAAGGTTCCGTGCGACGATTGAGAGGGAATTTAGACAACAATTTGGTGTTTTACGAGCCTCTAAGGTAATTAATGTTAGCTTTTTAGTTATGTAGTTTATAACTTTTGAATCACCCATTTCACCCTGTGTCGACTGGTGACTAACTGGGGGTTCACCGCCGGTAATGAATTTGTACGAGGGGACGCTAATCAAGAACTAAGCTAAATGGTAGCACAAGAATAGGTTTATACAGGTTCGGGCCCTTCTGCCGAGGTAATACCCTACTTCCTGTGCTCTGGGATTATATTTGATCAAGATGTTGGATGCAAGATGACCAATGTGATTACAGCATATGCTCTATCAGATGAACTGTATATCTATAGCCTCCACCCTCCCTTTATATAGTGTAGGGGGAGATAGAGCTACACGGTAGCACGTGATACATGGTACCTAATCTTGTTATGCCGTTACATGTCGTGCATGTCTTGATCTCCTAATTACATGGAGATAGATTATATCCTCGGGAACCTCCTTGGAGCTCAAGGCACGTGTAACCCGAGTGGTCTCTATCCTTAATCAGCCGACTTGGATCGCCCCCCATCTGCTCCCTTATGAGCCTTCTAGAGGATACCCGGGGCCCATGTAGTCCACAGTAGCCCCCAAGTGCTTTATGATCGAGTCAGATGTCCAGCCGACTGGTTTCACCAATATCTCCTGTAATCTGAAAAGAGATTGTAAAGAACTCAATAAATTTTAAGTTTTTGTGTTGAAGCAATGCCTAGATTGGCAATACCAAACTCCGGCTTACTCGGCCCATTGGGCGCATCGTCTCAACAGATGAATTCGGCTACTTGGCATCCACTCTTGCAATGCAAAAGTAGCAATTGACCCATCATGGGACATGCCTTAAGCCACACCCTTACAGCTTCTGTCTTGCAGCATGCTGTAATTCTAGCGTTTCAAGGTGTACCAGTGTCAGGAGCCTGGCCTTCACATGTAAGAACCAGCACTCGGCCCAGCATGGGGCGCACCATTCATCCGGGTGGTACCTGTCCCAACCAGAGAAGGGATCAGCATAGGCCCCTAGGGGCGTACCGATTGGATGCAGTTTGGCCGAGAGGTATTTGTATCTGGGGAGCGGTATACAACTGGCGACCTTAGAAAAGTCATACCTCCGAAACTGTACCCAAATTTCACCAACACCCAACCTCGAGCATGCAAAGTTAGCTAGTGACCCAACATAGGGTGTGCCATGAAATATTTTTAATTTTGGCGCTTCCGGTCATATGCCCTCCAGGGTGTACCGAGGCCGAATTAGGCTCGATTTTAACACATTGCCACCGTTAGTGGCGTGTTAAGAAAGCCTGTTAAGGGGATCGCCCTTTGCAGTTTTAGCCCAAGTCCAATTAGAGGGAGGCGAAGCGTTTTCGCGCCCTTTTCTCACACAGCCGGAACGACACACGCTTCCGTCGGAAAACGTATACGCATCCACTTCCGTCCCATCACCATGATGATGTTACTGTGTTGGAAGCGGATTACAAGGGGCGCCCTTTGAACTCCCTATATGTATAAAAGAAGCTCAAGGGCAGAGTACTGCTTCACTCCCAGCCTTCGAGTTTTCGAGTCTTCCTCTTCTTCCTAGCGAAACCCAGAAATCTCCACCTTCCTCTTCCTCTTGAGAGTAATGGCGAACTTCGCCGAGGAAGTAGACAAATGGGTCGCCGAGGCCGCCGCAAAGGCCGAAGCTGAAGCCGCCGCCAAAGCCTTCGAGGACGAGCTCTGGAGGGATTACGCCCTGGTCAAAGCGGAGATCCGCGCGGAGGAATCGATCAGGGTTCTGATCCGCGGGTTCCCGCAGCTCTACAAGGTGCGCATCCCACTCAGGGACGCACTGGCCGCCGCTCTCCTCGTCGACGGGGGGTTCTGAAGTCTTCCCTTCGGGAAGATTTCTTCTTTTGCTCCTCCGCGAGCCAGCGACGAGCCTTAGCTCGATGTGCTGCGCCGCGGAGAAATGTAATTAGGCCTAAGAGCCTTTTGAATGAAAGTCCTTTTGGAAATCCGCATGTCTCTTCTTGCTTTAATCTTGAATCTGCGACATTGCTTCTTCCTGTTTCGACTTTGAATCCGCAACATTGCTTCATCCGAGTAGTTAGGACCACACGGTCCCGGACCGGTGCCCAACTTTCATACGAACCTCTTGGGAGAAATCACTCGACCACCCGAGTGGTTATCTGAGTCTTTCTCGAAAAGGCCGCATCTAGCGCTAGACTAAGGCCTAGCCCAAAATGCAAACGCTGCCCATTGCGATAAATTAGGAACAGGAGAACAAAATTGGTTCACCTCGCTCACTTTTCGCGCCAGTCTGTTAGTCTCTACCAGCGAACTCCGCCGCTAGGGTTCTTCTCCGTCGCAACCTCCGCCGCCACCGTCTCCAATCCGCAATGGCTCCACCCTCTCCCGCCAGCCCAAAGGCTGCCAAGAGCGGGAAGGAGTGGATGAAATCCATCACGACCGAACGGAGGCTACAGAAGCTGGCCTCCATCGGTGTGCTCCCTCCGAAGAGTTTCTGTCTTGGCGCGCTGCCGCCGGCGAATCTTGCCCTACCCCTCGCTCCGATGAGGTAGTGGTCTTCGAATCCTTCTTCCTCCGCGGCTTCAGCCTTTCTTGCTCTCCTTTCTTCCGGGGTTTGCTGCATTTTTATGGGATCGAGGTTTCGCACCTAAACCCCAATTCTATCTTCCAAATTGCCATTTTTATTCACATCTGCGAGGCCTATCTGGGGATAGCTCCTCATTTCAACCTCTTCAGGTATCTTTACCTTCTTAAGCCTTTTCCCGTCAAGAACTTTCCCAAGGCCGGCGGCGGCGTGGGATTTCAATTGCGGGAAGGGGCCCGAAAATATTACTTTGATCTTCCTTTGAGAACCACCTACAAGGGTTGGCACTCGGAATAGTTCTACCGTGCCAATTCTCCCCCAGCCCTTCCTTCCTTCTCCGGTGAGTGCCCCACAGTCCGTCCCTCCTGGTCTTCTCTTCTCGCCGATGACGAGGGAGGCCATGTACAGGAACTTCTTGTTCTTCTCCATCGTGCGAAAACCGCCGGGCTAACTGGCATTGGTGTGGTTTGGAACTACACTCAGCGCCGTGTCCAGCCAATCAAAGAGAGGGTGCATCTCGCCTTCGAGTACTCGGGGCAAGAAGACGCCACTCGGGAGACTGAAGATCCGATCTCACAGAAAGAGATCACCAGTCGAGTGACTGAGCTGTTCGCCCCGTGCTCAGAAATAGTCCGCACAGACTGCCCGGCTGCGTACCGCCTGTCATATCCTCCTCCAGCGGTAAGGAAAAGACTCTTCTCAACTCAACTATAGTTTTCCAGGATGATACCGAAACTAACATAATCTGATACACACGCAGGGACGCGTGGCCTTCTTCTCCAAATCCGATCCCAGAAGCTCCACTCCACAAGGAGGCACCGCGCAAGCGTCCTGCGAACGACTCGGCTAGTGCTCCTGCGGTCAAATAAAGGCAAGGGGGTCGCTTCAGGGGACTCGGACGAGGATGACGATGAAGATAATGTCCCACTCCTGCGCCGTCGCCGCCCAGCAACCAAGTCGCCTTTAGCTCCGGCGATGCAGCCACGAAGCCCTCCATCTCCCTAATCCGCTGGCCCAGCGACCGCGTCGGGAGCGGAGAAACCTCCCAGCTCGGGCCCGAGTGATTCGGGCGTTCGATTTGGCTTCAAGTTTATGTCGTCGCAAAGGTATCACTCGCAGCATTCTACCTTCATGAATTATAAGGATTTTGTGTCTTGGAAAGTCTTCAAATGCTTTTAGAAAACCCGTCGATGATGATGATGAACCGCCAAGCACGCATGGCAGCGAAGTGCCAGGCTCGGCGCCTCCCAAGTCCGCTGACCAAGCCAATCCCCAATCATCAGAGGACTCAACTCGGCACGCTGCACCTCGCCAAGACTCTGGTCCATCTTCTGCCACTCGCCAATCCTCGTCGGCGAAGGGGAAAATCCCTGCCCCATCTCCAGGAAGCTCGGAACCAGAAATCGAGGAGATCCCTCGCCCCTCCGCCAAAGCTTACACTCCACCCTTCCGACAGAAATGGAGGAAGGAGATGGAGGGCTACGATGTCGACGACGGGCAAGAGGCCGAAGAGTGGGAAGTGCTAGACAATATGGCAGCGGCTCAAGCCGTGATATACAAGGTAAAACCTTTCCATGTCTTGAATCCACGCTTTGCATAAGGGAATCCCGCTAATCTCCCTCCCATCTCCATGCAGCGCATGAAAGAGAGGTCAAGGCAGAAGTCCGTGTGCATGGAGAAAACAGTGGGCGAGCTGAAGACCCGCGATGAATATGACAACGCACTGTACGCCGTCAAGTCGCAATATCGCGACCGGATCGAAGAGCTCCAACGAGAAGTCACCGAACTACGATTCCGCCACGTGGAAGAGTCCAACACCATCCGAGGTATAGATCCCGAACAGTGCTAAACCATTATAAAAAGAATGCTCCTTAGATGATAATCTCTGAAACTTGCCTTCGGATGTAGCGCTGGGGGCGAGGCAGAAGGCTCTGGAGGATGAAGGCTCCCGAGCCAACACTCAATCGGCTAAAGAGCTGGAAGGTAACTTTCCACCACTGACTCTCCCTGGCTCAGCCCCACTGAAGTCTGACTGATTTGTCACACCCGATTGGTTATGCAGAGTATCGGTAGAAGACCAGGACGCAATTCCATGTCCTCGATGAAGAAGTGAAAACCACCCATGAGCTTCGCCGCCGTGCTCTAGTAGGAATAGTGCCAACGCTCCAACGCCTTTATCCAGAAGAAGAGCTGCCGACGGATTCCGACCTCCTCGTGGCCCGCCTCGACGATATTCCCGAACGGATCAAAATCTTCACGCGGGAGGCAGCAATAACATGCACCAGCCAAGGCCTCGCAATCGTGAAGTCAAACTTCCCCCGCCTAGATTATGAGGCTGTAAAGGAAGGATTCGTATGCACCGAGGAAAATGCATGTGCCTTGCTGAAAGAGGTTCGCCCGACTGCTGAGCATATGGTCGAACATTTGGACTTGTAGATGAATGTGTTGTTGAAACGCTTGATTGATCCTCGACACTTGTAATCTTATTTATCCGAGCCGTGAGATTTATCCTGTTTAATGAAACACATCTGCCGACTGGTCTAGCCCCCGAGTGCCAGGAATTAGCTCTTGGCTTTCTTCCCATGCCACTACGGAGTAACTAAACACTGTCTTTGGCAAGTATTAGCGTCATTACTCAAGAATTTTCATAACTCCTGAATTTGATCGACACAACTGAAGAGACTGATAAGATAGGGTGCGGTTGACTCCGCACACTATTTAGTGTAGCCCCCGACTTACTGCTTAGGCGTTTACGGCTAAGTAGCAAATCAGAAAAGGGAACTGATTATACAGTGCTTGAATACAAGACTCTAAGAGTAAAAACGACGTAGCTGCTCGATGTTCCAGGTATTAGGCACTTTAGATCCATCTTCACGTTGTAGCCGGTAAGCCCCCGGGTGGGTCACCTCAGCAATCACATAGGGG
This sequence comes from Raddia distichophylla, assembly GCA_005191435.1. Lineage (NCBI taxonomy): Eukaryota > Viridiplantae > Streptophyta > Magnoliopsida > Poales > Poaceae > Raddia > Raddia distichophylla. The sequence goes on along the minus strand of SPJY01028649.1, from coordinate 223,769 downwards.
TCTTCCTAGAGTGGGGAGAGTTTGTGCTCGTGCTTCTGATTCCTTCGAAGGACCAGATCTCCCTTAGAGAACGCACGGCCCCGTACGTTGCGCTGATGGAAGCAACGCAAGCCCTGTTGGTACTTTGCCAACTGGATCATTGCTGCTTCCTTGGCTTCGTCGAGCCGATCGAGGTCTTCATATCTTGTCTCATCAGATTGATTATCGTCGAAACCAGCAACCCGGGGGGACCGGAACTTCAATTCAGTTGGGAGGACCGCCTCTGAGCCATAAACTAGGAAGAAGGGTGTCTGCCCGGTGGCTCGGCTTGGGGTTGTTCTAAGCCCCAGAGCACAAAAGGCAACTCCTTAACCCAGCGCGTAGCATATAGCTTTAGGCGATCGAAAATTCTAGCTTTAAGCCCTTGTAGCACCAATCCGTTGGTACGCTCAACCTGCCCGTTGCTCCTTGGTGGGCCACCGAGGCATAGCAGATCTTGATGCCCAGCTCCTCGCCCCAATCTTGAAATTCGCTGCTTTTGAACTGAACGCCATTGTCGGTGATGATGCGATTGGGTACGCCAAAACGCACAACGATGTCCCGGAAGAACCGTCTTGGCTTCAATCCACTTTGTAAACTTGTCGATGGCGACGAAGAGATAGGTGAATCCACCTTGCGCCCGCTTGAGGGGGCCCACCATGTTGAGATTCCAGACGGCGAAAGGCCAAGAGATTGGAATTGTTTGTAGATCCTAAGCCATAATATGAATATGCCGAGCAAAGAATTGACACCCGTCACATCTGCGTACTATATCTTCCGCATCGGTGACAGTAGTTGGCCAGAAGAATCCCTGCCGATAGGCTTTTCCTGCCAGAGTGCTGGCTGCCGCGTGGTGCCCACATTCTCCCGAGTGGATTTCATTGAGTAGATCTCTGCCTTCTTGCTCTGATATGCAACGCCTTAATACCCCGCAACTGCTTTTTCTCAAAAGCTCGTCCCCGACTACCTTGTAGCTTTTGCTTCGACGTGTAATGCACTCGGCGAGGCTTCGATCCTTAGGCAGCTCATCACGAAGAAGATAATCTAAGTAAGGTTGAGTCCACCTGGGATTAATTGATAATACCTCTGCATCGGGTTGTGGCTGCTTCTCTTGATCTTTACCTGGTGCAGGGGCTAGTTTGATGGACGGTGCGCGCAGCTCTTGGACGAAAACACCAGTCGGGACTTGCGCCCGAGTGGAACCCATCCGTGAAACTCGTCTGCTGCTTCATTGTCCCGGCGGAGCACGTGTGTCAGCTCCTGTCAGTCGAACTTGTCTTCAAGCTTTCGTACCTCCTGACAGTAAGCCGCCATGTTGTCGCCAATACAAGACCACTCCTTCTGAACTTGGTTGACCTCGAGCTAGGAATCCCCGCGTACTGTTAACCGCCTGACGCCAAGTGAGATGGCGACACGTTGCCCGTGGATGAGTGCCTCGTACTCGGCGGCGTTGTTGCTGACGGGAAACAATATCTGGGGGATGTAGCGTAGCTTCTTTCCAGTCGGGGATATGAGCAAAATCCCAGCCCCCGCGCCGCTGAGCATGAGGGAACCATCAAAGTACATTGTCCAGTACTCGAGATTCTCCTTTGCTGCTGGGGTTTGAGCCTCTGTCCACTCTGCGACGAAATCGGCCAATGGTTGATATTTGATGGCTAATCGAGGCCTGAACTTTATTTCAAAGGCTCCAAGCTCGACTGCCCACTTTGCAATCCTCCCAGTGGCTTCCGGGTTATGAAGTATGTCTTCAAGCGGGAAAGAAGTGACCACCGAAATTTCATACTCTTGAAAATAATGCTTGAGCTTCCGCGACGTGAGTAACACAGCATACAGAAGCTTTTGAACTTGTGGGTACCTTATTTTGGATTCGCCCAATACCTCACTTACGAAGTAGACCGGACGCTGTACCTTTTGGAGGGAGCCCTCCTCATCTCGTTCAACCACCAGAGCGCTGCTGATGACGTGAGTCGTGGCGCCGATGTAGAGTAAGAGGGGCTCCTGGGGCATAGGAGGGACCAACACCGGAGGCGTGGTGAGGAACCTTTTTAGATCTTCGAAGGCTTCTTGTGCTTCCGCTGTCCACTGAAAATCGTCTTGTCAGTGTAGGAGACTAAAGAATGGCATGCCTCACTCCCCGAGTTGGGAAACGAATCGGCTGAGTGCCACGATGCATCCAGTGAGCTTCTGTACATCCTTCTGATTGGTCAGGGGCTTCATCTTGATGATGGCGTTGACCTTCTCGGGATTGGCCTCAATTCCCCGATGGGAGATGATGAATCCGATTAGTATACCAGACGAAACCCCAAAGACGCATTTCTCGGGATTTAGCTTCATCCGATATGCCCTGAGGCTCTCGAATGTCTCGGATAGATCTGTTATGAGATCCCATCTGGATTTTGTTTCTATGACGACGTCATCGACATAGGCCTCCACGTTGCTTCCGAGTTGAGTGTGAAAACACCGCTGTATGGTGCGCTGATAAGTCGCGCCAGCATTTTTCAACTCGAATGTCATTGTGATATAGCAGAAAGCACCAAAAGGCGTGATAAACGACGTCTTGATGCAATCTTCCTGCTTCAGACTAATCAGATGATAGCCTGAGTAGGCGTCCAGAAAACTCAAGAGCTCGCACCCGGTGGTGGAATCCACCACTTGGTCGATGTGGGGGAACCCAAAAGGATCCTTAGCACACGCTTTGTTGAGGTTAGTGTAGTTGACATACATCCGCCATGTCTTGTTCTTTTTCTGCACCAGAACAGGGTTTGCAAGCCACTCGGGGTGATACACCTCCTTGATGAACCGTGCTGCCAGCAATTTGGGATCTCTTCCCGTATGGCGTCTTTTCGATCCGGAGCAAATCTTCGTAGTCACTGCTTGATTGGCTTTGCCATTACGTCTACGTGGAGAGAGTGCTCGATCACCTCCCTCGGAACACCAGGCATGTCCGAAGGTTTCCAAGCGAACACATCCTGGTTGGCCCAGAGGAAAGTGACGAGCGCGTCTTCCTATTTGCTGTCAAGCCCTGTCCCAATCACGGCGGTCTTGGCCGGATCAGAAGGATCCAATAGAATCTTCATAGTTTTTTCGGCTGCATGGATGGATGTTTTGGCCTACTTCTTGGCGGGGACGTCCCCTTCCTCCTGAAGGGATGTGACCTCCAGTCGGATCTTCTCCATCTCACAGATGAGTCAAGTGCCTGCGCCATCTCACAGCTTTCACTGTCGCAGAGCAGGGACTGTTTAACGTCACCAGGAAGGGTGATTACGCCATTAGGGCCTGGCATCTTTAAGATGAGATAAGTGTAGTTGGGAACAGCCATGAATTTGGCAATCCCCGGCCTTCCCAAGGTGGCATGATATGCCGTCTCGAAATCAGGCACTTCAAAATTCAGACTCTCGGTCCGATAGTTATCCTTAGTCACAAACGTGACGGGCAAAGAGATCTGTCCGAGTGGTATCACGGACGTCCCGGGGATTACCCCGTGGAAAGGAGATGATCCCTGCCGTAGCTCGGAACGTGCGATATTCATCTGGTCCAAGGTCCTGACGAAAAGGACGTTTATCCCGCTCCCGCCGTCGACCAGAACCCTCTTTAGTTTGCTTCCTCGTACGACCGGATCGAGCACCAAAGGATACCTCCCAGGGAAGGCGATCCGATCCGGGTGGTCCGATCGGTCGAAGGTGAAGGGTACCTCGGACTAGCGCAAGTACTTTGGAGTCACGGGCATGATAGCGTTGATCTCCCGAGTGGTATGCTTTTGCTTCCGCTTGGACTCGTACGCATCAGAGCCCCCGAAGATGTAGCTGATCTCGCGCTCGGCATCCTGGTAATCTCCATCGGGTTTGTTGCCTTGACCGCCCTTGGCCGCCGACAGCTTGGAGTTTTCGGTGAACTTCTGCATAATGAGGCAGTCTTTGGCAGAGTGCTTCCCTCGTGGATGGAAGGGACATGGCGAGTCCATAACCTTGTTGTAGTCGTTGTCGTTGGGGGGCTTAGGCCGATTACGCTCCATGTTGACGACCATCTCGTCCCCCTTCCGCTTCTTATCCTTGGGTTTGCCTTGCTCGTCGTTAGGCTTCTTCTTGGGGCCTCCCTCGTTGCCACCACGATGATTCGCGATGGCCTCCTTGGCCTCGGCCTCTTGGTCCGCCATTGTGAACATGGCTTTGAGATTACGCGGGGTCCCGGGTCATCTGCCTGATTAACTCCTCGGATTTGCATCCGGCGAAGAAGGCATCAATGACTGTTTGCTCCGAAACGTCCCGGATCTCGTTCTTCTTCTTGGTAAACCGCTTGATGAACTCACGAAGAGTCTCGTTCTTATACCGGTGTAGCTGTCCAATCTCCCATCTCCCCGCGGGCCTTTCATAGGTCCCTTGAAAATTGGCGATGAACTGCTCCTGGAGGTCATCCCAAGACTCGATAGAGTTCTCTGGGAGTCCCATTAGCCAGGTCTGGGCGGTTGGGGTCAAAGCGACCGTCAAGTAATTTGCCATGACGTTTTTATCACCTCCTGCCGTGCTGACTGCCAAGGCGTAAACCTGCAGCCAGTTCTTTGGGTCCCTCTCGCCATCGAACTTGTCGATGCCTTTGAGGTTAAAACCATCCGGCCAAACCACTCGGCGAAGATCCGGGGTAAAGGCCCGAATTCCCTCCAACGGTCGTGGCCGCCTCTGCCTTGGGGATCTGCCGCGATGCTCCCGCCGCGGGTCTTGGCGATGCTCGTGACGGTGGTCGCGCCGACTGACTGTGCTCTCAGCTTGATCATCAATGCGTCGGCTGTGATGGCTACGAGAGTTCCGCTCGTCGTTACTGCGCTCCCGCCGCTTGCCTTCAATGTCTTGACAAAGATCATGGGCAGGTGACTGGCGGGAATCGCCAGCTGCGTTGGCGCGAGCCCTGTTCCGATTGCGCGTAGAACAACTGCGAGCCGAAGCAGTCGGAGAGGTCGGAGTGGGGATCGCCTCGTTTTGCTGAATGACAGCCATCTCTACCATAGTCGTTGCTCGAGCGAGGGTCTAGGCGAACGGGCTGCCTTCAGGAAGTTGTGGCGCGATAGTCTCGAGAAGAGTCTTCGAAGCGATGACGTTTGCCTGGGGAGTGGTGTAGACCTCCTGGTCCCTTAGCTTCACCGCGCGAAGCTCGTTCTGGACGTCGCCGGCGCGGGCGCGGAGTTGACGTATGCAATCTTGGTGCTCCACTCGGCATGGATCCGTGTTCGCTGTGTCAGTGGCGGTCTCCTCGTATGCGACAATCGGAGAGGAAGAGTGATGATCCCCCGCGCCAAGGATAAAAACTTTCCGGTAATTACGGATCTCAGCGCTCTCATCAGACTCAGAGTTAGAAACAGAGAGGCTAACTTGTTCGCTTTGTCCAATGGGTTGGCCAGCACTGATGACACCCACGAACATGGACGGATCTGATCCGAGTGGATCTGGTGCGCTCGCCGACTGGTTATCTCCTATCCAAATCTCAGACGAGATCCGTGTGGAAGCCGCAGCGAAGCTCTCGAGTCCGGAGGGAAATCCAGCCGAAGGCACTGAATTGTTTCTGGGCGGAATATAATCCATGCCCATGCGGTTGAGCCCATCGAGTCCATTTTCGTCTCCCTCGGGATGAGGTGCGAAGGCGAACAACGAGGGGGTCAACCCGCTGAAGGTGCTTGCTAAATTCTCCAAGCCAAAGGGAAATAGGTCACATTGATTGTGCGCACCTTCTTGCGAAGAGATCTCTCCAGGAGGAGAGAGGTGAAGATTGCCAATTCCGTCAGCGATGAAGTCTACGGTGCCGAAACGAAGAGATTGCCCCAGCCTCATGGCGACGTACGGCGATCTTGAAGAAGCCATCTAGCTTGAGAGATGATCTTGACGCTGCCCCCTACTTGGCGCGCCAACTGTCGACTGGTGACTAACTGGGGGTTCACCGCCGGCAATGAATTTGTATGAGGGGACGCTAATCAAGAACCAAACCAGATGGTAGCACAAGAGCAAGGTTTATACAGGTTCGGGCCCTCCTGCCGAGGTAATACCCTACTTCCTGTGCTCTGGGATTATGATTGATCAACCTGTGGGATGCAAGATGACCATGGTGATTACAGCGTATTCTCTATGATGCCTCCACCCCCTCCCTTTATATAGTGTAGGGGGAGATAGAGTTACACGGTAGCACGTGATACACGGTACCTAATCTTGTTATGCCGTTACATGTCATGCATGTGTTGATCTCCTAATTACATGGAGAAAGATTATATCCCCAGGAACTTCCTTGGAGCTCAAGGCGCGTGTAACCCGAGTGGTCTCTATCCTTGATCGGCCGACTTGGATCGCCCCCCATCTGCTCCCTTATGGGCCTTCTAGAGGATACCAGGGGCCCATGCAGTCCACACCGGCTCACCCTCGGACACCTGGCACTCTCTCGGACGCTCTCGAATATTCTAGATGGACCTAGACTCCCCCGGAGAGACGACAACGAGTGCTTAATAGGACCGACTTGCCAGAGACTAAGTTTCACCTGCCATGTTATGCTAGGGACACGCAATGGCTTTGACATTTGTTTTTGTTGGGGCAACATTATGAGCAAACAAATTACCACTTTTGTCTCTCCTAAGCATATAATGATTATTGACAAGCGATAACTTAGTATTGTTACCCTTAGGACAATCATTACTGATGTGTCCCTTTTCCCGGCAATTGTAGCAAGTAGGCTTTGAAGCTGTCCTCTTCTTGACTTGCTCTTTGCCCGTTTGCCTCTTGATGGATATTTTCATGGAATTCTCCTTGTTAGGACACTTAGAGGCAATGTGCCCTAACTTGTTGCATCAAAAACACTGAATAGTCTTCATTTTCTTGTCATGGTTCTTTGGATTGCTCTTGAGCTTGCTCTTCTTAGCTTGGTGATTGGGAAGGGTTTCTTGGTTATTGATAGACTTGGAGTGCCGTGTCTCATAATTTTTCTTCTTAGGGATGAAGCCAAGTCCCTTCTTATTCTTGGTGGATCTTTGATTGCCCAAGATGGCATTTAGATTGGCTTTCCCTTTATAACACTTCTCCAAGTCATTTTTCAATCTCTCCACTTGTGCCTTGAGCTCTTTATTTTTCTCTACAAGATTGTTAGCATTGCAAATACTAGAGGAAATATGAGCAATTGTATTTAACCAACTAGGCTCATCATTTATACCATCACAATATGTGGAAGAATTAGAAGCATTTGTGCTAATGTAACAAGATTCATCAATTTGATTATTACAAGACATGATGGAAGTATTATTAGAACATGAAGGCATGTCAAGCAATTCATCACAAGTAGTGGAATGGACAATTCTAGATGATATGCAAGGAGTTGAATCTAAGCATAGCACATCATCTAATAAATCATAAATTAATCCTATATCCATCTTGGTGCTAGTTGGAATTTTGAGGAGAAGATTTTCATTAATACTAAGTAAGTATCATATAATTTTTAAGTAACTCAAGCTTCTTAGTCAAATCATATGATTTCCTTGTCTCCTTCTCAAGATGCTTATGGGGCTTTACACACATATGCACTAATTCATCACGAGATGGCTCATTGTTATTTACCTTTTTATTACCTTGAGTCATAAAATAGTGAGGTGATGTAGAAGGTGAAGATGACTCATCTTCATCGGAGCAAGATGTGGAGCAATCATCATTTGAACTCCATTCTTGTGAATGGTCCTTTTGATCAATTTTGAACATCTCATGGTTTTCTTGAATGAAGATCCACACATCATGTGCCTTTTTGAGATGGCACATCTTTTTTCGAATTTCCAAGCTCAAAACACCAAGTAGAGCATCCATGGCTTGAGCATTCTTGTGTTCAATTTGCTTCTCTTCGGTGGTTAGATTTTCTTCGTCCTCTACAATATAACCTTCTTCAACAATATCCAAAATAGAAGGATGGAGTCGCATAAAAACATCTTCATTTTGTGCTTCCATGGGCCATAAAGAGTACCATAAAAGTAAAGTGCATAACCGAGGGCGGTTGAAACATAACCGGAGGCGGTTAAATCACAAGAGAAAGAGGGTGAAGCATTTATGTTAGTATTATCAAAGAAAATACTAGCTCCACTCTCACCCATCCCGTCATGCGACATCCTAAATTCACTAAGCGGTTAAGCTTTACTTTGGAAAACCTTGCTCTGATACTGATTGAAGGATCGGGATGTCGCCTAGAGGGGGTGAATAGGCGTTACAAATTTTCAACCTTTTAAAGCACTGTGAAAAATAATATCGGATGTTTCGATGTGGATATCGGATAGTCCGATATGGATACCTGCACCAAAATCAAATCCACAACACAAGAGAAAGTAATAGCACACGACGGTGCTAGCCAACAACAAGTATAAGCACAAATTAAAATAAATCAAGTTAAAGGGCAAGTGGGGAATCAAGAGTGAAGTGGAGACTCGAAGAATTGTTCCCGAAGTTCGGATCCTTGAGGGGATCCTACGTCTCCGTTGAGGTAGGCTCGGTCACACTTGAGCCCGGGTCTCTTTCAACCCTTTCCTCACCGAGGTCACACCAAGACCCCCCGGTTTTACTCCATTATTCCTTCCCTTCTGGAGGCGGAATCGGCCTTCACAAACTCGCACTGCTCACCACACAAAGCACCGGTGGCTCGTGGTTGACTCCTAGCTGTCTAGGAGTCCTCAACCTCCAAGAGTAACAAATGCTCACAAAGAACGAACTTGGAGATGAACTCATGCGCTCAAAGATCGACTTCTTCTCACTTAGCACTCACACCCTCTCCCAACTCTTCTCACAAAGAGGATCACTTAGATCTAGAGTGGAGAGGGCAAGAAGCCCTAGATTGCATGGAAGTTCTGCTTAAAAATGGTGTGAAAGGCAACCCTAGCCTGTGGGGAAGAGGGAGGCACTAAATAGCCTCACACAGAAACTAGCCGTTTGAAGCTGACAGATATCGGATAGTCCGATATCAACATCGGATAGTTCCGATATGAAAATGAGAGAAACTTGGAGTAACGGCTATTTTTGAGGTCCTGGAATGATTCTACAGAGGTTCAAACCAGATACAACACCAAAAGGTCAAATTCATATCGGATAGTCTGATATAAATATCGGATAGTTCCGATATTTTTGGATCTGGAGACAGAGAGGGGTCAATCGGACCAAACATCGGATAGTTCCGATCCAACATCGGATAGTTCCGAACCATATCGAAACATTCGGATCCAACATCGAATAGTCCGATACACAGCACACAGCCAATGACAAAAACGGGCATAACTTTTGACTCCGAACTCCTATTTCGGTGATCTTGGGCTCTACGGAAAGCTAAGAACAAGGGCTACACAACCCATAAGGTCTCACTACCCAAATCCTAAAGTATATGAGCAGCAACCACAAAGTAAGCCACGAAAGACCTAATACGCTCACTTTCCGACACCACCAACACTCCTCCCCCTTGATCTCTCTCAAAGATTGATCACTTGAGCACCTGAGATATATCTAAACTATTCAACGTTGCATCCCTCTAAATAGTACGGCAATCCTTAGACTCAACTTATAAATAAAACCATATAAGCTTTAGGATAAAACACTTGCTGTCTTCTTTCTTCATTTTGAGGTTCAACGATATTGTTAGTCTTGAGCACCCTTGATGCATTGTGCATGATGACCTTTACTAAATGATTGATGGAATCTTCATCTTGTCAATCTTGACTTGATTCACCTCATGAGACTCTTGTCCCATTCGACTTTGACTTGACCATCCTCCTCGACGATCATCCCGCCAAATCGACCTTGACATAGTTCTCAACTCTTGGTGGCATCGTTGTCTTGTTGACTTCGACATAACCGTCATTCTTCAACGTACATTGGTCATAATACTAACTCATATGACCAAATTATTTCCAAATCACTTGTGAAATACATTAGTCCAAAAGCTCAATATATAAGGATAAGTTCGATATCCGTGAGCGATTACGTGTCCAAGTGTTTCACGTAAAGAAGCACAACACAAGTGGAAACACTTGGCACAAGAAAGGTCTATACTAAGTGCATCGTGATAAATATGTGTTTGATCTATATACACTAGATAGAGATGATTTAATAATCACAACTTCACTTAATAATGCACATGGGAATATATTCATGACTTACACATGTGCAAATTCATATTCGAATTAAGAGAGAAGTTGCGAACCAATTTAAATTAAAGTTCACTAAATTAAGTGCATGAGAGAATATATATATTTATGGAAAGTTTACATGCACAAAGCCATTTAAACACGATAAAGTTTATCTAGTGCACCGATTAAGATAATCACTAATACATGGTAAATAATACAAAAGATCTTGTTGAGTAAGCAATATGTTCATAATATATTTATGCTCAAATAAATACGACAAGATATGACGAGCATAAATCTAATCAATCTAATCAACTAATAACATGTGCTTACACAAAAGAGTTGCATACCTTAATTAGCAATCCATTTTATTTGCATAAATGAGACTACGGAAGATAAACAATCAAGTGTGTTAGTCTCATCGAAATGATTAGCATAAGAGATACCTTTTATAATAAATAGCTTGTCCACTAGACATATATGATATTTCTCTAAATATGATGAGACTAAGGCAATCTTGACAATAAACATATTAGTCTCATAGCAATAAGCATATTTGAGATATAACAATAAATAAGACTTAAATCAAGCATTGTCATTGAATGTGTTTGTCATTAATCACCAAAATCACATAAGGTCACTTGCACTTACAAACTTGCGATCCATTCTGGAGAGAGAGAGAAACTCTCCGGAATGAATTTTATTGATTGATATCAAAATTTAAGAATTGTTCTCTAGAAAGAGAAAAAGGAGTATGTTTTAGAGGATCCATATTCTGAAAAACCCGGGGATGATGCTACTGCCGTTGACCGCAGGGCTTATGACAGGCAATACAATGATTTACTTGATGTTAGCTATCTGATGCTTGCTACTATGAACTATGAGCTTTAGAAGCAATATGAGGAAGCGGATGCCAACGATATGATTGAGGGCCCCCGTAGCATGTATGAACTAAGCAAGGGCTGAGAGATACTCGTTCTCGAAAGCTTTGTTTGCGTGCAAGCTGGCTGAAGGTAATCCAGTGAGTCCTCGTGTGATCAAGATGATTGGTTACATTGAGAACTTAGAGAAACTTGGTTTTCCTCTAAGCGAAGAGCTCGCTACTGATGTGATTCTCCAATCGTTTCCAGGAAGTTTTGAGCCATTCATCATGAACTTTCATATGAATGGCATGGAGATAAGCATGGCTGAATTGCATGGGATGCTAAAGACAGCTGATGAGAGCATTAAGAAAAGTAATAAACATGTGATGGTGGTTCAAAGGATGGGGGTAAGAAGAGGAAGCGTGGAGCCAAGGGTAAGGGTGAGGATACGATACAAGACCCTAAGCCTAAATCTGATGGTAAGATCAAAAGGAAATGGGCATTGAAAGAGGAACTGTCCAAAGTTCCTAGAAGATAAGAAGAATGGAAAGGTTCCACCTTCTATTTTAGATATTAATGTTATAGAAATTAATCTTACAACTTGTCCTACCGAATCTTGGGTATTTGATACCGGTGCAATGATTCATACATGCAAATCATTGTAGGGGCTAAGAAGGACTAGAGATTGCAAGAGAGGCGAGTTGGAAATTCGCGCCGGCAATGGAGAAAAGGTTGCTGCGAAGGCCGTAGGCATCTATCCCTTGTCGTTACCTTTTTGGTTTAATCATGGAATTGAATAACTGTTATTACATTCCTGCCTTGATTAAGAACATTATCTCTTCTTCATGTTTGGAAGAAGATGGTTATGACTTTGTAACAAAGAACAAGCGTTGTCCAATTTATTTCAATGGTTTGCTCGATGGTAACTGTACATTGGTGAATGGGCTGTATGTGCTAGATCTTGATAACACTTCTGTTAGTAATGTTAATATCAAAAGACTCAAAACAAAAGATTTAGATTTCACTTATTTATGACATTGTCGCTTGGGTCATATAAACAAAAGACGCATGGAGAAGCTACATAAAGATGGTCTGCTCGATTCATTATATTTGGAATCTTTTGAAACATGCGAGTTTTGTTTACTTGGCAAGATAAAAAGGCACCTTTCACTGGTTCGAATGAGAGAATGTGTGAGTTGTTGGCCCTCATGCATACTAATGTATGTGGACCAATGAGCTCCACAGCAAGAGGTGGTTATCAATACTTCATTACTTTCACCGATGACTTTAGTACATATGGCTATATCTATCTAACGAGGCACAAGTATGAATCTTTTGAAAAGTTCAATGAGTTTCAGAATGAAGTACAAAATCATTTGTGTACGAAAATTATTTTTTTGCGATCTGATCGTGGAGGTGAATATTTGAGCCAATAGTTTAGTGATCATCTAAAGAGTTGTGTAATTGTTCCACAATTGACTCCGCCTGGTACACCTCAGTGGAACGGGGCATCCGAACGAGGCAACCAGACTTTGTTGCACATGGTACAGTCTATGATGAGTCATGCAGATCTTCCATTGTCATTTTGGGGGCACGCTTTAGAAACAACTGCGTTCACATTGAACAGGGTTCCATCTAAATCCATTGATAAGACACCATATGTGATATGGAAAGGGAATCGTTCTAATTTGTCTTTTCTTAAAGTTTGGGGATGTAAAACTGTCGACGGTTGGGATATTGACCCAAGTCAACTAAGGTTCTTAAGAGGGAGATAGGAGACACGCCGAACAAGGCGAACAACAGCGAACAGGGAGACAAAGGTTTTTATCCTGGTTTAGGCCTCTCAAGAGAGATAATAGCCCTACGTCCAGCCTTTCTTATATCAAAGAGTATTACAAGTGGAACTCGACGAGATCGACAGGTCTCGGCGGGTAGTATGCGACAATATGACATGGGATGCCCCCTAAGCGCCATAGGGGCTCTGTTTATATAGTGTTGATGAACCGATCTACCGAAGGAATATCGGGCCGGGCTAACTACGAAATCATAACGAACTCGTGCATGCCAAATACATCTCTCGGCAGATAAGGTATACTCCTAGTCTTGGGGATCACGACTCCTAATCCAATCCGGGAAACCACGTCCGGGTCTTCACGTAGCCGCGCAGAACTCCTGTTCGAGACGGACTCAAACACGATCCCTTGGCCGTTACGCACCGTGCCAGCCAGAAAGCTGTTCGGCAGGATGCATA